>OU862922.1:35811011-36411011 GCA_917880885.1 Limnephilus marmoratus | reverse complement strand
ATTATTCTATCTCATTATCTCGCAGGCTAAAACCTATAGATTAATGTGTTTGACTCTTTTTAGTGTCGCTTTTTCGTTTCATCGGTTTTCAAATCACAATGAGTGGGGAGGCTACGAAACACCGCACAAAGAGGAGACCAATAGGCTACGGAACACCGCACAAAGAGGAGACCGATTGTTCTATCTCATTATCTCGCAGGCTAAAACCTTTAGATTAATGTGTTTGACTCTTTTTAGTGTCGCTTTTTCGTTTCATCGGTTTTCAAATCACAATGAGTGGGGAGGCTACGAAGCACCGCACAAAGAGGAGACCAATAGGCTACGGAACACTGCACAAAGAGGAGACCGATTATTCTATCTCATTATCTCGCAGGCTAAAAACCTATAGATTAATGTGTTTGACTCTTTTTAGTGTCGCTTTTTCGTTTCATCGGTTTTCAAAATCACAATGAGTGGGGAGGCTACGAAGCACCGCACAAAGAGGAGACCAATAGGCTACGAAACACCACACAAAGAGGAGACCGATTATTCTATCTCATTATCTCGCAGGCTAAATCCTATATTGTTTTTCTTTTTTTAGTGTCGTAATTTTTCGTATGTAAAATGTATTTATTGCTAGCAATTATATCTTAAAATTATACAAGTTTTCGTTTCACCCTTAAAATTTTATTGATTTTATTTTATTTATTAAAATTATAATTTTGTTCCATTTCACGTGATATAATATAAACATACATTTTAACATTAAGATGAGTATTTTATGATAGCTAACCACAGCTAATTGGCCTTATAATATCTGCAAATTTACATAATATATCGACCCAAGATCTACGTCTAAAAGTAGGTAGGTACAATATCTTTCGTACGTACCAAAAAACCGATAAGCGCTTCTCACTTTTCTAGCTGATGTTCAGATTCAAAGTCGAAAGTTTTCGACTAACTAGATATGTAATGAAATTGACGGCTTGGCGCGCGGGGGAATAAATGAACCGCGCGGACGGATTAAGGGCTGGCATTGAGGAAAGAATTAGTAACTTTTGAATAATGTTTTGTGTCTTACCTAGCAGTGACTTGATTTACTCGCGAGCTGCGGACCTAGGACTGGGATGCGTTTGGGACATATCGTGACATTAATAATAATAATAATGATTTATTGTCTTCATTTCTTAGTAACAGTAGAGATAATGATATCCTCACTGGGATCTCCCGTGCTGAGGATTTCATTTACATATTATAATTTAATTATAAGAAATTGATATGAATTAGACATAACATATATCATGTAGTATTTTTTTAAAATAATTATAAAGTAAATAAGATAGTGGTTTTTTTTATAATTCAGATTACTAGATTTGGTTTTAGTCTGTATTTGATATCAGTATATTTTCTATTTCTGATCTCCCTATATTTAGTATCCAGCTTTTTATTTGAAATTTAAATGTTATAATGTTGAGGTTTTTGAGTGAGAGTGGTATTTTATTGTAAAGTTTAATGCCATAATATAAGAAGCTTTTTTGCCCAAATGTTGTGTTAGTAGTTACTTGTTGGATAAGTTTTTGACCATGAGATCTAGTGTTTCTAATGTACGTGACGATGACGCCTGACGTCATTTTTAGGTCTCAGATTTACAAAAGACCATGACGTCACAAGTGAAAAAGACTTTTGTTTTAATTCCTCTGTCTGTCGGAATCGGACAATCTCGATTTCGACAGACTAGATACCTCGGACGCGGACATTTAACACGGACCTGGGACGGCGGGGACCTTAGGACAATCTCAGGACTATTGATTAGGATAAATGATTAATTCCTTGCGTGAAAGAGATGCTCTTGCAACCCGGATGAATCGCGGCCGCGTTTTGGCCATTTTGGGACATGGACTTTGATGTTGTTCGGTTGTTCGGGTGTTTTTAGAATGGCGGCGCGGCGGCAGCGGAATACAATCGTAATAGGCGAGTCGTTCACAATACCGTCCGTCGACCACTTCGCGGCGCGCGGCCCATTTAATAATATTTAAATACCTATGAAACAATATAATATTTAAATCGTTTACAGAACACATTATTCATTGAAATAATTTAACAGTAAAATAAATGGAAATTAAAAATGTATGGTGTCGTTAAAAATCGTAGGATGCAAGGCCAAAGATAAGGAATGAAGAATCAATTCCTTTTGAAATTGAGAATTAGATTGAGTGTGTCACAAGATTGAATTTATTCATTTAATTCGGTCATTCAATTTTGCCCACGTCTAATGCACAGTAACAATATAAATGGCCAAAGATATTTTAGATACTTTGCAACAAAGCTGTACAAAGCGCTACCACTGGCCATTAGAGAGTACATAAATTATTTCATTATTTGTAATACTTATAAATCAGACACCAAGTCTTGAATCACCAACAAAGACAGATCAAGCATCAGCGATTTTATTAAACCTATTTATAAGTCTATATTTTCAATGGTACGATGGTGCTTATCTTTTGTCTTTTATTTAAAATAAAACAAAAATATATTTTTTTATTTTATTTAAAACAATTGCATTCAAAGAAATAAATTGATTCTCCCTGCATGTCCTTTCCGTGCATCCCCGTTCCCTTCCACCTTCCCCGCCTTCCCCCTCCCTCGTCTCTTCCCTCTCCGCGAATCCAACCTCGCCCGTTCCCCTTCCCCCTGCCTCTCCTTCCTGCATGATAGTATTTAATTAAAATGAAGACAATATTAGCGAAACTCAATCGAAAATCTGGGGACATATCCTTTTCTGTCGCTAAAATAATGTCTTAATTTTAATAAAATAAAATATTATTGTCATTTTTATTTCTGTGTAAACTGCTTATGTTAAACTGCGCCTTCTCTCTACACAGGAGTTCCTAGCGAGACAGGCACAGTATCTATTTCACAATGCAATTTAATTAAAAAAGATGAATGAATAAAAAAAAAATAAAAAAAAAAACAAAAAAAAAGTGATATAAACATCAGTATTACGTTGATGGTATTTTATAGTGACCGACCGAAGTTTCAGTTTCGGTTTCAGCAAAAAAAATCTAGTTTCGGCATCAGTTTCGGTTTCGGCAGATTTTCTGCCGAACCTTCGGCCGCACCGAAACTCTGCAAAATATCTCAATAAATGGTAAATTCAGTCTTAAGAATGTTGTGATTGTAAACGCTTAAAATTAAAATACTTAATTAATGAGGTCCTTCCTTTACAATGTACTTAAGTGATGATTATTGACAAATTTTTGTTCCAAGAAGTAGTTAACAGGTTTGTTAATTTTTAGTAATATCAAAAATATTTTTTTTTTTTCACATACTTCAATTATTGTTTTGTTATTTCATTTAACACGCGTTAACTGTTTAAATATAAGTGTAAAAATAAGCCAAATTTTTGTAAACAATAGATTTTTAACATTGTAACGATTTAAAACTACTCGCCCCGGTATCAAGCGCTTGAGAAGGACATATTAATTTTACAACCGTGCAGTTACGAACACGGCAACGGCCGAGTATATAATCGGAGATTGCTAATCAGTTCCAGAGAGGTTGGACAGCTGTCAGGAAGTACATCACGGAAAGGATTCGCGAGAGGCTTGCGCCATCAGACACGTGAGCGATTGTCATCATGTTACGATAGATTCTCACATCATGGTTTACTGTATTTATAAATTTGTTCTTCATATAATTATTAGGAAGGACTGGCGCCCTAAGTATCTAAAGCAGGATTACTATTTGAGATTTGAAACTTTAAACCTTTTGATTTTTTTTTACATACCCACAGATCAGCATATTAGAATTGTTATTACACGTCACTAGTCAGATTAAGTTTATCGATCTGAACATGCCCTGATATTCATTGTAAATGTAGAGTCTCTTGCCTTCTAAATTGATTAATTTCGTAGATAATGGTTGAAAAGGAATTATGAATATAACCTCAATAAAATTTGTTCTTAGCATTACAACATAACTCTTTAATTCCATTTAACCTTACTTAATTTTGTCCTACACATGAAATACATGTCTTACACACTTTCCAGAAGTATTACACGAGAAAATATTGGTACATTTGGCGGCCCAGCGTGGATTAAACCTAGTGATCTGTTATTTTGTGGGTAGGATGTAAAATTTTGCGCAATGTTTTATGAGTAGTTAAAAGTTTCAAGTGGTAATCTTGCTAATTTGTGAATATATGATGACAGTCGCTCGCGGTTTTGATGCTCTGTGGATCCATTCCGTGATGAAATTCCTAAG
This sequence comes from Limnephilus marmoratus, assembly GCA_917880885.1. NCBI lineage: Eukaryota > Metazoa > Arthropoda > Insecta > Trichoptera > Limnephilidae > Limnephilus > Limnephilus marmoratus. The sequence goes on along the minus strand of OU862922.1, from coordinate 36,406,769 downwards.
TTAAATAATAATTTTACACAGTTTAATATATTTGAATGTCCCCCCTGGAGCTCTAGCGCTCTGCGTTTTTACTGTTTATTGACTTACAGTACGCTGTAGTCAAATTTATTTTTTATTTTTTATGAACGAGACAAGGTTATTGTTGTCGTGAATATTTGGTACATGTGCTAATTATTTCTTTCATACCTACATAGCATAGTTTCTTCGTGTGATGTCGGAACCGCAAATTCTAACGAGGAGTCAGGCCAAGATTCAGGATTCTGTGACAATGGTGAAACAAAATGAAGCTTCGCCGGAGGTACAGGCGGAAACGCAATCGTCTTCCTGCAAGTCATTCCCCGTACACAAATGGAATCTGGTTTTTGACGGATCCACATGCGTACGCAACTTCATAGAACGTGTAGAAGAATTAGCATTCTCGTGGTGTAAGTAACATTAATCTATTTTCTAGCGCGATTGAATTTTTTACAGGCGATGCTTTGAACTGGTTCAGGGTGAACCGTTCCAATTTTAATTCATGGCCAGAGATTGTTGCAGGTTTGCAGGAGGAGTTTGAACTCTTGGACCATGACAAACGTCTTGTAGCTCAGTTAAGAACTACTTGTCAAAAACCTAAAGAAAACTTGGGTTCATTTATAACCACAGTCTTACTAATGAATAATCGCCTCTCTAAGAAATTGCCGGAAGAGGAAATTTTAGAAATTCTATTGTGTAATATGTTGCCAAGATACATACATAAACTTTCTCTTACAGAGGTGACTAATGTTACTGCTCTAAAGAAATATGGAAAGATGATAGAATTAGCGGACAGTCGCACGGATAATAGAAACCATCCTGCAAATTCAAACTTTTACAATTCCAAAGCCAATAATTCTGCCAATAATACTAAATCTAATAATAGTAGTTACAGGGAGGCTCCTCGCAATAATAATAATTATAATCCTAATGTCAAAAAAAATCAAAAGGTTTAAAGTTTCAAATCTCAAATAGTAATCCTGCTTTAGATACTTAGGGCGCCAGTCCTTCCTAATAATTATATGAAGAACAAATTTATAAATACAGTAAACCATGATGTGAGAATCTATCGTAACATGATGACAATCGCTCACGTGTCTGATGGCGCAAGCCTCTCGCGAATCCTTTCCGTGATGTACTTCCTGACAGCTGTCCAACCTCTCTGGAACTGATTAGCAATCTCCGATTATGTACTCGGCCGTTGCCGTGTTCGTAACTGCACGGTTGTAAAATTAATATGTCCTTCTCAAGCGCTTGATACCGGGGCGAGTAGTTTTAAATCGTTACAACATGTCTAAAAAAGTTTCGGTTTCGGTCAAGTCAATACTTAGTAAGTATATTAGGTCAATGGTTTCGGCCGAAACTGAGACAGCTACCGAAGATTCGGTTTCGGTCGGACACTAGTATTTAAAGCTCTGAAATTCTTGTCAAAACGAAAGCATAATATTATATATCCACCTTATACACGAGGCAAAACGCAACTTTTTTCTGTGATAATTTTAAAACAAACTATTAGGCTCACATACGAGACATGTATAATTTTGGTTAATGGATTTGGCAACAACGTCGACGTATTACGGATTTTTAGTGATGGAACAAACTCTTCATAAATGTTTGGTAACAGATATAATAAAATGGAATGACACTGTATAATTTCACGTGTGTTTAACCATCCATACTCTTAGGTTTAACCCATGCGTTATGCTTTTAAACTTATTTTACAAATTGATACCGTGTACTTGCATTACCATTGTTACTGCAACTAAAATGATTTGCAGTTTCATGGGAGGCGGATATAGGTACCGCCGCCCCGGGAATCATTTATTGGATAATCAACACCCCTGCCAAAGGTCAACCCAAGTGGTTCGCTACGTTTTGTGAGCAGGTTCATGGGGTGAGATTTGTCTAATTGGCGGCGAATGCGTTTGCTCGTCTATTGAGTGGCGGGCCGGATCGGGCGAGACAGGTTGAGGGAGACCTATCCTAGACCTCTCCGGCCGGACTCTCTCGACCCATCGCTTTGCACAGCAGTCGGAGGGATGGATTCATACGTCCGTCACTCCTGGATTTTTTTTTTTTACATGAGCTCCATACAGGAGAACCTGAGGAAAATAATTTCCCTCATGGCCTATGTCATCTTTGGGGATGCTGTGAGGAGGGTTTTTTTAAGGAAAGAAAGGAGAGGAGAGTTCTGGGAAGGAAAAGGGTTTAAGGGGTGGGTAGGAATCTGGGGTTCAGTATGTCCTGGTCATCCGCCTTCAAGACCTAGACAAACCTCACCCCATGAACCCGGGAACCCCTGCTAAATCACCAAACGTAGCGAACCACTTGGGGTGACCTATGGCAGAGGTGTTGGTTATCCAATAAAGGTTCCCGGGGCGGCGCACATACATAGATTTTAATGATTTAGACGGCCAAAAGTATTTTTTTTTAAATCAATATAATGGTAAGGTATCTATACAATTGGTGAGTCAACAGTTGTATGTACAATATAACATCCCCTCCCCCCGCCTTTGAAGCGCGGGAGTCAACTTTGATCAGTCGGAATTCGATAGTGAACAAGTGTATATGTCGGGTCTCGGCGCTCTCCTAAACTTTCCAAAGTGCATTATTCATTTCAAGCTAATATTTCCGTTTTAACTGTGATGGATTGCGATAATACAGGTAAGAAAAATTTGTTTTCGTTACAGAAAAAATTAATTAATGTTCTCTGTCATTCATTTTTAACACGACAAACATCACTCTGTCCAAAATTTATTTTTTTAAATATATTTAAATTCGAGTGCCTTTTAATGTACTTATGAGTCCGTCCCTGTATTAATTTTCATTGTACTATATATTTCATATATGTAACTAACTAATTCCATAAGAAATAGCCGCGCAAAATCGCGCTTTTTTGAGCTAAGCCCTTTTGAAAGGCTCTTTGTCAAATATAAGAAATATTGAGTGTGCGACATTTTGTATTAAAATTGTTTTTTATTTGTTTCAGGTCTACTTACTACCTCGGGTACTAAAGTAGTGACTCGTCAATACATATTTGACCAACTACAGGGTCAAAATTTACCAACTTTAAATGAAAAACTTGACTATTATGAGAATTTTCTCCTTATGCGCTATGGGCACAACAAAGAGGCTAAAGAAGACTTAAAAAAAGATTTTCTTATGTAAAATCACAAATTAAGCAACGATGGGCAAAGGCAAATAAACACCAAGATGTTTTCCTGAAAATAAACCAATTATGGTTAGAGGGAACATTCGAGATTCCCATTGAATCAGCCTCCTGCCAGTAAAAAAATACAGGGAAAGAAAAACTGAAGAGGACAAGGCATTAGAAGCCCAAAAGAAGTTCGAAATTCGGAGAGGTTTCGAAATGAAACCGGTTTGCTCATTGACATGCCAAAGGCCAACTTTGGCAACACCAATGATGGCAACACAAGCCGGGGGTTTTTTGAAAACCCCGAATTGGCTGCAGACATCAAATGTATTAACTTTGAAGTGATTTACAGATTCAAGGTTATTTTAGAAACTATTTCTAGTGGCCATAAAATTGATACTGAAAAATATGATATGTATGCGTACGACACAGCAAAATTGTACGTAGAATAGTATGGTTAGCACCCAATGACGCCAACTATGCACAAGATATTGGTACATGGAAGCCAAATAATAAAAAGTTCGGGGCTCCTTCCAATTGGACAGTTATCGGAAGAAGCTGCAGAAGCCCGGAACAAGCATTTCCGATCGTACCGGCTAAACTTTGCCAGAAAGTTTTCTAGGGAAGAATGTAACTTGATGTATATTATAGGCTTTTGTTAAGTTCAGATCCCTTCATTAGTTGCTTGAGACAAATAAGAAAACCTTCACTTAACGCATTTCTACCTGAAACGGTTAAACTTTTATTACCTGCTGCAGCTGACCCAAACAGAGTCAGTAGAGACATCTGCATCTGGACCTGAACATACCCATTTTTAATGTCATTTTATATTTAAAGAAAACTTGTTAAATTCTGTTTCCATTCAATTGTATTTTTTAGCGAATATAGCTCTGTTATATATTACTGTTCTTTATAACCTGACAAATATATGTATGTTTTATTATTTTTAATTGTAAAACTAACGTTTTTTTTTTTTTTTTTTTTTTTTTAAGACAAGATTTTTTTATGCATAGCACAAAGGGTAACAATTATTATAAGCAATAATTATCAGCCTGAAACACTCATCCACATTGAAAAATCTTCCGAGAAAAGATACATGACGCCAACGGGACTTGAACCCGTGTCCTCTCGATTGCCGGTCGATTGCTCTTGACCACTGAGCTATGGCGGCTTATCTCATACCCGCCAAATGATTCAATATATGCTAGTGTTTCATTCAACAATTACTGCTTATTATATTTTTTCCACCTGAAAACAACCAACTTTATTTTTGCGAGAGAAACATTGTAAGTGTTAACTCCCTCGCTAGGTGGCGTCGAGACAAATTATGTCTTCATTTTATTGGGGAAATACTTAAACTTGTCAAATGTTAATTATTATTTTTAATTGTAAAACTAACGTTTTTTTTTTTTTTTTTTTTTTTTTTTTAAGACAAGATTTTTTTATGCATAGCACAAAGGGTAACAATTATTATAAGCAATAATTATCAGCCTGAAACACTCATCCACATTGAAAAATCTTCCGAGAAAAGATACATGACGCCAACGGGACTTGAACCCGTGTCCTCTCGATTGCCGGTCGATTGCTCTTGACCACTGAGCTATGGCGGCTTATCTCATACCCGCCAAATGATTCAATATATGCTAGTGTTTCATTCAACAATTACTGCTTATTATATTTTTTCCACCTGAAAACAACCAACTTTATTTTTGCGAGAGAAACATTGTAAGTGTTAACTCCCTCGCTAGGTGGCGTCGAGACAAATTATGTCTTCATTTTATTGGGGAAATACTTAAACTTGTCAAATATTAATTATTATTTTTAATTGTAAAACTAACGTTTTTTTTTTTTTTTTTTTTTTTTTTTTTTTTTTTTTTTTTTTTTTTTTTTATTAAGACAAGATTTTTTTATGCATAGCACAAAGGGTAACAATTATTATAAGCAATAATTATCAGCCTGAAACACTCATCCACATTGAAAAATCTTCCGAGAAAAGATACATGACGCCAACGGGACTTGAACCCGTGTCCTCTCGATTGCCGGTCGATTGCTCTTGACCACTGAGCTATGGCGGCTTATCTCATACCCGCCAAATGATTCAATATATGCTAGTGTTTCATTCAACAATTACTGCTTATTATATTTTTTCCACCTGAAAACAACCAACTTTATTTTTGCGAGAGAAACATTGTAAGTGTTAACTCCCTCGCTAGGTTGGTTGTTTTCAGGTGGAAAAAATATAATAAGCAGTAATTGTTGAATGAAACACTAGCATATATTGAATCATTTGGCGGGTATGAGATAAGCCGCCATAGCTCAGTGGTCAAGAGCAATCGACCGGCAATCGAGAGGACACGGGTTCAAGTCCCGTTGGCGTCATGTATCTTTTCTCGGAAGATTTTTCAATGTGGATGAGTGTTTCAGGCTGATAATTATTGCTTATAATAATTATGTATGTTTTTATAAATATGTACCTTTTCTTTATTTTGATTGAACTTAGAACTAAAATAACCCCAAAAATAATTTTGGCCGCCTAAATCATTAAAATCTATGTATGTGCGGCGGTACCCATTCCTGCCTCTCAAATTGAGGATACATTGACCCCTAGATTCCTAATCACCCTTCTTAACTTTCCCTAAAAATACTCTCCACATAGCATTTCCAAAGATGACACAGGCCCTGAGGGATTATTTTCTTTATTTTGTGGAGCTACACGCGGTAGAAGTGAAACCTTCGACTACACAATCTCATGAACCTTGAAAAGTGAGCTCATAATCAAAGCGGTCATTGCGCGCAGCTTGACAGAGCGCGACGCTTCGTGGTTACTGTACGTAGGTAATATTTCATTCTATGGCCCTCCGTTCATGGAGACACAATCTACGTAATTGTGACAAAACCACAAGTACCCTGCTGATATACCACTTTTTAATGCTAGTCTCCGTACACGGCGCTATCCGAAATGTACTGAACTTGCTCATTTTTACGTAGTGAACACGCTGTCATGCGATGTCATATGACTTTTTCCAACATCAATCCATGCCTTCTCCACTAAATCGTTTCTTACGTATTCTGGTAAAGTATAGTTATGTAAACATGCATTTTTTCCACTTCCAGAACAAATCTAACATTACTTTCATGTTCCGACGCCATTTCTGTCAAACGTCAAACGAATAAGTATCAGACAAAAATGATGCGACCGTTGCGTGCGATCAGCACTGTCGGTATCGTGATACTGATTGGAAACCGACGGCCATCGCGTAGCGCCGCCCGTGAACGGGCACCAGCTAAATCGTACGGGGGGTACTCACGATCGGCGCGTATGATACGCGCACGAGGATCGAGTAGCTTGTAAGTTTCTCCGTGAACGGAGGCACTATCTCATTCTCACGCAGGCTAAATCCTATAGATGTATGTATAATCTAAAAGAATAATACCATCGCATAAACCATTAGAAATAGAAGAAAGAGACCTACATATCCTAGATAGCGAAAAATACCTGGGCTTATATATTGATAAACATTTAACATTTAAACAACACGTAGAAAAACTAAAAACAAAAATCATCCCATTAATTGGTGTATTTGGTAGAATTGCTCATCTTCTACCAACAGAGGTAAAGAGGAGCTTATACTTTAGCTTAATCCAGTCCCACCTAAATTATTTAATAGAAATATGGTGAAACACATACATTACGTACTTAAACGACTTACAAATAATACAGAACAAAGTTATTAAAAAACTCTTCAACTATAACCCAGACACTCCCACAAAAAAACTATACCAGGAAATGAACCTTTTGAAAATAAGAACATTGTACGAATATAACATATGTCTTTTAATCTACAAAATACAAAATGGATATATAAATGGATATATAATGGATATATAAATACACACAAACACAACATTTATAAAAACATAACAAGTACACGAACATTATACTAGACAACACAATAAATTGTACACAAATACTGTCAAGACTGAAAGTGGCAAGAGAAGTATTGGTCACGAGGGAGTTCATATAATATATAATCTCCTTCCATATAACCTAAAAACGGAAAATAATATAAAAACATTTAAAAAAAAAAAATCAAACTCAAAATGTTTGAACAAAATTAAAAATATTACTTCTTACTACTGTACTATACATATAAGCTCTGTATTTAAGTTAAGAAAGCGAAATATTATGTTTCTTTTAACTTAATAATAATAAAAAAAATTTAAAAAATGTGTTTGTCTCTTTTTAGTGTCACTCGTTACCATTTCATCGGGTTTCAAATTACAACGGTGCTAAAGTTTCACTTCAAAAAATAAAAAATAAATGAATGAAATAAAAAAAACCGTTATTTCACATGAATGCAGCGTAAAAGCCCACAAGTCTGTAAATAATAACTAAATTATATTAGGTAGGTACCTACCAAAAACATTTTTTATCTGTTTTCCTCAATTTTCTGGGTATTTCCTTGGGTTTGGCTTCTAGAAATACTAGAGCATAACATTATCCGAATAGCCACCGGCGTTTTAGATAAACAACAACTTTGCAGTCTGCACAATATTTAATTAATAGATTGCACACTGACGGAGTAATTTGCAATGGTATCACTAATTGAAAACACACAAGGAATGTTTACTAAGAATTTCTCAAATAATTCCATGAACGACATGGTTATCCTTGTATTTTTTCGAGAATATCGACGGTTAGCAATGATCTCCTCAGTGCAATAAACACCATCATTATCTTCGTGAATAATGTAAGTAATAAATCGTTCTTTACAAGACATGATATAATATCATGGACATTGTAAATTAATGTCAATATTCATCATTGTAAAGAGCTGCATAACAATGAAAACGTGCAGTGTGAAGGTTAACCCCTCAGGCATCGGGCATATTTTGTTAGAAGGTCAAAATATTTCCGCTTTGCAATAAAATATTAATAAATTAATATTTCTGAACGTATCCGAAAACTAAAAATTGTGCATGAAATGTGATGAAACAGGCAAAATATTTTTGAAGTGAAAACTTAACAAACGTAACATTGTTTTGATTTGAAACTCGGTGAAACGAAAAAGCCACACTAAAAAGAGACAAACACATACATCTATAGAATCTCTCGTTCCCGGGTCAGAAAAATGTTGGGAACCACTGATATAGACCAATAAACGCTGATTCTGAATATATAAGTTTTATTAAATAATATTAATAATAATTAAGATTAAGATTAAGATTTATAAAAAAAATTAAGATTTATAACTACAAAAACAAAAAGTACATCATAAGTACAGTAAAAGTAGAGTTTAGAAGTTGGATAATGACAAAAGTTAATAACAGAAAACAAAATACATATATACAGTAGGTACTTAAACAATAGAGATTTATAATTATAAATTTAGGTTTCTCGTAACCTGCCTCACTAGGCTAGCCTGTGTTGAGGCAGTAATTTTACGTCAATTTATTATACTGTGAACATACCTACACTTATATTAGAATAAAATCACGCAATACAATGGTTGCATTAATAATAACAATAATATTGGTACAATAATAAACAGCATTGGTTCAATACTAATTTCGAATTTGGGTGAGTGCACCGGTTAATGCTCTATCATTATTTTTTATCCAAATTTTTATGTTTTTTTTTAAAAATTTTTTGTGAATCACATTTTTTTATACTAATTGGAAGAATGTTGTAAAGTCTTGTTGCAAGGTATCTGAAGCTTCGTTGACCAAAAGTAGTATGAGTTATGGGAATTTGTAGTAAATCTTTGTTATTGTTTCGAGTACAGCGAATATTTAATCTTTTTTCATAGTATTTGTGTATATTTGCATATAGATAAGTGAGGATTGTTTTTGAATATATCTGCCGAACGTCAAACACATTCATAATATTGAAGATTAAGTTCGAGTCTGTAATTAGAGGTAGTCTAAGAATTAATTTTATAATAGTTTTCTGTGCCTTTATGATTGGGTCTAGTGCTGATGCAGTACCGCCTCCCCATGCTATGATACCATACTCAATAATAGATTGACAGAGTGCAAAATAAATCATTTTCAAGTGTTGTAAGTCGAGAAAGTTTCGTATCGTTCTGAAAAAGTGCATGGTTTTTCTTATTTTGTTTGCAATTATTTGAGTGTGAATATTCCATTTGAGATATGGATCAATTGTGAGGCCGAGATACTTCATCTGTGTAGTGCGCTCAATGTAGGGACACTGACAAGATTCATCGGAATTTAAACATGTGTGTATTCTAATAGAGGCGTCATCATGAGGTTGACCTGTTATATTTATGCTTGATGTGACATATTTAGTTTTCTCAGTGTTCAATGTGAGCGTATTTGTATCTAACCACTTTTTTATGATGTTTATATCCGTTTCAGCTTTTTTGTAAACAGCTTGCCAAGTGTCAGCTTCAAATAGTATTATAATATTTACTACCAGATTACCTTTCTACTTTGTCACAAAAAAATGTATGTGTACTTATATTTATATATTTTATATACATTTTTTTTATTACACACCTTAGTTTCAGAGAAAAATGAAATATTCAGTTTTTTGTTTTTTTTGTTTTTGTTATGTAATTATGTACATTTCAGGTATAATATGAACTAACATGTCAATTTGTCTGTCCTGGAACGGGAAACTTTCCTAGTTGGACAGGCAAAGCTTCCTAATTGTAATTTGTACTTTATTTTGTATTTCTATAATAAATAAATAAATAAAAAAAAAAAATAAAAAATAGTAAAACAGTGTCATCGGCAAAACTAACTATTTTTCCCTGAATGTTAATGTTACATAAGTCGTTGATATATAAAAGGAACAAAGATGGTCCTAATATGCTACCTTGAGGTATCCCATAGTGAGTTGAGCACTGATTGCTAAGTGTGTTCATTATTTTCACTTGTTGCTTGCGGTCATCAAGGTAGCTCTTAAAAAAGTTAAGTTCGTTGCCTGTAATACCGATTATTTGAAGTTTGTTTATTAATTTACTGTGTGATATTGTATCAAAGGCTTTAGAAAGGTCTAAAAATATTGAAATACATTTTTTGCTTTTATCAAGGCTTTTTACAATGAAGTCAGTTACGGCGGCAATAGCGTCAGAAGTACTCTTGTTTTCTTGAAACCCGTATTGATTTTCTGAGAGTATGTAAGAATAATAACATCAAATTTTATATTAAGGTGGTTAAACTGTATCTGGAGTTCATCAAAGTTTTTATTAATTGACCTAATATTTTGGTGCATAATAATAGTGTTTTTTGAATCGGTTGTTAGGTATTTGCATATTTTTGCATCTGATGTTGTACCAGACGTATCAAGCCTGTACAAGACTGTAAAAAAAGGGTACCGGTTTCAGTACACGACCAGGATGAAATGATTGAAATAATAATAATACTGACCTCCCGTGCACCCAGTGCCTGATGAGTTGAGGACACTGGATGTGCCTACTCCTCTGCCCAGTCCTGGTGCGTGGCGGTTGCCTGAAGTAGGGCCGGCTTTCTGGAGGAGACTGATGGCACCAGGAGCAAAGTCTAGGCAGAGGTCGGCGGGAGGCAGCGGATGATAATAACTTTTCCCAGAAGGAAATAATAACACGAGTTGACGTTGATGGAAGAACTAATTTATTTTTAAAAAATCACGCCTTTTATACCCGTTTTCGGGTGAAAAAACGGTCACGTGGTACATTTTTAGAGTGGGGGGATTTACCTATCCCGTTTCGTATATAAGGGGCGGTTTTCTGTTGCCGCTGGTTTTGCCGACCATTTCCTCGAAAGTGGTCGATTAAAATTGATTTCTTAAATTAATTATACAGGTCAGGTTAATGTATTTACAATGTTTTCCTTAAAACTACAGTGTTTCTACGGATGTTCTACATTCGTAGATTTTTTGTTTGATGAGTTTGGGTTGTTTTTAAGGAAGTTTGACTTTTTGTCGGTAGGTATTTGTTATTTAACAAAGTGTTTGAATAGTTACAAAGAAGTTAATATTTTTCCCAGGTCGAAACCTTTTGGTTCCGTCGCTTTACGAGGTCCTGGGATTTTTAAAATGGAGAAAAAGTGAAATGATGCTAAAGTCTCGAAAATCTGCTCAAGTGCTGATAGCGCTGGCAGTTTAAGAGTTACAATGTTTATTTATGGCTCTATGGATGCCCCGTAGGACTCTGCACTGAAACGTCTTAGTTTCAGCGTCCTACGGGGTGTTTAAACGAAGTTATATTAAAATATGGTGTATTTTTGACCAATATAAAGGCCCTTAATAGGGACGCCCAAACTGGTTTTTTGGCTTTGTAGCCGGAGAAATAGCCCTGAAGGCGATGAAATAATAAGTTTAGGATGTCTCCTGGTGGCAACTTGGTATCCAAGTTTTTACTTGTGTCACCAGGGCATCTGTGTATTAAGAAAAAGACATTTAAAATTGATAAAATGTGTTTTGAAAAAGATCGTTGCTGGCGGCACGGTATTATTGAACTTAGTGGCCAGGACGAAAAAAGGCCCTGAAAAGGGCCATAATTAAAAATAGAGAGCAGCCCGCTTGGCGGAGCTGCCGCCTCCTGCAGTGCCATAACAGCAGAACGGCAAGGGAGGGAAGGCAAGTGGCCCTTCTCAGGGCTTCAGCCTAAGGCTGGAAATTAAGGCCCTCAAAGGGGTCTTAATTAAAAATAAAAGGAGGCTAGTCAGCCTGGTTGCCTTTGGAGGCGTAAATAAGCATAAATAAAGTATTAATTGTTAAAATTATTAAAATTATAGGATTCTAGAATGTCTCCCGGTGCAAACTTGGCACACAAGCTTTATTTGGTTGCACCGGGGCATTGTACATAAGCAAAACATATAAGATTAAAAATTAAGAAATGAGGGAGAGCAACACGTCGGTTACAGATGTTATAAACAAATTTTCTTGATCACTTAGTTCTTCGTATGTATTATTAATGGTAATAGCCATATTATAATTTGTATTACAAAAAAAATTTGTTTAATTCCCTTAAATGAGAGAAACACTAATCCGTGGCCATCACTGGGGATTACAACCTTTAATTGAAAGTAGTAGAGGTGAATTATTGTTGCAATTTGAAAATAATAGTATACAACATGACTCACCGAACTGATGGGAATCGACCCAGTGAATGACCGGTAAAAGTGAGACTCTCAATTAGAAAAAATTAATCAATTTTTTTAAGGTCATCAGAGTGTTTGATATAAATTACTCTGTCATTTTCATTTTTTTTAACCATCACTTTACATTCTTTGTACCAGACATATTTATATCCCATTTCTTTCGCCTTAGTCTTCGACCTCCACAGAAGATCTTTAAAATAGGCACCAAGGATTTCGCTAATAAAAATCTTCTGGTATCCGTTTCCTTGGGTTGTGGTAGGGTTGAGTAGCTTCCTGTTCAGTAGAATCTGACGCCTTTTTTGGGGGTTAGTAAATTTAACGTGGAATTTTGGGGGGACTCCTGGTCGTCGGTCTGGAATTTTCTTGATATCGAGAATATCATCGCCTTTTAAATCGACACCCGTCACTGTGGCCACTCGTTTAATTATTTCTGCTGGCTGTTCTCCCTCTTTTTCTGAAATTCCAGCAAATTCAAGAGTGTCTTCACGCGTTCTCTGCTCCACTTCTGCTAGTCTAACTTGAAGGCTTTTTATTATCCCATATTTTTCTGTTAATTCCTTTCGCATTGATTCTACTTCCGAAACCAGTTTAATAATGGTCTCCATCTTTAAATGGATGTCATCATATTGCCGGCTGATAAAGTCTCTCGTGCTTCTGCTTTCTTGATTTTCATCATCAATTTTTTTTATTATTGCTTGCTTAAACACTTCAAGTTTTTTTTCCATCTTCATCTCCATCTTTTCCAGTAGGATATCAATATTTATACCCTGGGACTCTGATGTGAGACTAGTCCCGGTCGTTTGCCCTTTGCTTCTCAGATTTTTTTCTGAAGTTGCCATTTTAAAATTGTTATTTGGTTGTAAGGTCAAACACTGCCTATTTCACTCTTTATTTGACAGTTGGTTCACTTGTGATATTTTGATAATGTTTTCGTTTCTAAAACTATCAATTAATTATCCACTAGTGGGAAACCAACACTTTCCAAGTAAAAAGGAATAATTTTTATCAGTTATGACAAGTGTACTGAATGTTAGTTCACTGTAATAAAATAATAACAATTGATTTCGGGAGCAGAGCAAAACACAGCTGTCACTCGATGTAGGTATTATTGTTGATGATTAAAAAACTATTAAAAAGTCCGTTTTTAATCGTGTCATTAAAACACACTCTCAAGTTGGTATTATTGAATGTTTAGTGGTGACGTCACGGCTCACCATAATTTTACAGTCATTGTATTGAAATGACACAAGTTATCGGTATTAACAACATTTCATGTTAATCGTTAATTTACGTACTGTTTATAGGATTTAGTTGTTGTGTTTATTGAAACATTATTTAGGCCTAAATAATTCGGTATCAAAAATAGAGGGATCTCTATTAGTTTATTTCTATTATTTAAAATATTCAAAAACTAAACGGTACAAAAAATCGTAATGCTACTCATTCTCCTCCAAGTCTGAAGTTCAATATGACGGACTTCGAACAGCTGACTAGCGGTGTATGCTTTAGTTGCCTACAATTCCAAAATATTGATTTCGATTCGCCAAAAAAAATAATAATTTTAAACAATTTTTATACCACTCTCCAGTAATACTGTTGAAAAATATAATAATACTAGCTTTTTTACGTGCGAGAGAATGAGATAGAATAGTCGTTCTCCTTTTTGTGCGGTGCTTCGTAATATCGATCTCCTCTTTGTGCGGTGCTTCGTAATCTCCTCACTCTTATCTACTTTAGTTGTACGAAGGTTTCACTTCTACCGCATATGAACTGCTCACTTGCATTTATTTTAATATAAAAATTTTGAATGCAAACATAAAAAAAAATATTAAATGGCTCACCTTAAGTTTTTTTTCAAGCTAAAATTATAAATAACGAAAAAATCTAAAATTACACATTTTATTAACGTTTATAATAAATATATTATTATAAACGTTATGATCACAGCACTTACCTACTTGTCGTTTCATGAAAAAAAAATTAATAAGAAATTCTCAAAGTTTTTTTTTTCAAGTTACGATCGGAAACTGTGAGCAGGATAAAGGTGTAAATTTTAATACTTTTTTGATTAACTTTTAGATTTGAATATAAAGCGTGAAGTTTTCTCTTTCTAACACAGTTTATATCATATTTTCCTCTATGATAGTAAGGTGGAGACAAGAATTTTTACTAGACCTGTATGAGTTGTTGCCAAAAGCGTATAATTTAGCATATTTTATATAAACAATGTATTTAAATATCGAATCATGTCAAAAATACAACATAATATTTACGAGAGCATACAAAATCATTATCATTACATAGTATAAAATGAAGTCCCTCAAAATGTATGTGCTCCTAGATCTTTTAAACTACGCAACGGATTTTCATGCGGTTTTCACCAATAGATAGAGTGTTTATATGTATAATACATGCTTATTATAGTAGAAAAAAGACGAGAAATCAAATATTCAATTCAGGCAGCGGGCAGCTGGCAAACGGGTGATGTGGATTTTATAAAGGTTGGGTAATGGCGTTGTGTTTCGTTAGCCACAGCAACGTGTGGCCGGGTCTGCTAGTTTTATATAAAAATGTATTCGGTTGTTTACTAACGTAATTATTAGACGATAAAAACAAACGAATTAAGATGGGACATTTAACGATCATTAAATATTTTTGAAAACAAGGTGTAAATGGAAAACAAATATTACGGTACTTTAGGATTAAAACATCACCCGAAATAGAAATCTGTTTAAAGTGTTAGTGAAATAAATATATTAATGGTAGATAAGAAAGAGATGATTAGATTATTTACGTATTTACGGTTATATATATTTTTTTTGTTTGTATGAATTCCTCACAAGATGACGTGTTGTGGGGGGGGGGGGGGGAGGAGATGTGAAACAGAAAGGTGGGGAGAGAGGAGATGTAGAACAGAAACCTGGCTATTCAGATCTGGTCACCAAAAACGGCTAAAGCCATCTCAAGCAATGTTTCAATTCTGAATGGTGGTCTTATACCAGGGCGATACTGAGAGTATCTTGTGAACATGTCGCGAATATACTACATATTATTTTTAATTAATTAATTGAAATAACACAAATTAATCAAATAAAATTTGATTGCCGCCGGGATTCGATCCGGTAACCTTCAGATTGCGAGTCAAGAGCCCTATCCCTTGACGTAGAATCGATTAACAGTTTATTTGAGAGGCGGGTATGGGTACCGCCACCCTGGAACCATTTATTGGATAATCAACACCTCTGCCATAAGTCACCCCAAGTGGTTCACGTTTGGTAATTTAGCAGGGGTGCTTGGGTTCGTAGGTGTGAGGTTTATCCAGGTCTTGGTAGATGTGTCTGCCCACCGACTGCGTGGCAGGCCGGATCGGGAGAGACTGGTTGAGGGAGACGTTTTGACCTCCCCAGCAGGACTCTCTCGAAACATCACCTTGCACCGCAGTGGGAGGGATGGAATTATATGTTCGTCACTCCTGGACAAACTGACCTCCAGTTTCCTGCCCACCCCTCTTTCCTCCTCTTTTCCTTCCCAGAACTTCCTCTCCTTCCTTTCCTAAGAAGATCCTCCACACAGCGTAGCCAAAGATGACATAGGCCCTGAGGGGAAATATTTTCCTTCGGGCCTCCTGTGTGGAGCTAATGTAAAAAAAAAAATTCTGGCTACACGCCGAGGTTGTGTATTTGCTTTATGCAATGAAACACGTGGAGCCGTTGTTTCCAATCCTACTGATCAACAGTTGAGCCGAAATTTTGGCTCAACACTCCTCAACTGCACAAATACCCTCTAGTCCAGTCACTTAAGCTAAAAATAGGGTATATCCGCTAAATGAAACGTAATAAGCTGAAAATTTCTGTAAACCTTTATTTTTTTATTATGCATGTTGTCTCAAAAGTCTCATAAGGTAACGTGTGAGCTTCTTTGGATATTCAAGGTCAAAGGTCACGAAAATCAGTTTTTTGGAAATATCTCGCTTTTTTGCCTCAATTCGTATTTGCATTCAATATAAAAGTTGTAGAATATAAAATTCTCTACAAGTTTTGTCTGAAATAATTTTTTGTACGCTTAACCGTTTTTAAGATCGAGCGCGAAGAGTGCGGAGCACTCAGCCGTACATGCCACGGCGCAAGGTCAATGGCGAATTCTAGTTCATAGGACGGTTTTTTTAACTTAATTATTCGTTAAATATTAGTAAATTAACTATTTAATACATTTTATTTATAAGTATTACTTATAAATCAAAGAGTCATTTAATACTACTTGCCTTTTTCATATAAATAATAAAGTAATTAAGCGATTTTTTTAAATATATCGCATTAAAGATAATTGCACTTTAAGTAGGAAATAAATTAAGAAAACATTTTTTTTAAATATTTTTATTTAGCAATCATATACATATAATTAAATTTGTACAATCTAAGATCTAAGCTGAAGTTTGGGTCGATTTTTTTTTTACTTTAGTTATTAGTTAGCCAGTATGGGAGTTAGTTTTCTTCTTCTTCATCGCCGTCTTCTTACGATTACTCAACAATTTAATAGTTATTATCATCATCCTCCTCGTTATCAATGACATCCATCTCCAAACCTTCCAAAACTTCAGGGTCATAAGCGATTTCTTCGTCGAGATCATGTTGATACGATGAAGCGTTGAGACATTCATGTCCATTACATTGGCCACAAGCTAACGT
Organism: Limnephilus marmoratus; assembly: GCA_917880885.1. NCBI lineage: Eukaryota > Metazoa > Arthropoda > Insecta > Trichoptera > Limnephilidae > Limnephilus > Limnephilus marmoratus. The sequence goes on along the minus strand of OU862922.1, from coordinate 36,389,807 downwards.
ACATTGCAACCCTGGTTTTCAGCATCCACGGCGAGAACCAATTCGTGCAGTTACAGAACATTGTACTATGCAGTTCATCTGGTGCAGGTGGTAATGATATTTTTATCGGTTCCAGGGCTTCATTTTGCAGCACCCAACCCCACTCCTGGGGTTCTAAATCATTTCCTAACCAAGTTTAAATTTGGTAGTAGACACGATTGATATGTTGGTGAACTGCTGCACTCGTTGGTGGAAGAGTTGAAAACTGCACAGGTTTATTTAATTTTCTTGACTTAATGAACTGTATGTAGCGAAGATGATCGATACTGTTCTCAGATTATGGAGCATTAAATACTGCTAAAAAAATGTGTGATTTATTTTCGAGTAATATTTGCACAGGACAGTTTTCTTGTTGAAATATTTGAGTCTATCCAAATCGGGTAGTTTCTCTAACGTTTTGAAGACAGATTTTTTTGCTTTCTTAAAAGAGCAGAAGTCTTGTCACAGCCACTAAAGTCTATTCAAATCGGGTAGTTTCTCTAACGTTTTGAAGACAAATTTTTTCCTTTCCTAAAAAGAGCAGAAGTCGTGTCACAGCCACTAAACGCATATAGGTAAGAATAAAATGTTTTCCTTACAACGAGGATATTTATCAAAACTTTTAGTGAGGTACGTTTAAAACAATTAACAAATCATTATCTTTTCCTATTATGACGGCAGTCCTTTGATGTTCTGGTTCTGATCACTTGGTCATACTCCGTAGGGATATCTTTAAGCTCTGAAATGAAATGAAATGAAAATTGGGAATTTTTATGATATTCTAATAAAAAAATCTTTTTCATTGATTATGTGACTTGACCATCTTGGCGAGGCTTTCTTATTAGAGCTGGTACTAGCTTTAAAAAAATACTGTAGCAAACGGCATTGTACCTATTTTTCTTCAGCAGGTGTCAAGTCATGATCACAGGAAAAATTATATTTTACTAACTCTCCTAAAAAATCGTTTTATTCTTCTACTCTTTGCATAACATTGTCTTTGAATTCGAGACTGCTTACTTTACTAATCGTGCGCTGCTTCGCCACGAAATAAGCATAATTTTTAAAAATCAAACGCTTGATTTGATGATGTTGAAGGTTCATTCTCTTCGAGGCGTTGTTTCGATGCTCTGATTGAATTTTTACTAATGTACACTTTTCAGCACTCGGGATGAACATTCATAGAAGTTAAATTGTTATAAATAAACATATAAGTGGTTCAAACAAAGTAACATTGATTCATTTGTTATAATTAAAATATATTACAAAATTAATTCACTAAATAACTTTAGTAATTATGAATAAAAAGGTAAGTAATGTCAAATGACTTTTTGATATATAGGTAATATCTATAAAATATATAAATAATTAATTAACTAATATTTAACGAAAAATTAAGTTAAAAAACCGTACTACGAACTGGGATTCGCCATTAACCTTGCGCCATAGGATGTACGGCTTAGCGCTCCGGACTCTTCAAGCTCAATCTTAAAAACGGTAAAGCGTATAAAAAATTATTTCAGACAAAATTTGTAGAGAATTTTATACTCTACAACTTTTATATTGAACGCAAATACAAATCGAGGCAAAGGAAGCGAGATATTTCCAAAAAACTGATTTTCGTGACCTTTGACCTTGAATATCCAAAGACGCTCACATGTTACCGTATGAAACTTTTGAGACAACATGTAGACAACCAAAATAAAGGTTTACACAAATTTTCAGCTTATTATGTTTCATTTAGGAGTGAAATCCTTATTTTACTGGACTACTCTTCTCCGATCAACAGGCGAATCGAGCGTTAAAACGAAATACATAACTCAGCTGATCGAAGACTTAGATTTGTTAGGGTTGTATACCATCTTAACATTTGCGAGGCGCTGCATTGCCAAGGGAGGCCGAACGGCAGCGGCACCTTGGAGTATGTTCATGACGTCTTGTGTGTATTTTGGCCATAGTTTGCTAGTTAAAAAGCTCGTTAAGTATGTCTGAAATAGCTGCTTCCCCACCAGAGGACTGCACCTGTTGAATCTCCTCACGAGCATGTTGGCTCGCACACTCGGTACTCTTCTTTGACGTCCTAAATCATTTTTATCATAGAGGTCATCAACGACTACATGCCACAAATATTTTATTTCGCTGCATATTTTGAGATTGGCTCCGGCATATGGGCGGAGTGACAATTATGTCTAAACGTTACACGTAGTACAATATTCATAATTCGAATGGCATATACCGTCAAACGTTTTTTCGAAATAATCACTGCCAACATCAACATTTCGACGGCTTAAAATAATTCGTTACTGTTTGTGTTCTGTACCTATTCACCAAGAACTCTAAATATTCTGATCTGATCATGTTCTAATTAATATGATACATTATTTGTAAATAACATGCAATTTCGCTTTTTCTCCTTGCTTTATTTTTACCACGGAAAACTTTAAAACATCAATAAAAACAGACGTACGATTTCGTGCAACCGGTTTACGGAAACCTTTCACATCCAAAGTTTTATTGTTTGTCCCTTAAAAATAGGTTAATTTATTAATACATCTTCGCCAGTTTTCCCACAGATTAGAAACTGAAACAACATGAATCTGAAACTGAAAGTACCAATTTAATTACAGACCAAATATTTAAAAGTTGTGACTTACTAGATATACGCCAATTATATGTTAAAACACTACTAAATTACATTTTTCACCAAAAAAATACACTCCAACAAACACAAAATATCACAAATAGACCGGTTAGACATTAGACAAGCGTACAACGAAAACATAAAAACTCCGACGATAAAACTACCTTTTGACAAAGACACCATAAATATCATGCTATAAAAGCATTCAACAGTCTTTCAATTGAAACAAAAATTGAGGAAAACAAAAATAAATTCAGTCACATAAAAAAATGGATTAAAGAAAAAAAAGACAATATTACCAAAATTTTATAACATAAAAGAATAAAACATATACACGCAATCGTCATCATCACTATTGGCTCTACAACCCCTGGTGGGTCTTGGCCTCCTCAAGAGTCTTCCTCCACTCATCTCGGTTTTGTGCCAGCTCTCTCCAGTTTGGAAGCTCCAAGATAGATATGTCTTTGAGGACGTTGTCGCTCCATCTTAGTCTTAGCCTTCCCAGGCTCCTTCGCCCTATTGGTCTTGAGTTCAGCAGGGACTTTGGTGCTTGATGCTCGGTCATTCTCTCCACATGACCCAGCCACCGAAGTCTTCCCAAAGTCTTCCAACGCAATACACATAACCAATATAAAGCACTTAAATCATAATATATGCCGATTTTCATTTTTTTTTTTTTTTTTAGTTTGTTTATTTTTATTTCAATTTTTAATCTTTATTTTTTAGTTTAAATTTATCTTATTTTAAGTGATGTATTTTTCATCACCAAATTAAATTTTTCTTTTTTTTTTCAAAATGTACCATCATTATCATCATCATTACATAGTATAAAATGAAGTCGCTCAAAATGTATGTGCGCGTTAATCTTTTAAACTACGCAACGGATTTTCATACGGTTTTCACCAATAGATAGAGTGATTGAAGAGGAATGTTTATACGTATAATACATGTAAATTACATTAGAGAAAAGCCGAGAAGTTCAAAAAAAAATTATGCGATTTAAAACGGCAGCGACTATACGCTTTTGAAATTCGTTCTACGGAAGAAATTGGAAAATAGATGTCCTTGAGTAAGTAGGTATTTGATTTTCCCTTTTCAAATATCCAGTGTTGCATTGTAAGCATTGGATAATTAGTGGCGAGTTAATTAGTTTATATGTATAATACATGCTTTTTTATAGTAGAGAAAAGCCGATAAATTCAAATATTCAATACAGGCAGCGGGCAGCTGGCAAGTGGGTGGTGTGGATTTTATAAAGGTTGGATAATGGCGTTGTGTTTCGTTAGCCACAGCAACGTGTGGCCGGATCTGCTAGTATATTATAAAATGGGGGCCTCAGCGCGGGTAAACAACCCAGTGAGGCCAACATTACTGGAGTGTACTATGAAATATTGTTAAATAATGTATCAACAATAAAAAAATTCTTTTTTGCAGCGTTTCATGTGTTTACATATTAAATGTTTATTGGTTTATCTAAGAGGTATCTAGGTAATCTAGGTACATTCATAATAATCATCTTTTGTTTTCATCAGCTCCACACAGGAGGTCCTGAGGAAAAAAGATTCCTCAAGGCGTAGATCACCTTTGGGGATGCTGTGCTGTGTCCAGGAAGAAAAGGTTTGAGGGGTGGGTAGGAATCTGGGGTCGAAGTGTCAAGGAGTGACGGACGCTATAATCCATTCCTCCCATTGTGGCGCAAGGCGACGTTCAGAGAGAATACTGCCGGAGAGGTCAAAAGATCTCCCTCAGTCGGTCTCTTCTATTCCGGCCCGCCACAAACGCACTCGCCGCAAACCTCACCCCCCATGAACGTGGGCACCCCTGCTAAGTCACCAAACGTAGCCAATCACTTGAGGTGACCTATGGCAAGGGTTGGTTATCCAATAAATGGTTTTCGGACGGCGGTATCCATACCCGCCCCCCAAATTGAAAATGTCCGGTTACCTAAACCATATCGGTATGAAAAAAGCCTACTAGCATGAAGAAATTTTGTAAAAAGAAAAACGAGTGTAAAGACACGACTGAAGTAAAAGTTCTTTAGCTCCATCTATATGATAGGAAGAGTGAAAGAAAATGTGCGCGCGCACTGCTCTCTCTCTTGCTCCTACAGTGTGATACAGACAATAGGCCTGCACTGTGTCTTAGATATACGAAACGTAACTGGCTATGAGAGAAAGAAAGAAAGATAATATGTGCTCGTATTTGAATATCTTTGATGTGCTCGCACCTCTCTCTCTTACCCCTACAGTCCTAGTATACGAAACGTAACTCTCTCTCTTTCTATCTTTACTAACTTATTTCTCCCTATCAACTACCGTTCACCTCGCTTTTCGTAACGCTCTCATCACGCATTCACCAGCTTACTCCCCAAGTCAAGCGTGCGTAAAGAAGTATTACTTCAAAAAACGAGTGTACTTTAGACCACACGACTGAAGTAAAACTTCACTACCTTATATCTCCCTCTCAACTTCCGTTCGCCACGCCCTACTGTTCGCCTCGCCCGATCACACTTTTCGTAACCCTCTCGTCACGCATTCACCAGCTTACTCCCCAAGTCAAGCGTGCGTGAAGAAGTTTTACTTCAATAATATGTTGATTGTTTTATACTGTCTTTTCTTACATATCTTTTTCAAATATGATGATAAATTTAAATTTTAGATTCATGGTTTCAGTTCATATTTCTATTTCCGTGGGAATCGACCATGGGGTTATAGTCCAGTAACTTTATACATCACAGCATGCGTCAAATCCGGTAGTTCTGATTTTTTACAGACTTGTTTATGATGTTGGCTTAATCTCTATTTCCGTAAATCGACCATGGGGTTATAGTCCAGTAACTTTATACATCACAGCATGCGTCAAATCCGGTAGTTCTGATTTTTTACAGACTTGTTTATGATGTTGGCTTAATCTCTATTTCCGTAAATCGACCATGGGGTTATAGTCCAGTAACTTTATACATCACAGCATGCGTCAAATCCGGTAGTTCTGATTTTTTACAGACTTGTTTATGATGTTGGCTTAATCTCTATTTCCGTAAATCGACCATGGGGTTATAGTCCAGTAACTTTATACATCACAGCATGCGTCAAATCCGGTAGTTCTGATTTTTTACAGACTTGTTTATGATGTTGGCTTAATCTCTATTTCCGTAAATCGACCATGGGGTTATAGTCCAGTAACTTTATACATCACAGCATGCGTCAAATCCGGTAGTTCTGATTTTTTACAGACTTGTTTATGATGTTGGCTTAATCTCTATTTCCGTAAATCGACCATGGGGTTATAGTCCAGTAACTTTATACATCACAGCATGCGTCAAATCCGGTAGTTCTGATTTTTTACAGACTTGTTTATGATGTTGGCTTAATCTCGGAAATTATTGGGTCTACAGAGACAATTGAGGAGCTCAGTATCAAAGTGGTACATAAGCCATTTGGATTATTTTTCAGTAGAGTGAGTTTCTTGTTTCGAATATGCTGGTATGAAATATCTGATTTTTTTTTCTACCTGCATAATCCTTGCGCATAAAGAATCACAAGCCATACATAACATTCTATAATTTAATACTCTAACTATTTTATTTTTAAATTTAAAAATGACTATGTCCGCTTTTGATACTAAAACGAGCAATTGTCCGTTTTTGAAACACATGAGCCTGCAAGTGTCCGTTTTTGAAACAAAGTCTTACAAAGATCCAAGGTCCATAGTATGAAAGAAAAGGCTATTCAAGTTCATTTTTATGAAGTTTATTTTTTATTTATAATGTAATAATAATTTGTTACAAACAAAATTACTCACTTTGTGATAATAATAAGCCAACTCCGGTATAAACGCAAAATAAGCGCCGTAAACTCAATATTTAATTATTCAATATATTGCCATTTTTTCAATTCCAATTTTAATTATATTCATCAAAATGGGTTTATTAGTCTCATAAACGTAGGATTCGAGGTTCTAATCATCGTATTTATATAAGAAAACTTCATTGAAATGAGCACAGATTTGAATTAGTATTGTGGGCGAATTGACTTACTTTAACCGCTTTTCTTTTGCTTGTTTTAAGAATTAGTGATCTCCATTTTATCATATTTTGGTGAATTTGGTGCTGTAAAACTTCAATAAACCTCAAATTTCAGTCTAAAACTGTTAACCCACGATCACATTCGGCGGTTGGTGCTTGACTGTCAAAATAACAGCCGCCATGACACTTTTTGTAACGTTTTTGTTGGTTTTTGTATTGAATGTCCGAGTTTGTTGCAAACATGAGTTGTTGTAAGTGTCCGCTTTTGAAACAAAGTGCAAACTTTAACATGCGATTTCTTGTATTAATTGTCCGTTATCGATAGATTCCCTCAGTTATTCAGTTAGAGAATCAAACGTACTACCATAATCAATCAAAATATGCATTTTAGAAAAAGTGGCGTATGTCCCACTTTGATACTGGGCTCCTCAATTCTAGTATCATATTGTAGCAAATTTAGTCTACTTTAAAAACGTCCTAAAATAGTTTTCTCAAAAACTAGTCCTTTAGGGTTATAATCGCCAAAATTTGAAAAAATAACGATTTTTTCGCGGTTTTTTCGATTTTTGACCAAGTTGCGTTCGGCGCTCCAGGTCACAAACTTGGATTATTCATTAGATCAACATCATAAACAAGTCTGCAAAAAATTAGAACTACCGGATTTGAAGCATATTACCCCATACGTTCAGGCGACAAAGTTACTGGACTATTATTAAACCATTATAAAATCATAGTCCCCATTCAAACTTTTATTAAAATTTGTAGATCATACACGCATTCACACTGCGTTTTATCGTTGTATGAGCGCATGTCTTCAATATTATATCTGCTTTAATGATAAAAACATTACCTACATGTCCTAGATGTAGAATGTAGGGAATGTGTTGGTAATTTGGAAAATCCTGCCAAGTACAGAGCTGGCCGATTATCTGACTAGACACGTGAACGATAATTCCTGACGTAATTACCTTGTTGATATCTAAAATAATTGCTGCATTCATTCAGGGGTCTGGTCCTGCGTAGGTTTACTGACTCACTGATACGTGGAAACTCTCAACTGACGTTAAATATTATCTATGTAAGTAAGTAATGATATGATATGACTTACAATGATTAACGCTTGCAATCATAAAGTGTGCCTACATAAAATCAGAGTACTTCCCCCAAAATAAGTTATTTTCGATGTACAGTTGCTGTATTATGTATATTGATATGAATTTCAAGATGGCAGATAAAAACACAGTTAGTTCGTAAATGTGAGCAAAAACGCAGTCATTTCAAATAGTTACCATGAACATATATACTGCGTTTTTACTTAGCAACAATGTGATAAATTTGAAAAAAAATTGAATACTAAAAACAGATTTTATAATATTTCTTTGTATATTTTTGAAACTGACAATTCATGGTGGAATTCCATTATATTAATACTAGCTTTTTCCCGCGGCTTCGCTCGCCTGGTCGCATGGTCCTCCCCCCCCCCCCCCCCCCCCCTCCCCCCTCCATGCAATTTAAATGATGGATGGGATCCTTCGGTTGAAATCAAATGCCGCATTAAGTAAGCTCGTGCAACCTTTATCCGGATGAAAAAGATGTTCTGCAGTCATGATCACAACCTTGGATTACGAATGCGAATGGTCAGATGCTACGTGTTTTCGATATTATTTTATGGAATGGAAGCATTGACGCTTACTGAAGAACTAATTAGGCGACTTTAGGCATTCGAGATATGGATCTGCAGAAGAATACTCAAAATAAGCTGGATACACAGGGTTACGAATGGAGATGTTATGGTTCGGATGAATAAAGAAAAAGAAGTTATTTAAACTATAAATTAATATCTTGGACATGTGATGAGACACCCAGAGAAGTACGCAGCGACCGCGGAAGTGGGGGGCAGAGGGGGCCAAATGCCCCACCAAAATCAAATGGGGGGGGCCGCGCCCCCTCCAATTTTACTATCTGTATTGTGGAATGTGTACAACTCGATGGGTGAACACGATTTCAATCGCATATGGACAGATACGGAAAAGGCTAATACCGATAAAAATATGGAACTCACTATGCCCCGTGCTCGAGCCCCTCCAAAACCCTTCAGTGGCAGAGCTCCTACTGTGCAGTTGTCGCCTAGGGAAAGTCTCCGCCAAAAATTTATATCAGTGTTAGACTGGTCTAAAAACGAGTTGGAAAGAAGGTTTGAACAGCCTGGAATGAATCGCCTCGCCCAGCTCAAATCTGTCTACTTAACCGTTCAAAGGAATTATCAGCAATCGACATCCAGGCCGAATTAGGCGTTCACGCAACTGATTTTGATATTGACTCGGACTAACATTCCTCCGACTACCAATGAAGCAGAGAAGACTTACTGCGTACATACATACTTACTGCATGAAGACATACTGCACGTGCATAAGGCGGAAACATTTAGTTTAGATTTAAATGAAATTCTTAGGGAATTTGCTTCAAAGACGGCTGAGAGACGCAACGTTTTTGGTATCGTTCAATCAGTGGCGGAAACAGGGGGGGGGGGGCGCAGGGGGTGCGCCCCCCCCCCTTAGCCACCCTAAATACAAGAAAATATTTCTTCAATCATTCGCTCTACATGTCTAACCATCTAAGCGTCCCTTTCTTAATCTTACTTATTGCCTTGCATTATTTTTATATTTTTCTCACACTAGCATACATGGCTTTCTATAGCACTTAGTCCTTCCTCTGCCAGTTTCATGCTTCACTGCCATACATCAGGGTTGGTACCCCGGTGGGTAGTCGGGAAACATGCCAATTCGCGTGCCCAATATTTGTACACGGTTGACATTTGTCACATGAAAACGGGTCGTTTCTTCGACTTGTTCTTGTGTTCAACAGCTCGGCTGTGGAATGATTTGCCGGCCTCTGTGTTTCCTCCTTCCTACAACATGGGTCTCTTCAAGACCAATGTTCATTCCTTCCTCTCCTCAAAAAGACCCTCCACACAGCATCCCAGATGACATAGGCCCTGAGGGAAATCATTTTCCTCAGGGCCTCCTGTGTGGAGTTAATGTAAAAAAAAAACACTCAATTGTGGACTGCTAGCTTCGCTTCTTTCGACAGTTTTTTGTTAGCGCCAACGGCGCGCGTTCAGTCCTCCATAAATGCGGAGTAACCTGCATTTACCCTTCTTTCAATATCTCTATCAGACTCCCCATCTCTCGTAAATATACTTTCCGAATATATAAACTTATCCACTGTCATTTTTGGGTAACTATACCAAAATATACCTATTGTTATTTTATTATTTAAAAAAATGTCTTTGTAGATGCTAAGTGAAGGGTCGTTTTAGAGAAAGGAAATAGTGGAAGGTAAGGCGGCCAACCGTCCCGCATTCTGCGGGACCGTCCCGCCTTTGCAGTTGTTGTCCCGCATTGCAATATTTACAAAAATAGTCCCGCAAATCGTCTAAAGCGTCCCGCATGTCCCGCATTTCTATATTTTTTTAAATACTGTCTATGGTAGGCAAATAAACTTCTTCTATCTTTAGTCTATTTAAGCCATTTGGTTAAGTTCAAGACAAAATTTGTCCCTGGAAAAGGCCCGAAGATATTGATCTAGGGATTGGTTTATTTACGTTAAAAGCAAGAGTACAAGAGCGCCAGTGTAGTAGTAGTGATTGATTTGTTTTAATTACGAATTAGTGCACGCCGTGACACGTAATATTTATAACCCATATTTATCACTCAATTCAAATCAAATAATTTCTTGACCATGCCGACTGCGAAAAAACGGCGTTGTGAGTTCAGTAAAGAATTGCTAAAAGAATTTCCTTAATTAAAAGTGTTAACATTCTCTGAATGTAGTTTTAATTCGCCGCATGCAGATTTAATTCAAACCAGTTTTGTGTTCAGAATGTAAAATTCTAAAGTTGGATTTGTCTTCTGACATATTTCGAAGGAAAATATTCTCTTATTCGAAGTGCAGTTATAAAATTTTAGTTTCAGACTATGTAAGTGCTGCCAGAATCAAAGAGAAACCATTTTAATGTTCTGATTGTAGTTTTAATTCACCGCATACAGATTTAATTTAAACCACCTTTGTATTCAGAATGTAAAATTTCTGCTGTGGATTCATCTGCTGATGCATTTCGAAGGAAAACATTATCTTATTCTAAGTGCATTGGAGGTTATCCACCACATACCCGCCTTAGTATAAGTAACAGATAGTTACTCCTTCAGGGCTCTCATAATGACCTGATTTTTTTTTTATAGAACGACTCTACTATTAAATGCAGGAAGCTAGACTTATTCTAAGTGGAGGTATAAAATTCTAGTTAAATACTGGAATGTATTGCCAGAATTAAAAAGAAACCATTTTCATGTTCTGAGAATAGTTTTAATTCGCCGCATACAGATTTAATTTAAACTAGTTTTGGGTTCAGAATATAACAACCAATTAAATAATAAGTTGCATATTCATCCTATTACATGGACATCATTCTCGATTTCCGAGATAGCAGTTATAAATTTGTGGTAGAATTCATGAACAAGATTTTATTTTATTTAATTAATTATAATGTATTACAAAAAAAAACATGGTAACACATTATTCCCAATGAGTTAAGAAACAAACTCATTTGAATACTCTGTCTATCAATTATGTGAAAAAAATGAGGTCGTAATAAAAAAAAGATTTCCACCCCCCCCCCCCCCCCCTCCGTTGACACCCACTGTCCCGCATTGATGTTTTATAAAGTTGGCCGCCTTAGTGGAAGGAAAAAGGTATGAAGGTGGTTAGGACTTAGGGTTAGTGTGTCCAGGAGAGATGGACGGATGAAACTTTCCCTCCCACTGCAATGCGAGGAAGTGGGTCAAGGGATTCCTGCTGGAGAGGTTAAATGGTCTCCCTCAACCAGTCCTTTCCAGCTCGCCACGCAGTACGTGAAAACTCGTACTGCGTGGCGAGCTACTCGTACGCTACTTTGAAAAATCACATCCCACGAACTCAGGCATCCCTGCTAAGTCACCAAACTTAGCGATCCACTTGGGATGACTTATAGCAGAGGTGTTGTTTATCCAATAAATAATTCCCGTGGCGGCGCGGCGGTACCCACACTCGCCTCCTAAATTGAAACTTTTGCTTCATTCACATTCATACGTCGTTTCATGTAAAGGTACCCTTAACACGGCCCGACTCAAGTATTTGTTTCCCTTGATCGTATAATGCAGCCCTACTGCTCCCTGTGGCCAGCCAAGTTTTAAATGTGCGGTCCGTCAATCTTTTATTTATTTATTGAAGTGGAAACTTCTTTAGCACCGTTGTAATTTGACAAACACATCCATCTGTATGTTTTAGCCTGCGAGAGAATGAGATAGTATTTTTTGTACATTTACTCCACACAGGAGGCCCTGAGGAAAATAATTTCCGTCGGGGCCTATGTCATCTGGGATGCTGTGTGGAGAGTCTTTTTGAGGAGAGGAAGGAATGAACATTGGTCTTGAAGAGACCCATGTTGTACGAAGGAGGAAACACAGAGGCCGGCAAATCATTCAACAGCCGAGCTGTTGAACACAAGAACGAGTCGAAGAAACGACCCGTTCTCATGTGACAAATGTCAACCGTGTACAAATGTTGGGCACGCGTTTGGCGTGTTTCCCGACTATGCACCGGTGCCGAAGGGATCAATGACGCAAGTTCCTCGGAGCATCTGCCATTGTAATACCGGTAGAACAAGGATAGCATTCCCACCCGACGCCTGTGTTCTAAAGATTGGAATCCGTCTGTTAAGATGGGAGAATCTATTAAGCGGACCGCCCATTTCTGCACAGAGTCGAGGGTATTTTTTAGGTATTTTGGAGCTCCAGACCAGAGGTGGCTGCCAAAATCATATAGTCGGTCTCCTCTTTGTGCGGTTCGTCGTATTCTCCCCGTTGTCTACTTTTTAGTTTTCTTATATCTTTAGCGCCCCCCCCTTGAGTTTTTTCTGTATCCGCCACTGCGTTCAATGAATGCAATAAACAATATTTAAAAAAAAAGTTTTTTATTTATTGAACCTTTTATTTGTTTGTCCTAGTCATCTCCGTTTTGTCTTATTTATAACTAGTTGATTGACTGGAGAGGAGACTGAAGGAAGAGGGTGACTAAACAAGTTTGCCCCCCCCGTCATAGAGTACTTCCGCGGTCCCTGGAAGTACGAGATCTTACATCTCATAATGCAGGGAAAGATTGCCGGAAGACGGGGCCCTGGAAGAAGGAGAACATCATGTCTGAAAAACCTGAGACAGTGGTTTGACCAGTCTACTGGAGAGCTGTTCCGGGCCGCAGTAAACAAAGTCCGCATAGCTAACATGATAGCCAACGTCCGTTGAACGGACAGGGCACAAAAATAATAAGAAGAAGACAGTTTGTATCCTTTGACTGAGTAGGAAGGTTTTTATAATTTTCTGTACCTTATAATATATACAGGATGTTAAGAGACGTACATGACTTACTTTAACCAGTGATTCCTGACATTATTTGGAGTAAAAAATGTAAATGAAATTTTGGTCTCCGGTGACTTTTTTTTTCAAAATTTTTTTCTTCAAAATCAAACAAACAAAAATTCATCCGCATGTCGTCACTAGTCACTGTAGCCGGGTGTCCGACGAATTCCTTATCCCGCCTCCAACTATTCAACAACTACCATTTTTTTATGTTTTTGTAGAAACATAAAACTAAAAAAATGTCATCGGAGACCAAAATATCATTTACATGTTTACTCCAAATAATGTCAGGAATCACTGGTTAAAGTAAGTCAAGTACGTCCCTTAATACCCTGTATGTAAATACAATAGCTGACTTTTCATAACTGGATTATTCTGAAGTGAGAACATATGTAAGATTAAGAAAATTAATTCTTAAATACCTTAAACAAGTCTGTTCAGATTTGGGTCCACCGTTCACCGTTTACGCTTCAGTGTTTATGTTTGTGTAGGTACAGCGAGTTTCCGGCAATTAATTCCAGCATCAAAAAACCAAAACGGTTTTGGGATGTAAATTGCGCAGTTACAGTTTATGAGTGGGCTTTGATTAAATCGTGTTTTGATTCTAGATAAATCTTATTAATGGCGGCTCTAGACAAAATAAAAACACATACCACCGCTACCTTCAATGGCCGCGGCGGATGGATGTTGTTCTTATTTTGATACCGTTGTTGGATTATAATATCGAAGTATTATAATTTTTTTATCCCTGCGGCATGTGGAGCTATTATATCTGTCGTATCAGGTTTAAAGATAATAGTTAAAAACATAACAGGTGCCGTAATACGGGGTGACCTTTGAATCGGGGCGACTTTGATCATCTGCATATTTCTCGCTACTACTCAGAATTACTCGCTTCTTTTCTAATGGATTTTTCGGGCTTGTGGAAACAAGGGCGGCGTAGTTAGGATTTTGTTAAGGGGGGGGGGGGCAGGTGTAGACAAACCAAGAATATATCTAAGGTAAATACTGCAACAAACTAATACCTACTGGGGGGGGGGGGGGGGGTTGCTACAGAAATTCAGAAATAGGCTATTTTCGTCTATAAAAAGACCGTCAGGCACACAATTCTCCTCGATTCGGGATATTATAATATTTTTTTGACAATATCCTTAGAAGTGGCACCTCTTCGTCGGATGGCACCCCGGGCGGTCTGCCCCTCCCCCCCCCCCCTCGGCTAAGCGCTGCTCCAATGCAGATATTAGAGAATCTAAATAAGGAATGATAATCGATCGCTTCCAAAAATCGCGTGGAGTCTCAGCAAGGTAATTGGACCGATGTTGTTGGGACTTGTATATCAATTCCAAAGGCAGCTGCAGTTCTAATTGAAATATGTAATATATTTTGGCTCTCTATGTCTACGTTGCTTCAATGATCATTTAGAATATAAATTATAGCTTTAATATGACTCATACATGCGTACATATCGATAGTTTCCGATTGTAAATTATTGGCAATAGGTTCCAATATGCCGATTTCTTGGCTATCAGTTGAACACATATAATGAAAACTTATTTAATAACAGCGCAATGTAACTGTAAATGGCAAGTTTTCTTGATGCTTCATTAATCACCTTCAACTAAAAAGGTAATAATAAAAATTAAATTGATTCTCACAAACAATAGGCTACCGACGTAAAATTTACGGTTTGTGAGCATCCCTGCACCTTCTAGGGGGGCAGCTGCCCCACCTGCCCGTACCTCGCTACGCCCTTGTGTGGAAACAGTGATGCTCTGAAAGTGAGTAGATATCATATAAGTTGGTTTCTAGTCTGCACCTTAAAGGATGAACCACTTAAGTCCATAGCAAGTGCAAGTGCTATAGGATAAATAACTTAAGTTCATAGCAATTGCTATGGACTAAGGCGGTTTATCCTATAGCAATAGCTATGTACTACTTAAGTGGTTTATCCTTTAAGGTGCCGCAACATTACGAACATGAAATGAGAGATATGAAATTACAAATGTTAGAGGAGCGCGCTAGTATTCAAAGAGACAAAATCGATGCGAATAATGTGAAAATGTTTAATAAAATATAGCAAAAATCTCGCGGGGGTTGTCTTAAACAGCATTTAAAAAAACACTGTGAATTTTCTCATACATATAACTTGTAAAATAACTGAAACTAACGTGTTCATAATAATTTTTGGAGTATACTTTGCGATTTTTTTCTATGGAGGGAATTTTATATAATTTGTTTTTCGGCGCGGGGAATGTCTAGATATTATCTTCAAAAATAAGATATATTTTTTTAGAGCTTTATAACTTAACGTGTTTAAGGGAGATATGTAAGAAATCGGTAGAAATTCAGGTAGCGGAGGCTTAAGGTACAGCAGTTATACTCAACAGCTGTCAAGGGCAATAATAATTACACAGCAGATTTTTTTTATAAATTAACAATTTTTCAATTAATTAAATAACAATATTATTGAAAGTACAAAAGAAAAACTTAAAATTAAAAATGAGTTCTTTAAATTAATCGTTTCGTGTCATTTATATTGTAAATCTAAATTAAACGTCTATCGATAGGTATACGTGTTTTGATTTTTGATTTGATTGTATTATTTATTTATTTTGATTTTATGTTACACTTGAATTGATTATATTTTGTATTTGAGTTGTTTGTGTTTTATATATTTTTATTTAATTTTTTTTTATTAAAAAAAGATACATAATTTACGATAAATTTTATACAATAACTAATTACATAATATATGTATTTGATTTACCCCCATAAATAAGCAGGGCTTGTGTGTGTGGGGGGTTTATATTTAAATTGATTTTATTTTACACTTGAATTCTAATATTAAGATTATTCTGATTAACATAATTTAATTTATTTTTTATTTTGTATTAAATTTTGTGTATTGAATTGGAAATTTGATTTAATTCGTAATTTAATTTTACTGAATTCATTTTATTTTAATTATTAATTTATTTTGCGTATTATATTCGAGGCACTGCTGAAAACCAGCTACTTTCCAGGAGAAATCCTGAATTATAGCTGAGCAGTAAATGTTTCAGCTAGCGACATGCTAATTTTCAGCAAGGGTTGTGTATGCATTTACAATGATAATATTGTACAATAGGAATAAGGATTTACTCACAGGAGAATCTGGAAATGGTATCTTCTGAACACTTTGCACTTGGTATTAACTTGTTCCAGTGAACAATTGCGATGCGAATCTTAATATTAATAAAACTTAATTCAATTGTTTTAACTTTCCCGTGAATCGTAAATGATCGGCGTTGAAGCGAAATATTCATCCGGCTTGTAAACTCCGTAACTCGGAACTCAACGGTAGATAGGCGGGGAGAGAGCCAGAAAGGATGGCACAATAATTATCATGGAAAACAATATTCTGTTTCCAAAATACACGCACAATGTATTGCTGCGCTGCCAAATTGTAATTGGCGCTAACAGTAAATATATATATTCATCCCGCTATCATTGCTGCGTCTTCTAATGGTCCACTTTCATTCAATCCTGCGTCCGACCGTCATTCTGCGTCCGGTATACGGACGCAGGATTGAACATTATATATATATATATATATATATATATATATATATATATATATATATATATATATATATATATATAGCGTATTTTTCTTTACTATGTGTTACGACTGTGAAAGTAATTAATATCGCATAAAATTTTGTGATGCATAAAAGGTTTAGTTTAAAAATTGGTCAAAGTCACCTCGTTTTGCGGTGCTTGTATTAATCTAAGCTTCTAGGTACTCCCGATTTAATCTGATAGCGACCGTGGCAGAGCAGCTAGCTCCTTAGCTCAGGATCTAGAGGTCATGGGTTCGTCATCTAAAAATGTATTGCTTTGGGCTCTGGCAAACCTCTAACCTAATTTACCTCTCTGGGGCCTAGAAGTCAGGAAGGTCTTATATATTGATGAAATCAGTTTTCTTTAAATTTGATATTCATAGATCACACTTTTGTGGATAATCTGTGGGAATTACCGATTGTGATATATACCTACATAATGATTTTTTTTATATTCTTGAATAAAACAAAGGCGTAATTGCGTTTCTCTATAAAAACAAAAGATTTATTAACAATACGTATTTACAAATCTTAAAAATTATATTATCGGTTAACAAAAGATTCACTTACCTATAAAAACAAAAGAAACAACATTTAAAGCCTTTATTTCAGGTTTCTTTAATAAATAATAAATAAAATAAGATAATATTTTCAGGAATTGTTAATCCAATAATTCTGACAGTTATATTTTCCTAACTCGATTCATTTGTTCTGACATCTAGTGGGCCACTAACTAGCTCAGTACTTATTCAGTACTTACTCAGTGACGCAGCAAATACAAGCTTAAGGAAAGCACTCATAAGTGGTTTTCTTTACATATATTTAACATTTCGTAAATTGGTATGCTGTAGATCCACTGAGAAGCCTTGTCCTTGAATTTTAATATCATTAAACAAAAATACACCAAATCTAAAAAATAAAACTGCAGTAAGGTCGGTATTTCCGCCATTAATAAAATGCCTCATTTTGTTGAAAAATTTTCATGATTTGAATGAACACTTTTATAATAGAGAACTCCAGTCCATTTTTTTTACGAAATGACCTTCTAACTTAAATAACTGCATATTTTTTTTAATTTTTAGAGTTAGTTTTAATAGTTAAAATAATTGTCAAAGTTTTAAGTTTTCAAGATCCCCCGAAAACCACCGTATGTATAGTGAATCGTGTGACATCATCACTCCTGAAAAGTTTCTATAGGATCGGGCAATCAGCTGATCAACTGCCGCCATTTTGAATTCGGTGTTCGAAGTATTCTTCCTAGAAGTACCTATCATTACTATTTTTTTGTGCAGTAGTTTTTGAATATTTTCAATAATAGAGATAAACTAATAAGAGATACCTTTATTTTTGAAACATTATTTAGGCCTAACACAACAACTAAATCTCTATAAACAGTATGTAAATAAACGAATAAATTAATACGATTGCTTGTGTCATGCGTACATTCCCATACATTTCCAATACAATGACTTTACGGTGAGGTCACGACACGAGGAACAGTGTAAAAATTTCAATAATGCCAACTTGACGGCGTGTTTCTACGACCCGAATAAAACTGAACATTTTAAAAATTCTGCTTTTAATATTAGCAAATAAAACTTACATATTCAGAATCAGCGTTTATTGGTCTATATGAACATATTTTTAAAGCCATAATATTTTTCACTGGAGTTCCTTATTCCCACAGCGACGGCAACGTCAACGGCAACGCAACGGCAACGTTTGGATTCTTTAATATATGTTTGAGGGATATGTAAGACAATTATTACATTTTTGCTTTGGGGGAAGCAGACATACGTACATCTTTTGTCTCATTTCCAACAGCTTTTTCCTACACACTATTATTTAGTGTGTAAGATAGAACTGCAGCATTATTGTGGTAAAGAACATACGTTTTTTTGCGTTTTTGTGCCGTCACCGTTGGAATTTTAAAAACGTCCAATGGCTGCTTTTAAATTTCCCACAGCGACGGCACGGCGATGGCAAAGGCACGCGGCGTCTCATTTCTTTAATACGAATGAGGGAGATGTACGATAATGATTGCAATTCTCCTTTGTGAGGTGCAGACGTACACACATCGCTTGTCTCACTACTATGTATTTAGTGTGTGGGAAAGAGATGCCAGATTATTACAATAATGACAGACGTACACACATCGCTTGTTTCCTCTTGCTGTTTCTCTCTCTTACACCCAATTATATAGTGTGTAAGAAAGAGACGTTGAAAGCAGTTGAATACGAATTTGAAATGTTTTAATTATCCATACTAATATATACATGCGAAAGCGCGTATGTTTGTTTGCTGCGCTTTCAAGTCTAAACCACTAAACCGATTTTAAAAATTCTTTCACCAATGGAAAGCTACATTATCAGCGAGTAACATAGGCTGTATATAATGTTAAGCTCTGGCGTTATGAAATTTGTATTAATGAAAATGTGTTTATTTCATATATTTTAGCGGCAGGGAGGAAAGGCAGGAGGAAGGTGGGGTTCGCGGAGAGGGAGGAGGAAAGCGGGGAAGGTGGAAGGGAACGGGGTCGCACGGGAAAGGACATGCAGGGAAAATCAATTTATTTCTTTGAATGACATTGCAACGCATGCCAGGTACCAGCTAGTAATTAATAAAAACAGAAGGTGTGCTTTTTTTCCATTAGAATGATAATTGAAAGCGGTATCGTTTTGCATTTTAAATTAATGCAACCTACAAAAAAAATTAAACGTAGGTGTGAGCAATTTAATTGAGTTAAACCAATCATTTGAAACGTCACTCGATTAAAATATTTGTAATGATTTATGATATTGCACAACCTATTATTTTCAACAAAAAATCTAACGTACCTATCAACCTTTAGAGGTAATATATACCTATGTAATATTTATATAATATGGTTGTGCATTGTGTTGTTCATTCCGTTGTTAACCGCATACAATAACGTCGAAATAAAAATCATAAAGCAAAGTTAGTAGGTACATATCAAATTAAAGGTGACCGGCCAACTCAGAATGAAACCAACTCAGAACCACCCCAGAAAGGTCATTAAGAGTGATGATAAAAAAATATAAAAAATTGGTTAAATAGGTTAAGTTAAGTTAGGGTTACCGGCCATTTTAAAATTATTTTCTCAAAGCTTTTAATCACCTTTCTGATGTGGTTCTGAGTTGGCATCACTTTTATTTATATATACAATCAACATGTTTCGTGAACGATGTAGGGATGTCGAAAGTGAAAAAAAATATCGATTTATCGATGAATCGATATTTATTAAAATATCAATATCGACGTCGATATATCGAGGAAAATATATCGATGTATCGATATATCAGTAAAATTTTCAAAATATTTTGCGTTTTAAAAATAATAGAGTATTCAGCTCAATATTATCAATAATAATTTTTATACAAAATGTGCATTATTTTAATGTACAAAAATCTCAATATATAGATAGATATTCATTTTTATTAGGTAACAATTATAAAAATATCAAAAACTAAAAAGCTGTCTTTTATTTTTTTTAATTTATTTATTCAACGCCCAGAAGGCTTTTACATGTTTGGTAGTACAATGATGACAGATGATTTTTCAATAGATAATGAAATAACAAAAATAAAATTAGATAAAAAATGCACACAAGTCACAAAAATACAAAAAAAGAAATACAGCGATTTGATAAGTTTACAAAAATACATATGTTTAGTAATAGTTTTGGAATATGTTTATTACAAGATCCACAAAATTCGCCAAGTTGATGTTAAATATGTCGACATCACCTAAGTACTGATTCCCCATAGTGTGAAATCGTTGTATAGAAGAGTGGGCAATGTAGTTCCGCTTGTGAATGCTGCAGTAGAATAGTGTATTTTGTCGCGTGGTTACTGTTGGTATTCGTAAGTTTATGAGTTGTAGGAGTTCGCAACAGTCGAATTTAGAGTTAAGTATTTTGAATAAAAATGTTAAGTCCTTTATTTTACGTCTATCTTCTAGTGCATGTATTTTTATATATATTAAGTCTTCTAGTGGGATACTTAATTTAAAATTTATAAAACGCAGAAATTTTTTTTGTATTTGTCTTCTAACTTATATGTAAACTTTGTATGCGTCTTAATAACATTCTATTGACCTATTATTCTGTCAAAAAGGACTTCGTGTTTGGAACAAGGTACAGTCAATAATCATAGACAATTGGGAACCAACACATAGGAGTGGCTCAGAAAAAAATGGCGAAAAATAGCATACGTGTATGTACCTACACATATGAGATAGTATTAGTGATCACAAATACTAATGCAAAGAAAATAGATTTGTAAGCTATTAATAGTTGAAGTTTCAACCGCCAGATGTCATGACCCAATACAGTAACTTTTTCTGTTCGTTCCTATATGGTTTTGGATTCTAGTGACTTTAGTTACATAAATTAATGAAAATATCGTTTTTGATACAATTTTCGATATTGGATATTTTGTATCGATATGTCGGTATATCGAATCAAAATATATCGGCTAAAAATATCGATGTATTGAATTAAAAATATCGATACATCGATATATCGATACTTTTTCAACAAGCCTAAACGATGTTCACATCTTCAGGATCAAATGTATGCTAAACTTAGAAATTAAACATAGATCACGTATGGGAGGAAAGGGTAGAAGGGAGGGGAAGGGGTAAGAGTAAGGGAAGTTTATTAAAATTAGAGATTTCAAAGTCATTAGCAGGGGAAGACCGGTTAAGTGGGAAAAGATTCAAAAGAGGGTTTATAAAAATTTGCTGCTTATTAATTTTGTCTGCTTTTTATTTACATTTTTCCTAATTTCTAAAATCTCTAAATTATTTATTTGTGATGCCTTATAATCCGTATGTAATATTATAAGTCCATGGTTTTTGTCAAAATCATGATAATTTTTTATTAAATGATCTGCGAACTCAGATTCGCTATTGCCATTGAACAACATATCATCTCATTGATAATAAACAAACGTTTAAAGGTAAATTATTGTAAAAAATATATTAAAAA
This sequence comes from Limnephilus marmoratus, assembly GCA_917880885.1. NCBI lineage: Eukaryota > Metazoa > Arthropoda > Insecta > Trichoptera > Limnephilidae > Limnephilus > Limnephilus marmoratus. Next base: position 36,368,062 of record OU862922.1, on the reverse strand, counting down.
TACATGTTTTAGGTTTTTTTCTGATGTTCAATGCATTTTAACGGGCTAATAATCATTTCTAAAAAAATAAATTTAAATGCAGTTCTAATTTCTTTGTAAGATGCAACTTTTGAGATTTGAGAGGCGTTTCTGAATTCAAAAGTTGAAATAATTGGTATGCCATCAAACATTATTAATTATTACTAGCTTTTGCCCCCGCTTCGCTCGCATAGTATTAGGGGGTTTCCCACTCCGCTTCCTCCACCCTCCTTATCCCCCCTCCCTAACCCCCTCCATCCCACCTCCCCCCAACCTCCCCTCCCCCTCCCCCCTCCATCCCTCCTCCCTATCCTTCTATTCTCCACTTCTTTCAACCTTACGACATACCATAGTTGGGGGGAGGCGTCTACTAATATCTACAGGAATTCCAAAAACTGAACAAATCGGACTAAAATCTATGATAACCGACGTGAGGACGAATATCTACAGCTCAAACTGCTGACTAATATCTATGGAAACTAAAATAAGGACGAATATCTACAGCTCAAATTGCTGACTAATATCTATGAGAACCAAAGTGTGGACGAATATCTACAGCACTGGCAGAGGTTAGATTTGCAATTATGAATAGCATATTGGAATAACGTAATATTGCGTATGCAGTTTAAAAAACTTGATTTATACGTACCTATGTAAAAATCCCTAATCTCGGACCATTGGACACATTTAGCTGATTATTAAGGATTTGGGTTTTTGTTTAAACAGCTTTCTTTATTTCGAGTGCTTCTAAATTATTTAGTCTGTTACCATGACCATTTCTATGTCAGTTAGGTTAGGTTAGGTTAGGTTGTGGTGTTGTGTATTTCGAAAAAATAAATATCTTTGTATTATGACCTCCATGTTTGTTCAATAAATTATTGTCCCCGTAAACAGAAAAATACGTAATATTATGCAAAAACTTCATGTACGTACTTAAAAAGTTTAAGCCTTTACGTAATTATTAATTACGTAATTGAAGTCATTTGTGCTTTTCCGTACAACCTCTTGCTCAGCTGCCCTCTGTAGACATTAGTCCAACCTACGCTCCATACGTCCTACTACCTACGTCCCGTCACCACTGGGACCGTCATAGATATTCGTCCGCTAGCTTAGCTCTGTAGATATTAGTCCTCACTCTGAAGTTCATAGATATTAGTCCAACATATGAGCTGTAGATATTCGTCCGACATACAGGCTGTAGTCGGATTAATATCTGGAGTCTAGTTGGAGTTGCTTCATTCCAACTGGTTCTGGACAATATAGATCGGTTGGAGCTATTGCGGGTAATCCCATTTAAAAAATTAAGTAAAAGTTACTAACGCATTTATGACTGCTTAATTTCCTGTAGTACCTACCTACCTAACTGCTAGATAGAGTTGTGGTGACGAAATGCTGACGTACAAAAGTCAGGCGTAAAACATCAAAGAGAAAATTATGTGAGGACATACTTGTGGTTAGCTCTAATATAATTATTATTTAATAATTGACGACAATATTAGCAACTTTTAAATGAATATTTGAAACAAAAATCAGAATGAGATAAGGTCGCATCTAGGAATCGAACACAGGACCTTAGCCTTGCTGTGACTGTACAACGAAATGTAGTCATCCTAGACTTTCAAAAAAGTCAAAAGACGTCGCACATTGCAAAATTGACTTCTCTAGTTATGGGAAATTTGGATAGACGTCGGAAGTGTCTGGGAATATTCAAATAAAATAAATAAATAAATAAGTACCTATATAACAAAATAAAATAAATAAAAATGAATTGCCGAAATGTGTGTAAGCGCATAACTTCCGAACGACTGCACCAAATTGGATAATTCTTTATTTGTGTTCGTTATTGTCAGGACAATACTGGTGAGCTCTGGCATTATGAAATTTGTAAAATTTAATTGCCATAGGTGGCACGCCAGCTGTTTGAAAACTGAATGTATGGAATGCGGGAGGGGGGAGGGGAACTCGGGTAGGGGTTCGCGGGACGGGGGAAGGGAGGAAGGGGGGAGGGAGTGGAGTGGGGAGAGGAAATGCGGAGGAGGCGGTGTGGGAAGGGGACGCGGGAGAGGAAGAGGAGGCGGAAGGGGAACAGAACGAATGGGAAAGGACACCCAGGGAGAAACAATTTCTTTTTTAAATAGTATTAAATAAAATACAATTACTGCACCTGCGACCTGCGACTGCGATTGTTTTCTCCCTCAGAATTACTCTAACCGCCGTTTCCGTTTCAGTCTGCATTTGGTGTCGGTATATTTTCTATTTTCGATCCCCCTACACGGGGCCCCTTTACCAATGGCGGACTAACGGGGGGGAGGGGGTTGAAGGCCTCTTTGTTCCCTTGATCAAATCATCACGGCTTTAAGGGGGGGGGGGGGTAAGGTTTTTTTTAAATAAATTTCTGAATGTAAAATATGTCAGTATATTGAGTATTGTGTCAAAATTTCAAGTAAATCGGAGCAAAACTAACGAAGGTACAGCGTTTCAAGCGACCGGCCCTCATGCTCGATTCGCGAAAGTATACTGCCAAAAATAAAAATAAAATCGAAAAAAAAAACTCGCTTTGACTATCTAGGAAAACATTTTACCTTTTAAACGCATTTTGATTTTTTTGTTTCAAATGATTAGGCGCCCCGGGGATTCGCCCACACGGACTTATTTATTGATATTTTTAATTGAAATTTTTTTCAAAGATACTTCAGGTGTTATACTATAAAGTGCGTATGAAATAAATATAACCAACATTATTCATATCTCAAAATAAAATCATGACAATATGCCTTTATTTAGCCTTTAAAACCTTACCCCCCCCCCTTAAGGCACCAGGACACTGTAAAAAATACTTTTGTAATTTTTTTATTTATTTCATTTTCTGAAAGATACATTTGTTAAAAATGCTCTAACCAAATGTTATAAAGAAATTCGAAAAATTGACGGAGATACAGCATTTTATATGAAACCATTTGAAACGTTTGAAATGGCGGACCAGCGAATATTATTTTCGATTTTTTTATGGAAAATTTTCATTGTTCATAAAAAAAATAGACCTTCATAAAAAAATCCCGAAGTGGTGCCAGAGTGCCTGGATTTTCTAACTGTTTGAGACTTAGTGCATGCAAATCGGATATATAGTTTTTCTAATATGTTGTCAACCAGGTTGAAAAACGTGGTTTCGAGAAAAACGCTTTCAAAGTTTTGCTGAGGATAATTCAACATAAATATGTTTAATATAAAATGCTGTATCTCCATTAATTTTACCAATTTCCTCAAATGGCGAGAGTATTATTAACAAATGCATCTTTCAGAAAATGAATTAAAAATAACTTTTTTATGCAGTGTCCTTAAAGCCTTCTTTAGGATTTGGATTTGATAAAGGGAACATGGAGGCCCCCCAGAGTCAGAGGCCCGTATGAACTACTGAATAAAACTTGTAAAATTACATCAACTTCACTAAGGTTGGGGGGGGGGGGGGGTTCATTTAACTTTGCCGCCCGGGCTTCTGACGGGCTTAGTCCGCCACTGCACTTTACCCTTTTCTAACTTCCAAAATTATTTTTCTTCTACCAAAACGTTTTATTCATAATTAATCTGTTCTTTTACTACATAACGAAAGGTACGCCATCACCCCATTCAATAAAAAACTAATACAATACAATAACCCTTTATTACACATAAAAGGACACACATACATAGAAACAAAAATATATATTATTAAAAAAACATTACAATGAGCCGTCTTGTCACAAAAGTGATCTTTTCCAGACAACCTTTCCCAAAGAATTTTAGCAAGCAGATAGGTAATGCATACTGAAGCTTGTACGTACATCCTTTATATTTTAAACATGTAATTAGAAATAAAACAAAACAAATGCCAATATAAACCACACACGGCACCTTCAATCACTTCAGATAATAAGTAATGTTGCAACAAATAGAAGGAAAAAAAAGTAAAATACAACTATGTTTATATATTTGCTTTAATTATAGACTTTTTATTTATTGTATGTTTCCTTTAATACGTGTACCTAATGTTATTAACCTGTAAATGTTTCTAATAATAAAAAAAAAACATCTTGAAAGCTGACTTTTTCAAAACTTCATCGCTCACTAATTGAAGCAAGTCATTTATTCTCGGGACGCGGGGCCCTTGGCCGATGCGGGGCCCCTAGGCAGTTGCCTACTCTGCCTTAGGGATAATCCGGTACTGCCGTATTATCCCTACTCTGTGAGGCTTGAACGAGGAATAATTAATTAATTTACTTTACCAGTTGAATGTTGTCAGATAAGAATGATTCGGTACCTACCAGATAGTTTATTTTGACGTCAGTATTTCGTAACTTCATAAATATTTAGCACTGCGCGTTTCAATTTGTACGTTTGTCGACAGAATGATGCACTATGTAAACCACAAAAACCCGACCAAAAAATATATCCAAAATATTTATCGCAGGACAAAGCACTACCTACTTCAACTCCCAAGATTTTAACAAAACTGGCTCGTCATAACAATAATAACCCCTTATAAACAGACATCGTTAAAAGAAACAATGTTTAATTAATTATAATCACGTGCCAAGTACGTACCGCTTCCTCCCGCATATTCTTCTTACCAATTAATCAAGAAGCATGAAATTCCGAAATCGCATTGAGTCTGGCCATTGTTCGTGTGATGAGTGTACAGTTGTACAGGTAGGTGTCAGCAATACGTGCAAACAATAAGTCACTTCAAAGTGCTTCAAAGTCAAACATCAACAAATCTTACAACCTTCAAACTTTACAATATTGTAATAACTAAAGACCGGATTATATGCAACTAAAACAGCCCCAAATATGTATGCAAATATGCAATAAAAATAGCTAAAATCCATAAAAAGGGCCAAAATATGCAACATGAAATAATACAGGAAGTCGTATTTTTAAGTATTTTTTTTATTTATTTTAGTAATCTATTAGTTCTTGAGGATAACAATCATATTTTCGAAAATATCAATTACAAAATGTATTTATCAATGAAATTTACATATACCTTTAAAAACGTATACCACTAAGTACTGTTCTAAATATTCTGTAGACAAATTGGGTCTCGATCGCTTAATATATTTTTGTAAGCGGAAATGGAGCTTTCTACGTCTACTGATGTGATTTAACAGATTTCAAATTTGGGTGCGATTTTTGAACTTATTGTGCCGGGCAAAATTTCACCTGCCCTGTTGATGAAGCTATTAATTTGGCACAAGGGTTCAAACCCTGGCTTTATTGTTCAGTAAGTTTTCAAACGTTTCTTTCAGTTTATTCGGGAATAGCTTTGGCAACGAGGAATTCGTAAGGCGAATTTTCTTCATAACCTGAATAGATTCATTCAACGCCAATCCATGAGTTCTAAGCGTTTTTATACTTGCTGGTATGTAGGCGAAATGAGTGCTAATCAAAGCTAGGTTTTTTTTAATACTAGCATCGTCAAACGCTTCTTTGCACTGGAAAACTGCCAAAGCTCTGCACTTTCGAAGACAATGATAACACCCTTGATGGCCTCAAAATGTCCATGGTAAAACATCGCAGCTTCGATTCACGTACCCCAACGTGTTTTTACTGGCTCGGGAGGTAAAGGGACATTTGGCAGTTTTTCTTTGTAGGCGTTTATACGAGCGGGCGTCTAAAGGATCACTTTCTTTGCTGATGAAATCAGTTTACTTATTATAATTATATTATAATTTCATTCGCAAACGTGGATTTCGCTTAGCTATCTGACGTTTATAGTGTCACTATGTGAGGCATCTGAACGATGAACGAGATCGAGCGTAAATATGCAAGATCTCAATTTTTTGCTAAAATATGCAACTACAGCTGAAAAGGGTCTAAATATGCAAATGCATATGCGAATATGCATTTGCATATAATCCGGTCTTTAGTAATAACTAAACAATACAAGGCGATTTGTAATACCGCTTGATTGAAATCTTGGGAGCGAAGAGTAGGGTTTGCAATCTCACAATACCCCATCCTTCTTCAAAGACCCAATCATGTCTGATTACGTCTAAAAGGGATCGAAATGAAAATCTAGTCTCCTTCAACGGAAGCAATCTTCCGAACAGGCCCTCCATTGATATGCTTAGTGTAACTCTAATATAAGTGACCAGATATGGGGCCTCCATCGAAGCCAGAGTTAAGTTAGCCTCTCAAAAACTGGGCTTACTGTACCTGTACAGGGCCCGCATACACTTTAATAGTACACAACTGCTAACCCTATACAAATCACAAGTGCGCCACACAGTTGAATTTGGCAGCCACCTCTGGTCCGGAGGTCCAAAATATCTGAATAAAAAACAATCGACTCTGTGCAGAAAAGGGGGGTCCGTTTGATAAATTCTTGCATCTTAACAGACTGATTGCAATCTTTAGAGCACAGGCGTCGGTCGGGTGGGAATGCAATCCACGTTCTACCATGCTTATTTCAATGGAAGATGCTCCGATGAACTAGCATCATTAATACCTTCGGCACCGGTGCATAGTCGGGAAACACGCCAACGCGTGCCCAACATATGTACACGGTTGACATTTGTCACTGAGAACGGGTCGCTTCTTCGGCTCGTTCTTGTGTTCAACAGCTCGGCTATGGAACGATTTTCCGGCCTATGTGTTTCCTCCTTCTTACAACATGGGTATCTTCAAGATCAATGTTCATTCCTTCCTCTCCCCAAAAAGACCTTCCACACAGCATCTCAGATGGCATAGGCCCTGAGGGAAATTATTTTCCTCAGGGCCACCTGTGTGGAGTTAATGTAAAAAAAAAAAATCCTGCAATCCCAATTCCGCAATCCCGAGCGCTATGACCTCATTATATATTATACTCGTAGACCCGGCCAAACGTTGCTGTAGCTAACGAAACCTTTATAACCAACGCCATCTGTTAAATCAAATCCACACCACGCTGCCCGCTGCCCGCTGCCGCTTGGCTAGATATATTATGTTTTTAAACCAAGGGCGGATCCAGGATTTTTATCTGGGGGGGCACAAGGGGCGGACGGGCAAAAAAATCAACAATTAATGTTAGGATTTTTTTCTGGGGGGGGAGGGGGGGCACAAAGGGCGGACGGGTAAAAAATCAACAATTACTGTTAGGATTTTTTTCTGGTGGGGGGGGAGGGTTAGGGGGGGCACAAAGGGCGGACGGGAAAAAAATCAACAATTACTGTTAGAAAGTTAGAAATAAACTTGAAGTATCATATTTTAAGTTTATTTCTACAAGTTCAAGTATGTATAGGAAGGTTTATGAAAGTGTCAAAACAATCGAAAAATTAAATGTTTAATATAGACAGTTTTAGCTTCTAATTATGTACTGTGATGGAATCTTCACAGTACACAAAAATACCGTCTGGGGGGGGGGGGGCACGTGCCCCCGTGCCCCCCCCCTAAATCTGCCCTTGATTTCAACCTGTTTTCACAAAACCTTGACAAATTAAATATCTAAAAACCTTCCTCACGAATCACTCGATCTTTTAAAATCCGTTCCGTAATTTAAAAGATCTAAGCGCACATACAGCGCAAGCGATTTCATTTTATACTTAGTACTAGCAGACCCGGACACACGTTGCTGTGGCTAACGAAACCTTTATAACCAAAGTCATCTGTTAAATCAAATCCACACCGCCCGTTTGTTAGCTCGCTGCCCGCTGCCCGTTGCCCGCTACCCGCTGCCGCTTGGCCAGATATATTATAATATATTTCAACCAATTTACACAACACCTTGACAAATTATATCCCTAAACACCTTCCTCATGAATCACTCTATCTATTGGTGAAAACCGCATGAAAATCCGTTGCGTAGTTTAAAAGACTTCATTTTATACTAGTAAAGATATATAAGTAATAAGTAAAGATAAAAATAAAGGAGGAAAGATGTTGGCTTGGCCTATATCTCTGAACCCATTATAGTGAAACAGACCAACTCCACCAACTTTTTTTTTTTTTTTTAAATCCTTTATTTTTCCCAATTTTACATTTTATAGTTACATATTTTAGATATAATAAAAATAATAGGAACCCACTAAGGCGCAGCCTGTGCGTGGGTAATATTATAGTTAAATATATTTTATTTTAGTACCTAGAAAAAACAAACAGTGGTATTGAAGCAAAAAAAATTATTAAAATTGGTTTAAACAGTTTGTACAAAAAGTGTGTTCAATAGTGTACAAGGTAATAATTAGTGTATAGTGTAATAACAGTTATAAGTGTAATAATAAGTGTAAAGTTTGTGAGAAACATAAACTGACGTAAAATTAAATAAATAGAGTTTTTACATCTGTGTGGTATAGCCATATTTTTAACTCTTTTATGTAATGCTGAAGTTTAGTTGCAACTTGGATATTTTTTGGTAAAAGGTTAAAAGTGCGAGGTCCAATAAAACTACTGTGAGTTTGCATTTGTTTTGTGTTTGTTTGAGGGGTATAGAATACATTATTATTTCTAATGTTTGTTCTGTTTTCATTTTTTTCGAATTTGTTTCTGTTTTTATAGATATATTTCATAGTTTGCAGTATAAATAGTTTACGGAGACTGAATAGTTTAGATTCTTTGTATAAAGCATGCGTTGAAAATGTTTTAATCCTATTAAACATAACTTTGACAATATAATTTTGAGTTGTTTGCAAAGGTTTTATAAAAACATCAAGCGCACCACCCCATCCTATTGAATTATGATTGTGAGACTTGCATTACACCAAAACACCTGGGGGGGGGGGGTATAATAAGATATCACACGTATTTATTTTTCGTGATACTATTCTGAAAATTTCAAAATACTTTGTACTAAAAAAATACAGGTGATTTTGGGTTGGGGGGGGGTTAGTCTAAAATCTCACCACATATCACCAGGGGGGGGGGGTTTAAAAAGTTGCTAAAAACATCACGTGATTAATGGACGACCCCTAAGGCGAAAAAAGAAGTTATAAAAGTAACATAGACCATGGGGGCGTACACATATTTATACAATCTCCTTCCCCATCACGTTTCCGATATAGCCTAAAGTAGAATAAGCAAACATTTAAGGGCCCGCAACCCGGATTTGTTCCGATTTATTATATTTTTCCCTTAAACACGGTAAGTTTTAAAGCTCTTAAAAATATATATGTTTATTCTTGAAGATAATATCTAGACTTTGCCCGCGCCGAAACGCAAATTATATAAAATTCCCTCGATAGAAAAAAATCGCAAAGTATGCTCCAAAAATTATTATTAACACGTTTTTCAGTTATTTTACAAGTTATATGTATGAAAAAATCACAGTTTTTCTTTAAATGCTGTTTAAGATAATGCCCGCGAGATTTTTGACTCCTGTTTTATTAAACATTTTCGCATCGATTTTGTCGCTGTAAATGTTAGCGCTCTCCTCTAACATTCGTAATTTAGTATCTCTCCATCTTATTCTTTTCGGGCCCGGTTGCAGAGCCTTAAGAAAAAAAAGAGTTTAATATTATGGGGAACGTATGCGCACTAGCCCTTTTCATACAAATTTAATTTTGGGTTTGAGGCCGAAATACTTGGCCAAACTGAAAAAAAAAATTATCAAAAGATACAGCAAATATCTAGTATAGATGTGTGCTACTTTAGTACCTACTTTAGCGCGAGTCTTGGCAGTGGATGCGATTGGATAAATGAACGTCCAACAGAATGCAATCTACGCAAAAATAAACGTTAAAAATACATACGAGTATGTCATTAATTCTGCAGAAATAATAAGTCTGTATAAACTTTTTAAAGATTTCTGTTAAAAAATTATATCATACATACGTATAATTTATTAAAAAACAAAAAAAAAAAGTACGGCCCGTGCAGGATTCGAACCTGCAACCCCCAATCTTGCCTTATCGGCAGCCGGAGTTCTAACCTATTGAGCTAACGGTCCCACAAATTCGCTGCCATTTTTGTGTTTATAGTCTGCATCACAGATAAGAGAAACAAAGGGAGATATGCTATTAGACTGGGAGGCGAGATAGGTAAACCCTACGTCATCGAGTACACGGATGAAACTACATTTGTAGTGATAATGGACATTTATTTAGAAAACCTTAAAAAAGCTGGTCTGCCGGTGCGCCTCTTGACAGGAGCCGCGCAGTCATGGAAATAGTGAGCGATTTTTTTCGAAAAAATTACCTCATCGAGTACACGAACGGGAATGGTCTCATATGATAAAGGTCTATTAGAAAATGAGAAAAAAGCAGGTCTGCCAACCGGCAGCCTGGCACGTTCGAAGGCAGCCGGAGTCAAAGTGTGGTAAAAAATAGTAAATTTTACGTCATCGAGTACACGAATGAAACCAACGAATAACTATAGTCCAGGTCCAGATCATTCCATTTAAGAATTTCTTGGTCTGCCGTCCAGCAGCCTGGGAGCTTTTTGTGTAGGATTTGTTAAAGTTTTTTTTTTTTTTTTTAAATTTTTCGTTTATCTTTATTATTATTTTTATTTCACTATATTTTTAAAAACTTTGAATGCCATATTAAAAAAAATAAGCGAAAATTATAAAAAAAAACAATTTGAGAGTTCCGAATGTACCCATCCGTCAGGCGAGCCTTTCGACGCCAAACCACTAACGAAACCTGCCGCGGTGCCCCTCACCGCTGTCGCGTGTCCATATTTTTGTACAAATTTATAATAATAATAGTCCTTTTAAGATTGCCTAATAGTCCAAAGTAGTTGGAAGTTCTAACAACCAACCCACCGTCGCCGTAAGAGCTGCGTTCGTCCGAAAAACGACGGAAATTTCCGAACCCCGTCCGTTTTATATCGGTTTCGCTTGCCCTGCTGCATCGATTACATCGAATATAAGATCGAAATTAATGAAAACCTGTAGTCTAGATCATCCAATTTATGACTTCCTTGGTCTGCCGACCAGCAGCCTGGCAGTTTTTTGTGTACGATCTTTTGAAGTTTTAATTTTTTAATTAATATAAAAAAATATATTTTCACTATTTCCATTATTATTTTTATTTCAATATGGTTTTAAAAACTTAGAATGTCAAATTTTAAATAAAAATAAGTTGTAATCATAAAAAAATAAATTTTCAGTGTTCCGATTGTACCCATCGGACGGGAGAGCCTTTCGACGCGAAACAACTTACTGGAAACAGGCCGCGGAGCCCTTCGCCGCCAACAAGTGCTTATATTATTAAACAAATTTTCAAAAGGATTTTTTGCATCACCAAAGACGTTCATTTCTTCGATACGTTTACCAATACATGCATTAGATATTAATATTATTAAAAAAATCACTTTAAAGGAATTCTCTTAAAATAAAGATTCTGGAATGCAAGTTTTTTTTATCTATGTCACATATAAAACCATTTTCTGACAGTTCAACATTCAAAATACGATTATTGTGAAATAAATTGCCTAAAACTGATGAAAAACCACAAAAAATACAGTAAATGTACTAGTTATATGAATAGAAGAGTGAATTGGTCACTATATTAGAAATTATTATGTAAAATCACAATATTTACTAACAAAATTTACTAACATCCCGCGGAGAAAATGTTTTGGCGGCTTTACTGTTTTTCCTGCGTGGAGTACAAACGCGCAGGTGCACCAAAGCACCCCCCTTGCGGAAAAGAATTAAAACGACAATTTTTACCAAGTAAACTATAACCAAATACAACGTTGCCAGATGTAAAATACATTCAATGCGTTTTTACAGCGCAGCTGCGGACGAAAGCTTATTAGTAACAGATCGTGTTGTAGTGTATACGGGCTTTATTTATATAGATCTTCAGATCACCACATATAATATTTTACGTGTGGTGTTCTGAATGGTTTAGTCTCTTTTACTAGAAGTTTATAGGCCCCGTATGCCCTCTCACAGATGAAATTTGTATGTAATCGGAAAGTCATTCCGTCCCTCACTTCACAACATCTTTTTAGTTCCATGTCATTGATTTATTATTAACGGGAACGTTAGGGGATAAAGCTTATGGTGAATGATATTGTTTTACATTTTTCCAGGTTAAGGAACTGTTTGTTGTTCGCACAATATATTCCAAGCGTATTAATATCCTCTTGCAATTCTAGGCTGTCATTAATATACTTAAGTGATTTTTCATAAATTTTAGTCAGCAAATATTTGTAATTTGGAATTTTAAAATATGTGCCTGTATCATTTATATACAAAATAAACAAGAGAGGTTCGATATGTGGTCCTTGTGTAATTCCTGGTATATTATAAAAACGTGATGAGAAAATCTTCGCTCTAACTGCTTGACTTCTGTATGTGACATATGACTTGATCCACCTTGTGATGAATTGCATTAATCAACAGTGAAAATAAGAAAATATCGTAGCTTCCCACTTTAATTCAAAAAGAAAATACCAATTAATTATAAAACAGACACACCTGCGACATCTACCGGATCAAAGTAAATTGAATTCTTGTTGACGATAGGGATCTACAATTAAGTAGATTGAGATGAGTATTAATAAAAAAACCACAGATGGTATTAAAAATCGTCACGAGACAGGGAAAGACCCTTTCTTAGGCGCGAAAATAAACACAAAGAATGATTAACCAATCACAAAAGTGGAGGGCGTATTCATATTTTGAACAAAGAGATGGACTTTGAACTAGGCAGTTAACCTGAGATTTATGGAAAAAAATATCGTCATCAACCGAAAGATCAATACACTATAATGTAAACAGGGTCTCACGCCCGGTGCATCAGGTACAATGACCCTAGATTTAAGATAAACAATCAGTGCAATGAAGGTGTTGACGACCGCCGTTAACGAACAAATTAATCCATATTATGTTGGAAAAACTAGGCAAGAAAATAGCAAGAAAATTATGATCAGAGGAAGGTTAAAGAAAAGACGTGTAAAACGTAAGAAAAGCTACTGTAGGGTTATTCAGCCGTATAACGAGTACATAGAAAGTCAAGGAGGCCAGATTAAGAGGAAAGCGTGCATTTAACATTTAAAAGGAAGAAAAACGCTGGAAATTTGGAATGTCACTTTTGTCACGTCAGGAAAAACGATTGGTAAAGATTTCGACTTAATTTTGCGTTTTCAGACGAGTTTAAATAGATATCGTTATATATTTGGGATAGGGAGGTCATTCTAGTTACATTACAGTAGATAAGGCAAACAAAGGAATTGCTTTACGTCAATTGTTTGACGAAAGTTCTATGGGAAATAGGACAGACTGTAAGGAAAAATGAAACATTATTTGAGTTGACGACCCCACACGTGATTTTGTTATTAAAACAACCAGAAAATGAACATGGTATTAGGCGATTAAACCCATTTTAATGGCTTTTGGGACGATAAAAATTATCATTGGTCTTAGGGACAGTTTACTTTAGCTAAAAACCATCATATTTTATTACCCTCGAATAAACGCTGAGTTATCGGTCGGTACATCGAAGTCCAGACATAAACAGATGTCAAATTTTAAATTAATGTAGATTTAGGGGAGAAAGGGACGGAATTTGGGGGAAGATCCATATGAAGTAATAAAAATTGACATATATTTAAGGGCCGAAGTGGAAGTTTCTCCTATAAAAAATGTGAAAAATAACATAAAAAGTAGTAGTATATAGAAAATGAAATTTTCTAAGAGGTGACATACATCGAAGACGAAACGGGGGGTAGTAAAAAAGAAAATAAAAACAATTAAAAGATGATTCCGTAAGGAAAACTCATGAAAATTCAGAAGTATCGATGAAAACAATAAATTTGGCTTGGAATGTAACTAATCATATAGATGTGGATAATAACATAAGGATAAACGAGGAAATTCGTAGGAAGAGTGTTGTGAATACAAGAAAATTCTAGGGAAAAGGGGAAAATTCAGATATACTACGTAAATAGAGAAAATACGGGTTTTAATGGAAAAATTCATACAAGTAGCAATGAGATAGAGTAGAATTTATAAAAATTGCAACTCAGAATTGCATAGTAAACATTTCGATATGGAGATAATCATGATTTGTGATAGGTACGAAAAAATCGAGACGTAAAAATAGTTATCGAAGACGGACCTTTTACGAATTGAGAAAAAAAAATAACAAAAAAATTATGAAATTCAAGCTAATTTCGTATGACCGACAGACAAAGGGATGAGGGGCATTTTGACGTAATATCGCCGGTCCGATCCTGGAAAAATGTTTAAACGAGAGAGGGCATGAAGAAAGTCATGTAAGGTGGAGCTAACGGCAGTTAAACAAAAAAGACAGAATCGATATATGAAATCTCGAGTTGTTACAGGTTAAATTCGTGGATCAAAGATAGCTTAGATAGGCCATTCTAATCCTGAAAGGGGTTTAAAAGACAGGACTTAGTGAATTGTAGTTAGTCATCGGGGGTTTTGAAAAGCGGAAGTTTGTGAGACGTGACGTGACGTTTAAAGCGGTTATTAATTGAAAAATTGTCTAAGTGTTAAAAAATTTTATGACTCTGAAATAATTGGAGTCAAGTCAATAGAAGTGATTTCGGACTTAGTATAATCTAGTGTTAGATAAAATGCATTTTAACAGAAAGTTTTAAGTGTCCAAAGTTTGGTATTAAATTCAGTGTAAGAGATTAGTACCATTAATAATAATTAATTAGATTCAGTGAAGTGATTAAATCATAAATTTAAATTGTGTTAGTGAAAAGTGTGGTGTTGTATTTGGCAAATTTAAAAGCAGTGTTTAGTTAAATTTTAGGACTTAATACTTGGAAAAAAAAAACATATCAGTAATAGTTCCTTAAATAAAGTGCAAATCGAACGTAATAATTTATCACAGGATTAATCTAGTGTTAGATAAAGTAATAATAATAAACATGGACTTTAGGATAAATAATACAAATTATTAAGTTGTTGTTAAATGAGATTGTGATAACTTAATAATAATAACTATTTCGGAAAGTTTAAATAAATAGTGAAATACGTTATCTTATTGCAAAATAAAAAAGGTTCGGTGACAAACAAAAATAAAAATAATAAATCACTTATTTCGTAAATAATCGTGAAGTGGTTATTGCTTAAAAATTATAATTTAAACGGAGTGTTATTTTAACGATGGAATAATTATAATAATAAATCTGGAGGTTGAAATAAATAATAAATAAATAAGCATGATAACAATCTGTTCGGTATTTAGTTGTATAACGCTTTGTTGCGAAATAAAAGTACGGTGGGAAAACGAACACAAAATAAATAATTAATTGTTAAATTTAATTTAAAAAGTGTTAAGTTAACCAACGAGTTTAAAAAAAAAATGCAGTTGGAACGATAAACATCAATTAATTTAGTTAGATTAAACGAGAATGGAATAAAATTGAAGTCGGAGAATTTTATTTGAATTTAGTTGATAACAAAGGAGTAGGTATTAGGTAAGGAAACATAACAAGGTTTACCGTGTAGCTCCCGGTCGGATAAAAACCTTAAAGGGGTAAGTTTTATTAAAAATTAAAATAAAATATTTTCTAGGTCCCGAGGAGAGAGCGGCATGCAGCAGGCAGTTGGTATTTGAATTAATTTTATAACAAAGTATCACTTGCTTAATATGTGTTATGTATCTATATTAAAATATTATATATAAAATATTATATATAAAATAGATATATCTATGTATATGTATATATGTATATATATATTATTCCAAGAAAGGTTTAATCAAAAAGAAACACACTTAAATAAAAGTAAAAGGTATCGATTACTAATACCTACTTAGAACGCACTATGCTATTTGTGTGCTAGAAAAAATTTCAAGTTCATATTTTATACTTATTTTATTAATATATGTACTATTTATTATAACTTCAGCTAATATAAAATGATCAAAAAAAAATGAGTTATGAAATTAGAATTTACCTCAACTATAATAAAATTATATATATATCTGTGTATTTATGTATCGAGACATAAATATGTAAATTATAACTATATTTATTTGGGATCAGGTTAAGACATTTGCGCGAAAGAAATAACCATTATTGAATTCGGGATGTTTAAAGGTAAACGGGTGTCACGCGTTCTTGGATCTAGGTCACGAGGCCAGTGGGAATGTTGACATAACTAAAATTGTTTATAAAACAACTCGGTCAGTAGGGCACTGTGTTGAATGCTTTAGGAAGATGTCAATCTTAGGATAGGGCAACACCACAACGTTGCGCAATTATATATATAAAAAAAAGGGGGTTAAACACAATCTTTAATTTGAACTTGAAGAGATATTTAGGATTGAACAACTTGAAAGTAATTAGATTTATTATAGGCTAGTCAAATAAAAGATTATTGAAGAGTATCATTGAACATTTGAGAAAAATTTTATGGATTAACTACTCTCCTAGGTAGCTAATAGGTACATCAAACAGTTGACAAATCACGGGATAGTCAAATTTAAGAGAATTGAAGAATTACAAGGAAGATTCGAGTAAAATTTTGTGGAGTAATTACTCTCATAGACATCAATCATTTACAAGAAGCAGTTGAAAAATCACGGGATAGACTAATAAAAGGTATCAATCATTTACATGAAGCAGTTGAAAAATCACGGGAGAGTAAAAATTTTACCAAAAGTTGAACCTTGGGGGAAAATTTAGAAAACAGTTCAACAATAGGAGGCAGTGGTCGCTCCTTAAAAAACCAAGGACCATTAACCAAACACATAATAGAGATGGCAATCTCTTAAATAAAATTGTCAACCAAATCAATCAAAAGCTTGGAATTTTCGGCACTCCAGAACAAACCGAGATAATTGCTTATTATATTAGTATTTATTAATATTTCCCACTTTTGGTATGTATATATTCGGTCATCGGTTAAGGTTTTGTGGAGAATTCCTTCTCACGAAATCCGAGCTCGGAATATAAGACTAGCTAGTTTTATATTGTGAGTTATAATCCTACCCAAACGTATGTTTACATATATATCTTTCTATGTACTGTACATTGGATGATGTGGACCCGCTTACAATTAGCGTTTTAGACTCGACAGAGTTACTCTCACATCATTTCTTGTACGTGGAGGGAGGATTCACGACCCGTAACTCTGCAAAACACCGTGAGTATATGATTGCATATAGGACGAAACCGGTTCGCCCTAAGTAAATAGTAGACCTTGGAGGAGTAGGAATTTGGGGGTATCTAGGCTCGGATGACGACCTGAAGGCAGTGCATGATGGCATAAGGAAGGACGGTTAGGACGCGATAACTTAGGTATCAATTAACCGATCCGCGCCAGAAGATTGTGCGAATTTCTAGTTAGAATTTGATCACCTGGTTTACTTGTAGGAGGAAGGCGCCAAATTTTCGGCAGAAAAAGGGTATTCTGAGTTCGTCTAATATGCAATCTATTAATTACATTAACCTACTAAACCCATCTTTATATGTACCTTATAGCAGCTGAATCGGATTGGAGAGATGACAAGCAGATACAAAACAATCATAATCAAATTTACTAACAATTAACCATTTGAGTCATACTTAATTATTTGTTCAATTAAACATACGTAATTCGATTAGTACAGGTTATTTACGAGTTTGTTAGGATGTAGGGAAACATAATAAACGACGGAGGAAAGTTAGCTCTTTTAGAGAAAGTATTTAAAGTTAGATTTGCAAGAGAGAGACCAATACAGTTTGAAACTCAACGCTCTGTCCAGAATCAAGAAGTTACCACAAAATGAAAGTAATTAAAGTCCCATATCATAAATCAAAAAAATTACACAACGTTTGATAGAGTTTAATTACAACATAAATACGAAAATATTTACGTTCAAGGTCGTAAATAACGTATTAATTAGTTAAGTACATATATCTCTAAAGGTATATAGTGCAAGGGAGCTTTAAGTAGCTTTCTGTAGTTATCAAAGAAAATAAGGGTCCAATTTACATGAAGGCTTGTGTGACGTAGGGAAGGAATTTTCCATCCCTACTACACACATGCAAAGCCTTAAAAATTTAAATATCGATCAGAGCCAAAAGAAAAGTTCAAGAAAACTTGAAGGGATGAAAGAATTCCAAAAATAAAATAAATCAGCATCAAAAGATAGAAATATCAACTGTCTTGCCGATGACGAGGAGAGTTTTATATATTTAATATTAAACCAAGTTAAATCTGGAGGAGGAAGAGAGAATTATTACAACCTTAGAAGAATATGATAAATAATTACAATGAAATTAAAGTGGAATGAAATTATTGAAATTCATATTAAAATAAAATAAAATTTATATTAAAAATAAATAATATAATCACAAATACAACAAGGGGGTTGTTCAAAATAATTTTAACAATTCATCAAATATTTGAAGTTAATTTTTATATTCTGTAAAAGTTCTATTCAAGTTCTGTGATTATTTCAGTTTTATGAAACAACAGGCCAGTAATGATATATTAACAGAACTTGAATATAACCTAGACAGAAAGTGAAAATTAACTTCAAATATTTGATGAATTGTTAAAATTATTTTAAACAACCCATCCCTAGTATTTCTTTCAGTGTAAATTCTATCAATTATAATGTTTTGCGGTTGACAGTGCAGTCAGCAAACCATCTTCTCAGAGCTTCTTGAAACACTGCAACCATCAATAAACCAAACCACTCACACAGCAACGATGTCAATATTCGAAAAGACAGGGGTATTTCATTCCAATGTATTGATGATGAACGCAGTTTTATGTCCGGGGAGAACGAGTAGGTGGTCTCTTTGGCGTGTAGGTACTGTGTGCATGAGAGTCAAGGGACCACTCCAGTCAGTTAAACAGGTTGGCAGGAACTTTCGAATTCATCAAATAAGAAAATCCAGTCCAATTTTTTATTTTTTTTAATGAATATAATATATCTTCTAACTTAAATAACTGCATATTTATTTTTATTTTTAGAGATAGTTTTAATAGTTAAAATAATTGTTAATTTTAATATTTCAAGATCCCCCGAAAACCACCGTACGTGTAGTGAATCGTGTGAGATCATCACTTCCGAAAAGTTACTGTAAGATTGGGAAATCAGCTGTTCAACTGTTTCATTTTGAAATTCAGAGTTCGAAGTATTTTCCCTATAGTAGCATTACTATTTTTTTGTGCAGTAGTTTTTGAATATTTTCAATAATAGAGATAAACTTATAAGGGATACGTTTATTTTTTAAACTGAATTATTTAGGCCTAAATAATGTCTCAATAAACACAACAACTAAATCTCTATAAACAGTTTATAAATAAACGAATACGATGAAACGTTGTTAATACGATGACTTGTGCCATACCTACATTCCCATCCAATGACTTTACGGTGTTCAGTGACGTCACCACTAAACATTACAATATTTTTTTTTTACATGAGCTCCACACAGGAGGCCCTGAGGAACATAATTTCCCTCAGGGCCTATGTCATTTTTATGCTCACCTATGATGCTGTGTGGAGGGTTTTTTTAAGGAAAGGAAGGAGAGAAGAGTTCTGGGAAGGAAAAGGGTTTAAGGGGTGGGTAGGAATCTTGGGTTCAGTATGTTCTGGTCATCCGCCTCCAAGACCTAGACAAACCTCACCCCATGAACCCGGGCACCCCTGCTAAATCACCAAACGTAGCGAACCACTTGGGGTGACCTATGGCAGAGGTGTTGGTTATCCAATAAAGGTTCCCGGGGCGGCGATACCCATTCCCGCCTCCCAAATTAAAATACCAACTTGACGGCGTGTTTCTATGACCCGATTAAAAATGGACTTTTTAATCATTTTTTAAATACTCAGCGTTATTATGAAATAAAACTTATATATTCAGAATCAGCGTTTATTGGTCCGTCTATATCAGTGGTTCCCAACCTTTTTCTGACCCGGGACCACTTGTACGTTTATTTTTTCGACAGGGACCACAAGCAGTGGCATAGCGAAGAGGGCGCGGCGCCTCGGGTGCCACCCGATAGAGTTTCACCTTCCAAGAGCACTATTCTCTAGCCACTCCCCCCCCCTCCCCCTCCCCCACGACGGACCAATTTTATATGAAGTCGAAATTTGTGCTTCTCAACTTTATTGGGGGGGGAGGGGGGTGACACCACGTTGGCTAGCCGTAGCCTACGCCACTGGCAGTGGCTTGTGGTCAGTTAGGCTGGCATGGGTGGCACCCGGAACGGACAGCACAACGGGAGGGGCGTAATGGGATAGGGTGGGACGGGATCTAGCAGAATATTTACCACAAAGGAGAGGGTAGAACATGGTAGGATGGGGTGGGGCGAAACGGAATACCGTAATGGTCACTGACCACAAGGTACAATAATGATAAACTGAATATTGTTCCGATTTTTTTTATTCAGACTTCTCGACTAGGGACCGCCCGCGCGCTGGCTCGCTTATTGACTCGCAGACCATCTTCTAGCCTCTCGCGGACCACTAGTGAAACCCTGGTCTATATGAGCATATTTTTTTAAAGCCATAATATTTTTCACTGGAGTTCCTCAGATGTAACTTCTTTCTGTTTGACGTATTTAGTATCCGAGACCGACAGAGGAAAAATGAGATATGCTCGCGTCTCGGGACATTGTAGCAATATTGGACACACTTATTTATGATAATTTATAAATGCAAAAAGGCAGAAAAACAATTCGCATGGAAATGCATTCTGTATGCAGTATGGTGGGTAGTAAAATTATTAATCATCATATATTTTTTTAAATGTTATTATTTTCTAATCAATATTAATTGGACCGGTCGACATATAAGAAACGACGTTATGAAACCTGCCTTTAAATTATTTAATTATTTTGCATATTGAAAGATCTGTTTCAATTGTATTTATATGTATATTCTGCAATTAATTACAAGAAAGGAATTATTTAATTTTATTCATAATAAACACCTTTGTTAATTTAAACTATACTATGCATATTTTACGATTGCATTATTTACATATTGGGTTAGAATATAATAATAACAACCTGACTGACAATCGTATTTTCTTTTGATATTTGGAACGGTTGAATTGAGTTTGTGCCAGGTATTTTTAAAAATATCTATTTTTGAATTTCACTTTGATTTTCTTGATTAAATGAAAGTGTTAATGAAGTGGAATTTAACCCACTTCCCGACATTCGATCAATCTGAAAGTCGGTAGATAGATTGTCGATGACAATGCATTTAGTTATCTATCATTTGGTGGCGATCACGCACACACAGGCATTTTTTCTGAAATTTGAAGAAATTAAAGCACTTGATAACTATACATGGTGTTAGGGGACGTACTAAACTTACTTTAACCAGTGATTCCTGATAAAAAAAAATTTCTTCCGCATTTCGTCACTCACTGGTCACTCGGCCGACTGACCAATCAACTCCTAATCCCGCCGCCAACTGTCCAACACCGCAGTATTTCTCAAAAAAAGTGTACATTTTGGAAAAATAAAGTGACCGGAAGAAAAAAAAAATGTCACCGGAGACCGAAATTTTATTTACATTTTTTACTCCAAATAATTTCAGGAATCACTCGTTAAATTAATTTAGGTACGTCCCTTAACACCCTGTATATATAAAAATCAAAATATGATTGCTTGGGAATATATGAGTAGGATATGAGATGTCTATGCGTTGCTAAACCATTCATCCGATTGCGATGAAAACTTGGGGATTTGATGTGCGCATGCCCGCGATGATTTCTATATACAACAGTGAGCTCTGGTGTCATGCATTATGCATTGCTAACCATTCATTCGATTGCGATGAAATTTGAGAATTCGATATGTGCATGCCCGCGATGGTTTTTATATAATATAATAGTGAGCTCTGGCATTATGAAATTTGCATAAGGTGGTACGCGAGCTGTTTGAAAACTGAATGTACCGGGACTGAATGTATGGGATGCGTGAGCGGGAGGAGAACTCGGGAGGGGGGTTCGCGGGACGGGGAATCGAGAGATGGGAGTGGGAAGAGGGAAGGCGGAGGGGGAACGCGTGAGGTGAAAGGGACTAGCGAAAAGACCCTTCCTTCGTTCTTTTCCCCTGAGGCGGAATAAGAACGGCACAAATGGGAAAGGACACGCAGAGAGAAACAATTTCTTTATTTAGTGGCATAGCAACGCATGCCGGGAACTCGCTAGTAGAAAATAAATGTCGGTCGTACCAACTCGGGATTTGGTCGAGTTTTTTAGCGCGGTTGATCCCGATCACTGGGTATGAAGGTTCAAACCTCAATAGAACCGAACCCAAAATTAATCTTTTAAATGGCAATCGAAAATAGGTGTATCTATAGGCTATCCGCTCATGGAGAAACTGAAAAAAGAAACAGTTGGCGACTCAATCGCTATCCACAGGAAAGCAACTTGTGAATTTCATTGCGAATTTCTGTGAATTTCACACAGGCAACTTGTTAAAGTCCAGTTGTCAAGGGCGACGAGGTGACTAACAGTGGTGTTCGTCGCGGCCGTCGCGGTTCAGTTGCCTTGTTGATGGGTTGCCATGGTAGCGGCTCACGACCTGTCAAGTTTTCGAGTAATTTGCGATACGTCCAGTCCTGGATTTGTCAATAGGCCCTGTAGGCCGCGGCCTAGGGGCGGCAGAGTTCGGGGGGCGGCGCTCGCTCGCTTTAGTAAGGCGTTAATTTTGTGTACGATTATAAACAACAACAAAAAAGTGACTGTGGATAGATAGAATTTTCAATCTATTAACCTTTAGACGCCCAGTGGTCCCGTACAGGGCCGCGGATTTGTGTCGTTCAATGCTTAACGGTCCAATTCGGGATTAATAATTGCGGTTCGAATATTTCACAAAAAAAGGCTTTGGCAGTGGGACACCTTTATTGCACGAGTCATTAAGGAGAGAAATAGGTGCAGGACCTCGTATTTTTAGTGATTTTCACGATTTTTTTAAATACATAAACAATATATTTTTTATTTATACCTTGCAGTCATTTTACATATAAAGTGTATTCAAGAGTATATTCTAAAATTTTCAAATGTTTTCCTCAAAAAATAACGGAGATATCAACTGCCGCGCATTGTAAGTCGCCATCCGGCTCGATAATTTGTATAACAATTTTGATCCGAAATCAATTTTTCAAAAAAAAAAAATGTTTTTCATAAGCGTTTCTTCAATTTGAACCTCACTCTTACAAAAAAATTGAAAATTAATATTTTTTTGAGAAATGTGAAAATTTACTACTTATGATTTTTTACCATTCTTTTGAACGTTTTTTGCCATAAAAAAGTCTCAATAAAGATATTGTTTAATATTTTGGGTTCAAATAGAGCGCATTTATATAAAGAAACTATGTGCTGAGGTTGATAAAGATTGATAAAAAACTGTAGAAGCTAGAGGTTACACAAAATCGATAAAAGCAGTTTCGAGAAAAATGCGTTTGAAAATAAGAGTGGTAGTTCGACCGAGGGACACTTTATATAACTTTTAAATGGCGTGGAATTTTCGTTTGAAATTTTCAGAAAATATTTTTGAATAGTTCTACCATCGATTTATGAAAAATATTTTTTTTTTTGAAACCTCTACGCCTATTTCCCCCCTTAAAGGAACCTTTAGACGCCCAGGCACCGCGGATTGCGTCGTGCGATTATGGTGCGAATATTTCACAAAAAAATGCTTGGGCAGTGGGCTACCTTTATTTGGTTACTAATCGTATTTTGGAATGCTATTTTGGAAAGACTAAATAATGTGAGTGCTCAGAGCTCATTTATTGATTTACTGACGGTATCTGATTTTTGTGGATCTCTTCTCGAGTTTATTAAACCAGAACAAGAAAACTTTGATTATTTCGAAGAAAGTGCAATTGAAATATGCGCACTTCAGCAATGTGAGGACGACATTCAGAGTAAGATGACCCTAACAGAAAAAACTTTATAGACGAAACATCAAATGAGGGTATTGAAACAACTTCCTGACTGAGATCTGAATAAGAGAGAAGGCATATGCGAAGGCACAAGGCATTATATGAAGGCATAATACTTCAAAGAAAAAAAACATTTAAAAAAAAATGGGTGAACTTTCAAAACAGAGTGTCTCAGAAAAAGCTCAGTCTCTGTGCAACGTTTACCCAAAATTGTTCTGGAGAAAGGAGTTTTTCCTGTTTAAAGTGAGTGAAGAAATACCAAAGGTCATCATTATTGTAAGAAGAACTTTCCTCTTCGGATCTTCTATGCGTAGAAGCAACTATGAAGCTATTATAAATGATTTTGTCATATAAAAAATCCTGTAAAAAATTATAATTCTTGTTTCATGTTACACTTTTATTTTACGAATAATTCATTCTTTATTTCATTTTTGAATACCTACTTAACGTATATTAGAATATTTATTTTTAAAATTGTGCTTCACCTAATGCCTACAAGTAAGTGATCATGGTAGGTGGCGGAGGAGGAGGCTAAGAAGGAGGAAGGGGCGGCGCAAATGAAGTGGCCTATACTGATGAAAAGTGTAAATACGGCCCTGGATACGTCAGATCAGAAAAATATCGATTTTGTTCAGCAGGTTGATAAATTGAGTTGTGCCGTGAATAGAGTTGCCTATCAGTTTTCGGTTCCTATATGAGCGTACAGTAAAAAAAACTTGTTTTTACGTAGATACGATTTTAGATTTTCACGGCCAAAAGTATTTTTGTTATTAGTTTTTGGGGTATTATGCCGTGTAACTTAATATTAATAGAGACGACGGAGCTAAGCTCAATAGTTCTTGGTATCCGGTAATTGACGGTTACATCAAGGCTAAACGGTGTTACGATATACGAAACGCCTCCTCTCAAATTGGAGCGCACGCCACTGTACGGACAAACAGTTTCGCTCCCTCACCGCAAGTGCGCCGCGCGCTGACGGCGGCGGAACGCCAGCCTCGGTCGGCCGACTAGCGAGCCCGCCATTCTCCTCCCGAGCCCGCTCTGGGCGCACGTACATCGTGAACCACGCTGCACTGTTCCGGAACATTCCACAACGCCGCTATGGCGGTTGTTATTTTGCCTAGTGACTGGCGGGAATGCCAAGAACGGCTAAATTGCCCTCCACATAACCGAATCTCCAAGAGACCAGCCTGCTGCTGTGAGTACCATGAGCTATTTAACCCCTCTTTATTGCGTGTGTTCCTTGTAAATTCAACGCAAAGATAAATGACCGCCCCCAGAGAGATTTTAGGGCCAAATTCACCCGATTTAGATAGAATTACTGTTGCTACCCTGTACTAATCTGCTTGTATTATTGTATCATTGTGTTTACGAAAGAATTCTACCCAATACAACTGTTATTTACCGTAGCCACTTGTTTCACTGTCTCCCCCAGCCCGTAGGATTTGAGCTTATTTCAGGGATGCCACAAAAACGCCTCAGAGATCCTACCACCCTGATGATAGTCTTCTCCGCTATGCTGACCATTCTGAGCTAGTCTGTCGGCAGAAGGTAGGCACCTCAGGTAGGTGTAGAGGAGTAGAGCTGGCGACACGGTATCGCTCCTAAGTAGATAAGTACAAACATCACCCCTAACTATTACACATCAGCCCTGATGATGGACACTGCAACGCTGTCCGAAACGTTGGCTAAAGAAGGAGGTAGCGTAACACGGCATAATACCCCCAAAACTAATAACAAAAATTGTTTTTACGCGTTGATTTTTTTAACCCTGAATTTTATTTGGATAAAATTAATAAGCCGTCAAGATCGGAGAGCATAATATTAAAGTAGGAATTAGTTTTATTTTCAAGTACAACGCAATAGCTTAATTTTATTCATAATGAATACCTTGGAGAACAATATCTTGTTATACCAAGATTAATGTCTCTGTTTATGAAAACCTTTTGCACAGTACACATAATAATATATTAAATGTCACATTTAAAACGTAGATTTCTTCTAGGTTATGTACATTTATTTATGTATTATCCACGGTATAAATATACCATAAACAATGAGTGCATGTCACAGTTAAAAGCATTAGACAATAATCGAAATAATTTTTAAAAATAATAACATGCTCTGATGGATATAAAACCAAGAGATACAAGAATATATTTATTACAATGTACAAGCAAGGTAAACACCAGTGCCGGATTATCCATAAGGGAGAGTAGGCAACTGCCTAGGGGCCCCGCATCGGCTAGGGACCCCGCATCGGCCCCGAGAGAAAATGAATTTAAGCAGCATTACTTAGTACTTATTATCAGTGGGGGTGTAATTTGTAGGGAGGCGTCTACTAATATCTACAGGAATTCCAAAAACTGAAAAAATCGAACTAATATCTACGAGAACCAAAACTAATATCTTGACGAATATCTACAGCTCAAACTGTTGACTAATATCTATGAGAACCAAACTGCTGACTAATATCTATGAAAACCAAAGTGTTGACGAATATCTACAGCACTGGCAGAGGTTGGATTCGCAATTATGTATAGCATATTGGAATAACGTAATATTGCGTATGCAGTTTAAAAAACTTAATTTATGTATGTATGTAAAAATCCCTAATATCGGACTATTGGACACATTTAGCTGATTAGTCAAACCTACGCTCTGTAGATATTAGTCAACACTGGGACCGTCATAGATCTTAGCGCTGTAGATATTAGTCAACACTCTGAAGTTCGTAGATATTAGTTCAACATATGAGCTGTAGATATTCGTCCGACATAATATAGGCTGTAGATATTAGTATCTGGAGTCATATGTAGGTGCCGTGTGTGCTTTTTATGGGCATTTATTTTGTTTGAGTTTTTTTTTTCTTTTTCTTTTTGCTTTTATTTCTATTTTTTTTAAAGATAGACAAACATTCCCGGGTTACGAATAACCCAACAATGTTTGAAAAATCTCCTACTACCACCACAGAATGTCGAAAATGCTTGTGTTGTGATGGAGGACTTAGCCAGCCGAAGAAACGAACACGCGACGCTCGGGTGGGACCCAAGCGCTATGCCCACTCAACCACTGACCGGTCAACTAATTATATGCTTAAAATATAAATGTTGTACAAGCTTTAGTGTGCACTACCTATTTGCTTGCCAAAGTTCTTTGTTTCTCTCCATACCAAGGTAGCCTGAAAGAGATCAAATTGTGATAAGACCGCTAATTGTTCTGTTTTTTTTTGTTGCAATTAAAAGTTATTTTGTAATGCATTCGTTTATTTTTTTATTATTAAATAGGGTGATGGCATACCTTCGTAATATAGTAAAAAACAGATAAATTTCAGATTTATCAACAAATATAGGCTATGTTCGTCTATAAAAAGACCTAGACACAAAATTCGGGGCATTCCACGAGGAACATATGAAAGAAAATAACAGACCGTGTTCATGTATACCAGGGGTGGGGAACCTGCGGCCCGCGAGGCCTTTTGGTGCGGCCCGCGGCGCTTTTGGTGCGCCCTGCTAAAAGAACCACAAAAAATTACAAAGAAAGGGATAGTTTTTTTCACTGTGTTTCAGATGCATTTTTAAGACATTATTACAAAATCGTTACTATCAAGTATCAAGTAGTTTAGATAAAAATAAAAATGTGGTACAACATCCCCTTTGCTTTTTTTTGTTGAACTTCCATCGGTACTTTTAACTTTCTTGTACGAGACAGTCCTGATATTTCAGGATTGTTGGCAGCTCTATTTGGAGAATCTTAGGCAGTCCGTCATAAACATTATTTTCTAGTCATCGTTGCGGAAGTAAAGCGGATAGTAAGGCAACTACGAAGAACAAGTTGAAGCTGAGTGAAACGTGAAATCATTTTAAACTAAATTAAGTCTGTGGAAAATGCAACTTGAATTGAATAACACGATGCACTTTTAAACACTGCAAGGACAAAAGCCTTCTACATCGTTTGAATACGCTGGTGAGTGCGCGAAATTAAGTGAAACATTGAAAGAACGATTTAAGGACGTGAAAAGCAAACAAATGGATTTGATGCTACACCGTTCAACGTGGAACCATCGAATGTGCTGATAATGTGCCTGATTATGAGTTTCTAAATTTAAGCAGGCACGCCCTTAAATATGCATCTATTTTCGGAACAACTTACTGCTGTGAGCAGTTCTATTCAAAACTATGCATCGCAAAGAATCATCTGCGCTCCAGACTAACCGATACAAATCTGGAAAATCAGTTGCGAGTAGTAACAAAATCAATGCCAGCTATTATCGCACGCCTTGCCAAAGAGAAGCTTTTCCAGCCATCACATTAGAAGTGACCTACATACTATATTGTCCATCCGATATTATTTTGCCGTTTGAGTATTTTTCTGTTATTGCTCTGATTTGTGTAGGTTTGTAAAAACTCGTACATGGTAAGCACGAAGGAAAAAGTACATTGTGTTATTTAAGTTTTTAATATATTCCCAACATTCTGTGTATATGCTACAAAATGCAGAAAAACCATTCACGTAATCTGTGTACAATTTTATTTAAGCCGGTGGATTAGTGGACTCCTATGCAGATTTATTCTCAAGGTAAAGCCAATCTTGTGTTCACAATGCAAATTCCTGTTGCAGATTCATATGCTAATGCATTTCGAAGGAAACTGTTCTTGCGTTCCGACTGCAAAAAATCGGAGGAAAACCATTTTGATGTTCTAGGTGCAGTATTAATTAAAATTGGAGAATCACAATCCAATTCGCTCTAAAAAAACAGTTTTGTGTTCAAAATGCAATGAAAAAGTTCCAAGTGTGGTTTCGTCTGCTAACACATTTCGTAGAAACAAACCCGTTCTCGTGTTTGAATTGCATTTATAAAATTCTAGTTCCTTTTGTGCTGCCGGTTTTGGAGAAAAGCCATTTTCATGTACTGAGTGTAATTTTAATTTCCCGCGTTCAGATTCGCCTTATATCTAAAACTACTTTTGTGTTTAGAATGCAGCGAAAAATACCAGGTGGGGTCTCATTTTTGACGCATTCCTCGTATTAGAAGTGGATTTATAAAATTCTAGTTGCGTACTTTGCGTACTGCCAGAATCGGAAGAAAGCCATTTTCATGTTTTGAGTGTAGTTTTAATTCCCCACGTACAAATTCACTTTATAATTAAAACTAGTTCTGTGTTTAGAATGCAACGAAAAAATCCAGGTGGGATTTAATCTTGCTAACGCGTTTCGTAAGAAACCATTCTCGTGTTTGAAGTGCAGTTATAAATTTGTAGTTGGTTGCATATGTGATGCCAGAATTGGAAGAAAACTATTTCACGTTCTGAGTGTAGGTTTCATTCCCCGCGTACAAATTCACCGTGAAAATAAAACCAGATCTGTGTTAAGAAATCTTCGATAACACGTCAGGTGTGATTTTATTTGCAGTTGCATTTCTTGTGTTGGAAGTGTATTTTCAAAATTTATATTCATGGTTTCTGCTGCCAGAATTAGAGGAAAGCTATTTTCATATTCTGAACGTAGTTTTAATTCCCCGCATGCAAATTCAATCTAAATTAAAACTAGTCCTGTGTTCAGAATGCAATGAAAAATTTCATTCATCAATTGGAAACCATTCTTGTGTTAAAAGTACAGTTATAAAATTCTGGTTGCAGACTATGTGCAGTCAGAAATTTAGGAGAACCATTTGCATGTTTTGAGTGTAGCTATAAATAAATAGTGTGGGCAGTTATGTAACTGTTTTTTTGATTAGTTTTAGTAAAACCAGTTCTTTGGATCGATGTGGTTCCCCCCTCCCTCCCCAAAACAGAAATCGGAGTGCGGCCCGCGGGTTAAAGTATGAACATCCAAATGGCCCGCGAAGCTAAAAAGGTTCCCCACCCCTGATGTATACAATACTTTGGTAACAATATCCTTCGTGAATTTTTTTCCACGGTCGAGTGTCACCCCCCGATCGGGTGGCACCCGGGGCGGACCGCCCCCCCCCCCCCCCCGTCCCCCCTCGCTACGCTACTGTTTGTTATATCCCAAAAGGATTACGCAGCGTTTTCGATGAAAGCCACCAGGCGGCTTGACTTTTTCCGACACTTCTTAACAATTATCGTTATGTTTCAACCAATTTACACAAATCCTTGACAAATTACACACCTAAACCTTCCTCACGAAACACACTATCTATTGGTGAAAACCGCATGAAAATCCGTTCAGTAGTTTTCGAGTTTATCGCGAACAGAAAGGCAGACAGAAGACGCGGGGGACTTTAATTTATAATATGTAGAGATATTTAAATTGTTCAATAAATAATAATTTGAACCTCAAAATTTTCATGGATCTCTAATGATATAAACATTTAAAGTAAAGGGCCGCTCAGGCCCCTCGTCAAAGTATACATAAAAAAAATCACGTCAGTAGAAAGGTCAAAATATAAAAAAAAGGAATAATGAAATATATGTGAAGCTGTTAATCATCCGATAGAATCAGCAATTTTACAGTAGCAACGTACGTTAAAAATGCGTAGGTTGACCGTGCATACTTCACAAATATATTCAGTATTAACTGCAGCTGGGTTTTACGCCAATTATTTTATCATTAGCGTCTGTTAAAATTCTCAAAATTACGGCGCCCGGGAAAACGATTAATTTTAATTATTTCTAGAGATACGAGAGTTACCCATGGACGTGAGAATCTCCCCACAATAACACCATAGTCGCCAACTACTAGGAAACAATTTGTAACAATTAATATATGTATATAAATTAATATATAGGACCTGGTCACCAATAAATAATTGGTAAATCTAAGAACACATACAAGTAATTATCATTTGCCTTTTTTTAATTCCTGAGAGGATTTTCCCGACTGGGTTGAAGACCGGTAGAGTAGGAAATAATGCAAATAATATATTGTAGGTTTTATAATTATTATTAAGAGTACTAATTTCGGTGGTGTGTCTGTCTATATGTCAGTAACTCCGGTTCAATGACTATTTTTATTTAAGTATTTTATTTTTTGGAAATCCACAGTTTTTATTTGAATTTATTGATGCAATCTTATATAGGTATAAAAATCTCGTGTCACGGTGTTTGTGGTCGCACTCCTCCGAAACGGCTTGACCGATTTTTATGATTTTTTTTATATATATATTCGGTAGGTATGAGAATAGGTTTTAAGGGATATTTCATACCCCTAGGTGATTAAGGTGTCCCTATCCAGAATTTAGTAAAAAAAAATTTGTCACAATTTTTGTGTTTATATTTTTTTTATTTGGCATTAAAAAATACCTATAACCCCAAATTTTAACCCTCCTATCCTCCCCCTTCCAATTTTTTAATCACGATTTTAGTATTTTTGTATGAACAAATTTAACCGTCTTTCGTATTTAGAACAGAACGAAATTTTTATGTTGTTGAATGACAGATGGCGCTACGTCCGTCTCATCGAACTTTCATCCACACATGTATTCATTTTGATATTTCATTCGGCATCATGTTCTCAATATGTACATTCAATTGCTCTTCGAAATTCATATTGATTTTCTTTATTTCATTTTCCTACTTTAGTTGGTGTTTTTTTTAGTTTTTATCGGCGGTCATCGTCTACAGTCCATCCATCCATCCATCCATCCCCACACACTTGCAACATTCGTTATTTTTTATTCAACAACCGAAATACTCACTAGAAATAATTTATATGGCAGAACAACGTTTGTCGGGTCAGTTAGTAATATTATATATTTTCAAATATTATGTGATGATGTTTGTCCGATTGGGTAGGTACTTTGCCCATACTGAGGCTCCCATTTAACAATTAAATAGATTTCAATTAAAAAAATAATATGAAATAATAAATTGACTTAAAATAATATAAAGTGAGATTAAATAAAACAAATTACGTTAATAAAGGCATATAAAAAAAGGCAAATCTTATAATAATACTAATAAAAAATTCCTGTAATATTCAAAAAACTGTTTCTGAAAAAATAAGAAAATACACAGATTTAGGAAATGAGATTAAGAATTTGACATTGACTATAAAAATATTACCATTTGTTATTTCGGCTACTGGCATTATGCCTAGGTCTCTGATTCAAAATTTAGGCATATTAGATTTGTCAAAGAATTTATACATAAAAATGCAAAAATCAGTCATTTTAAATACATGTAGGATTACAAAAGATTTGTTAAATATTTATATTGAGGGATCAGTAGGATTTATAGGTTCAATTAGGAATTCCACAGAGCCGAATCCTCTAATATTAAAATATCTGGAATCGGTGAATTATTTTCCCATTTGGTCTCTGGTAGGTTGACATGTTGTTCTTGTATTGTTTTGTATTTATAATACTTATATGGTGCAATTGCATAGCGTGGATTGACTAGATGATCATTTGGGGAAGTGTGTGAAAGGGTTTAGTTTTTCCTGTGGGGAAAATTTCCGGGAAATTAACGCCATCCCACGGGCAACTTGTCAACGTGTTTTTTGAGAATGTTCGAATCCGCCTTAGACAGACTCCAGTTACTAATATCTACAGCCTGTATGTCTGACGAATATCTACAGCTCATATGTTGAACTAATATCTACGAACTTCAGAGTGTTGACTAATATCTACAGAGCGTAGGTTGAACTAATATCTACAGAGCGTAGGTTGGACTAATCACCTAAATGTGTCCAATAGTCCGATATCAGGGATTTTTACATACATACTTACATAAATTAAGATTTTTAAACTGCATACGCAATATTACGTTATTCCAATATGCTATACATAATTGCAAATCCAACCTCTGCCAGTACTGTAGATATTCGTCAACACTTTGGTTGTCATAGATATTAGTCAACAGTTTGAGCTGTAGATATTCGTCAACACTTTGATTCTCATAGATATTAGTTCGATTTTTTCAGTTTTTGGAATTCCTGTAGATATTAGTAGACGCCTCCCCTTAGACAATGTCTACAGGCTGATGGAGCTCACTTGGACAATATAATTTTTGAAACTTAAGAGGAATATAAACGCTAGAAATATGTCGAATCTCATGCCTGCAAAATTTTAAAATCGAGCGTCTTTTTTCACGAGGCTAGTAAGCGAAAAAGTGGTTTTTATTTATTTTGTGCATAATTTTATAAGAACGAAAAAAAGTTAGAACATAGATAAAGTCAAAAATAGTCTTGGCCGTAAAGGGGTATTTTTTAAAAATTGTTACTTACATTACTTCATAGTTAAGTCATGAGAAAACATTTTTTTTAGTGGTTTACGCTTATATTTTTTGTTACGTAATAATAATTTTATTGTAATTCCAATACATAGATAAAGTAGTTAAAGCTTCAATTTATCCGTAGCATATTTTTTGATGTTCATACTGTAAGCCGATTCGTCGTAAAGATTAATCAAAATAGGATTTCACGTATATATTCATCTTAATGTCATTAAAATTTCCATTTATTGTAGTTTTTGAAAATATTCATAAAACATGTCTAAGTTCTACCATTATTTATTTATTGTTAATTGAAAGTAGGTATACAGTTAAGGGCCACCCTGTAATAATGCCTGCAGAATTATATTTGGATACAGAAGGTACAGCAGCGCATCGACTATGTTTACGGAACAACTGAATGTATTCGCTGGCCTGATGAGACACCGGGTCACTGGAGCCAGGATGCGGCTAATGGCCTCCAACAACACGGCGGTGAACGCAATCTTCCAGCACCAAGTGCCACTCGTTGACTGATCGGGTTCACTCAATATCACTTCCATCATAAATGATTATTTATTATTGTTAATTTTACGGGTTTCTTTTTATCAATTTTACTGTATTCTCATATTACCCCATAAATATGTAATATGGGACGTGTGGGGTTGCATTATCCTTCCGACATCATGGATTATATTATTTTTTTTTTTTACGCACCAAATTTAAATGTCCGGATTAAATTTTCCCCACAGGAAAAACTAAACCCTTTCACACACTTCCCCAAATGATCATCTAGTCAATCCACGCTATGCAATTGCACTATATAAGTATTATAAATACAAAACAATACAAGAACAACATGACAACCTACCAGAGACCAAATGGGAAAATAATTCACCGACTCCAGATATTTTCATATTAGAGGGTTCGGCTCTGTGGAATTCCTAATTGAACCTATAAATCCTACTGATCCCTCAATATAAATATTTAAAAAATCTTTTGTAATCCTACATGTATTTAAAATGACTGATTTTTGCATTATTATATATAAATTCTTTGACAAATGTAATATGCCTAAATTTTGAATCAGAGACCTAAGTATAATGCCAGTAGCCGAAATAACAAATGGTAATATTTTTATAGTCTGAAAATGCCAAATTCTTTTAATCTCATTTCCTAAATCTGTGTATTTTCTTATTTTTTCAGAAACAGTTTTTTGAATATTACAGGAATTTTTTATTAGTATTATTATAAGATTTGCCTTTTTTTATATGCCTTTTTCAATGTAATTTGTTTTACGCATTCGATAGAAGCATCCATGGGAGCATCCAATGTGCAGAATACTACTTTAATGCGCACTGGCTTAGTGTACAGAATAGCACAACCAAAACGTGTAGATTAATTCATTCATTACATATTAGAGATTATTAGAGATTGTGAGATTTTGAATTTTGAATTACTAAAGCCGATTGATGCGTTGAAAGATTTTATTTTTCTAGATGATGAATTAATAACTTCAGGAGGTATTCATTTAGAATTATTAACACGCTCTTCAGAATTATTTAAAATGAACCCGGCGGAATGGTCGAATCTCCAGGTCTGCTAGGGTGAATTCGACCGTACGTCCGTCCAATAAGCCGTGCCGCGGGCGCATATTAGTTTACATGCTTTCTTCACTTACGTCGTTAAGATGACAATATACCCTAAAATATATTCAGAATCTTAACGACGTAAGTAAAGAAACCGTGTATACAAATTGCGACCTTGCGACCCGTGCACTGGACGGACCTACTGTCGAATTTGCCATATCAAAGAAAAGAAGAAGAAGACGAATAATGTGGGAATCTTGACGACGTAAGTGAAGAAAGCGTGTAAACAAATATACGCCGCGGAACGGCGTATTGTACGAACGTACGGTCGAATTCACCCTAGCAGACCTGGAGATTCGACTTTTCTACCGCATTCATTTTAATTAATTCTGAAGAACGTGCTACAAATATTAAAAATGTGTCTCCATGTTGTCCTTCCGAAATTATTAATTCATCGTCTAGAAAAATAAAATCTGGTGCTTACCGCTAACTTTATAGTTGAAAACGGGTTATATAGTTTTGAAATCGTTGTACGTAAAATATATTAATGGCAAGGTACTGTTTTGATTAATCTAATACATAAATAACTCGCATTTCTTGTGCGGCATGGAAATAAAAAAGTTATTATAGTTGCGGATTCGCCGGAAATGATTAAAATGTGAGTTTTGAGCGTACAAAATTATTAGGATTGTGTACCGCCTTAAGATTCCCACATTATTTTTCTTCTTTTCTTTGATAGGGCAAATTCGACACTAGGTCCGTCCAATACACGGGGCGCTATTCGCAATTTGTATACACGGCTTCTTTACTTACGTCGTTAAGATTCTGAATACATTTTAGGATATAGTGTCGTCTTAATTTAATTTTAGAACAGTAATAGTTGATGTGAAGCATAAAGGATTTATAGAGCTAACTAACCTCCTACCTGAAGAAAGGATACAGAGGTTGATTCTAAAAGTCATCCCACGAAAACCATCTATATTTCCAACAATACAGCTATTTAACTCTTAGGGTTATGGCAAGGTACTGTTTAATGTACAATTTATTTTATGTACTGGCAATTTTGAATGCTGGTCACACCGGAAAGACTAGATGTAGTTCCAAATGCTACCGCAAAATCATTCCGTCCATTATGTTTTCCCGGACTCTAATGCTGGGGGGGAGGTATATGGCAAGGTACTGTTTAATGTCCAATTTATTTTATGTACTGGCAATTTTGAATGCTGGTCACACCAGAAAGACTAGATGTAGTTCCAAATGCTACTGCAAAATCATTCCGTCCATTATGTTTTCCCGGACTCTAATGCTGGGCGGGAGGTATATGGCAAGCAGCGCCGGATCTGCCATACGTTCAAAAACGTGCAAAAACCTGGCGCCAACTCCGAAGGGGCGCCGTGAGAAAATAAATATTGTATTAAAATTTAGTTATAATATTCCCTGCATCGTTTAAAAATTACCCATAGTACGAAATAATTATTACGCTCTAGCAACACTTTCCAAAGAAACAGAATGCGCACGCATCAGGTTGGTATCAACGGATTACGAATTTATAGTCAGTTACAGAATTTTTTTACAAATTCCATATATTTAGTAAACGTAAGATCTATTTTTCCATATATCTTTACCGTCTTTTACGACGAATAGGTTCGATCCAAATTCAATAACCAATCACAACGCGGTATTTTTGTTCGTACGCCGTTGATACCATACGTCAGTGTTTAGTATTTGTTCGCTCAACACAGGGGAAATGCAAGGTACAAATTTGAGGTTATATTCTTTTTATCACTGCTCTCTGTCTCTCGTCGGGACTGCCTGTTGCTAGTCAGAAGCTGTAGATGCTATTCTTGTGTTGTACGTTGCCATGAGAACGAGTGTGAGAGCTACCGCCAGGTCACTTGGAAAAGTTATACCCTTTATATGTCTTGATTTTATGTGATAAATTAGTGTAAAAAAAATAATTAAATAAAAAAAAATAAAAAAATTGGGGTGAACGAATTTTTAATCAAAATAAAAATGTAGGGGGGGGGGGCGCCATCGGTACCTACTGCACAGGGCGCCAGATTTCGTAGATCCGGCCCTGATGGCAAGGTACTGTTTAATGTACAATTTATTTTATGTACTGGCAATTTTGAATGCTGGTCACACCGGAAAGACTAGATGTAGTTCCAAATGCTACCGCAAAATACAGCTATCAGATTTAGCCCCGCAACTTTCTGATATTTAATATTGTGTCGCGATTGTGTTTAACTATTATAATAAAAAGAGAATCTATCACAATATTCTAATCATTTATTTAACTCCCGTGACACATATGGAAGTGTTGATTTGGTAAGAAAAACACCTTTCCATAGGGTTCTCAGTTTAAATAAAATCTTCAAAAAGAACTCACTGTTATAAACCCACAAAGATCATTTCAATACTACAACAATCACAAAAATAAGTAACCAATCAAGATTACGTGGCAACCTAAAAATCCATTATACTTATCAAGGTATAAATTTTTTTAATGCAAATCATATGAAATATAAAATCAAAAAAGAAGAAAATTATAAAGGCTTTAAATCATAAACCAAACAACTGCTAGGGGGGCGTTCAAGTATTACGTAACGCAATTTTTGACCCCCCCTCCCCCCCCCCCCATGTAACGTGCCGTAACATTTTTCCGTACCCCCCCCCCCTCCCTAAACGTTACATAACGCCCAAGTGACAATTTTTACCTGAAAGTCACAATTAAGTTGCGCAAAGTACTGGAAAGTCGCATATCTTTTTTCTGCGTTTGCGATAATAAATAAAATGAGAGATTTCGAGAACGAAAAGGGTTGCCATCTTGGATAATTTTAATTCCCTAGTTTTTTTATCTAAATAAAAAAAACATGTTACATAACGCGTAGTTCGAACCCCCCTTCCCACCCCTCGTAACGCACTGTAACATTTCACAAGACCCCCCCCCAAGTGCGTTACGTAATACTTGAACGGCCCCTAGATCAAAACAACACTAATTATAAGTTTTAATTTCATAGAACGAATTTCTACGTACATTTTTGATTACATTGTACCGATAGTAGTAATTGATCTAGTATTATTTATAATATTATGTACTTTAGTTTAAAATTAATTATTTAATTTCACCATTAATTAACAAAAAAAATATTATAAATTAATGAATCCTTTTTGTTTTAACATATCCTCTTAACCATCATAATATTTTGTATCTACTCTTGCAATATTATCAGCTATTCCATTGTAATAGGCCACTTGCATGGATTTCATAACGACTTGGAAAAAATCGTGTGGATAGATTTTTTACTAAGATTACGAAAATGTTAGTAAAATTTTTTAGAAATGTACAGTTTTTTAATAT
Source organism: Limnephilus marmoratus (assembly GCA_917880885.1). Lineage (NCBI taxonomy): Eukaryota > Metazoa > Arthropoda > Insecta > Trichoptera > Limnephilidae > Limnephilus > Limnephilus marmoratus. Next base: position 36,330,135 of record OU862922.1, on the reverse strand, counting down.
TTAAATAAATAAATCCATTATTTGGGCCCGCGACGTCACTACATGAAAATGTCCCGTCTCCGAAAATGTTCCTATTAATTTTGTAAAATTCTACACTGATTTATTTTTTTTATATGGCAACACTTTGATTTGAGGCGAATTTTTGAATTGGACATTTAACGTTCACTAGATTTATTGTTTGTTCTCTGCAAACTTATCATTTGGTTTGACTTTTTGACAGATGTTATGAAGAGAACCCCATACATTTTATTGCTGTCTATGTGTTTTAGAGGTTTAATGGTAAAAGTGCTGATTTTAACAAAATCAAATTTTTAATAATATTCTTATTATTATTATAGTTTACAAGTACAAGTATATTACATTTGATTTAGTAATATAGACGTTGAAAATTATGTATAATGATTTATGATCAATAAGATGGATCAAGGAAAAAAATATTTATGAGATTTAATATTTTTGGTATGCCTTGTTATTCTCCTGTGTCATTCGTGTGGAAAACATTATTTTTTTTAAAAATGATTTTCGGCTATGTAATTATCGTTTTTTCGCACCTACAAAATTATGTCCCAACTTGTTTATAAAAAATGGTCTGATTTTTCAGATTGAATTTTGAAAAATCGCCAGGGTTTCAAAATTACGATAAAAAAAAAAAAAAAACAGAATGTCTTAGAATATTTGCCTAAACCGGAATTTTTTTTTTTAAGTGTGATGCAAGTGGCCTATTGTTAGAATCAACTATTTGTACTTACCATCACCTACCTATTAATAGAAATGTAATAATATTATTTTTATTTTACTGCATCTATATTATTACTATTAATTATCTATACCAGGGGTGTCAAAGATACGGCCCGCGGGCCGCATGCGGCCCTCGGACCCTATCAATACGGCCTGCGAGCCGTATGCGGCACTCAGGTCGGACGCGGTGCGCCGTGCACCGAGCGTGAGCGTAACCTTTTCTCTTACGCCGGCTGGTGGCGCTGGTCTGGTGCACGACTCGTACTCACGACGCCCCCTCCCCCCCGACCCCGCACCACAAGGGTCGCAGTTGCCGGTCGCCGGTCGCCGGCGCAGTCAGATTTAAGCCTTGAGTGTTTATATTACTTACGTACTCATAGTTTGTTGTTCATTCAAGTTCTAATATTGGTACGTGGCATAATGTCGCAAAAACGTTAAGTTGATAGTGAGTGCAGAGTTTTTCAGACAAAATGGGAAATCGCACATTTTTTCGTGGAATGGAAAGGCAAATCACTTTGTTTGATTTGCAATCAAACAATTGCTGTTTGTAAGGAGTTTAATTTAAAGAGACATTATGATTCGAATCATAAAGGAAAATTTGAAGGTTACACTGAAAAGATAAGAATGGACAAACTATTATCTTTAAAATCTAACCTTCACGGCCAACAGTCGATATTCACTAAAGCTAAAACTGAAAGCGAAGACGCCTTAAAATCCAGTTTCATTATTGCATTAGAAATCGCCAAGAGATCAAAACCTTTCACTGATGGTGATTTTATTAAAGAATGTATGTGAAAAGTGGCTGATGTTTCATTCCCATCACAAAAATCAACCATTCAAAATATTCCGCTGTCAAGAAACACTGTTGCTTCAAGAATAAGTGATTTATCTCAAAATTTGGATTCCCAGCTGAAGGAAAAAATTAAGGAATTTACACACTTTTCGCTGGCTATTGACGAGAGCACTGATATTATTGATACTGCTCAACTTGCTGTCTTTATACGAGGTATTAATAGTAACTTTGAAATATGTGAAGAACTATTGAAGTGCGTTCCATTGACAGGCACCACTACAGCAAATTATATTTATTCTGCTATTGAGCATTTAATAGTAGAATATGAACTCGGCTGGAATACATTTTGCAGCATAACTACGGATGGCGCTCCTGCCATGGTTGGCAAACATTCGGGTGTTGTGACTAAATTAAAACAGAAAATATCAGAAAATTTTGTGGGAATTCACTGCATCATTCACCAGGAATCACTCGCATCCAAATATTTAAAAATGGACCAAATCATGCAACCGGTAATTAAAATAGTAAATTTTATAAGGAGCAGAAGTCTAAATCACAGGCAGTTCAGGCAATTTTTACAAGATTTGGACGAAAAGTATTCCGATGTACCTTATTTCACGGAAGTTCGTTGGCTCAGTCGAGGGGCAGTTTTGAAAAGATTTTTTGAGTTACGTGACCCTATTCAAGCTTTCATGTTAGAAAAAGGCAAGCCAATTGATTATGACAACGACTGGTGGCTTGATTGTGCATTTTTGGTAGATATGACAAAACACATGAATGACCTCAATATAAAGTTACAGGGTAAAGACTTGATCGTCACTCAAATGTATTCGCATTTACAAGCCTTCGAAACAAAATTAAGACTGTGGGAAATTCACATAAAAAACCAAACACTCGATCATTTCCCTCACGTGAAATCATGTGGCACAGTGAACCAGACAAAATTGGATGAGTATTCTCAACTTTTGCTGAATCTGATCACAGAATTTAACAGTCGTTTTGAAGATTTTCGTAAAATGCATAAAATGGAATTCCCACTTTTCAACAATCCATTTACTTTTGATGCTGCACTGGCACCAATTCATTTGCAAATGGAATTGATAGATCTCCAATGCGACAGCATTGTAAAGGATAAATTTAAGGAAGTTAATGTTACTACATTTTATACACAATATTTCAAGAGTTTGAATAACTATCCAAGTATAAGAAATCATGCGGCACGTATCCTGTGTATGTTTGGTAGTACGTATTTATGCGAGCAGATGTTTTCCGTTATGAAAATAAATAAAAACAAACATCGCTCACGGCTTACGGATGAAAATCTCCAATCGATTCTAAAAGTAACTACGACGAATATGACACCCGACATCAATGAACTTGTCAAAAACAAGAGAAGTCAGGTGTCCGGCTCAAGATAATTTACCTTGTTACCCTTCTTTTTAACTTACTGAATTTATAATAAATAGGTATCTAACTAAATAAAGATTTTAACAATTAAGTATGGGTTTTATTTTTTAAATATTGAGTCCGGCCCGCTTACACACGCCAAATGTTATAAACGGCCCTTAAGAATATCCAGTTTGACACCCCTGATCTATACTGTATATCTAATTTAGTAACTACTACGTTAGTAAATTTCTTTATCCATATTTGTTATCATTCATAAGTTTATTTATTTTTTTAGTGAAGAGAAACAATGACGTTAGAAATGGAAAAGTTACAATTCACATTTACAGTGTCAGCAGCATCGAATGGTAAAACCAATATAATTTGCATAACCTCAATCGAGACACCTGATGGACGCATATTTGATATTCCCGATGATTTCAAACATGCAAGCAAACACACCGCCATAATGACCTCGGATGTTTATGCCAAAATAAAGAATTGTCTAAAGAAAAGATACCAAACACGTAAAATATGGATTCCCTTAACAGAAGATTTGAGGAAAATTTATTTAGATAAAGGTGAGAATTTACAATTTGGTGACCAATACCTGGAAGAAATTACATATGAAACGAAACTTTCTGACAATAATATCAGTAAAGGCACTGAAAATAAAAATCTAGGAAAAATACCAGAAAGATTTTTACTCGAGAAGTTTTCAGGAAAAACATCAAATGTAGTTTTATAAGACAATTTGTCTATTGGTTGTACTTCTTTATTGGTAATGACAAAACAAATCATGTGTTGCTCTGTTAACAAAGAAACTACATTTGAAGTTTATTTGTCGATCTTAAAAACATTATAACACTTTAACACTTATTTTTCTGATATCGATTAATTGAATGTCTGCTACATAGCTCGTCAAAAACAATAATAATCTGTTTTTATGTCACCATGACAACACATCAATGAATGACATTTGAAAAGTAATTCATTGTTCGAACACGAAGGAATCCCTATGCATTTCTAGGTAGGTATTCCTTTACATATATATGTACATTTTTTTTACTGTCCGTTTTTACTGTATGTACGTTCTTTTTACGACTCTCCAATTCAAACACGAGAAATGTTTTTCTCTATTAAATTGGGTAGATTCGACCTCCGTAGTCCAGTGGCTAAGACTCTTGACTCACATTCCGGAGGTCGCGGGTTCGAACCCGGCATGCGCAAATAAATTTTATTTGATTAATTTGTGTTATTTCACAATTAATTCACTTAAAATAATATATAGTATATTTGCGGCATGTTCCAGAGTGGAAGATACTATTAGTATCGCCCTGGTGTAAGACCACCATTCAGAATTGAAACGTTGCTTTAAAATGGCTTTAGCCGTGTTTAGTGACCAGATCTGAATAGCCAGGTACTTCCCAACCTTCCTCTTCCCCACCTCCTTCCACTCCCCACTACCTTCAGCCTCACAACATACCCCAATTGGGGATGCCATAGTCTCACTGGCTCCAGACGGGAGCAGTTGAGATTCTTGTGCGGTATTCACTGTAAAAAAAAAAAAAAAAAAGATTCGTTAACAAGAAATTACCTCCTTTGTAATTAGTTTTTAAGAACCATATTATATTTTCCTTCTATCATTTGTATGTAGGTATATTTCAAATTAAAAAAAAATCAAATTCAAATAATTTAACATACTATTTTTTTCAGCAATCGCATCTTGTTCATGGGTTAGTCTATAGGTATTTATATTAGATATTAGGTACCTATATACTTCAGCATCCCTTATACAAAAAGTCACCGACCGCCACTGCTAGGTACAGGGTTTTTTTTTTTATCACTCTCCGGTTGGGCAACTTTGTGAGGCGGGTTAAAGTAGAGACCAAAGACTCAATTGAAATAACCATATTACTAAATCCAATATAATATACTTGTAAATTATAATAATAATAAGAATATTATAAAATTTGATTTTGTTAAAATCAGCACCATTACCATTATACCTCTAAAATACGTACAGACAACATAAAATGTACGGGGTTCTCTTCATAACATCTGTCAAAAAGTCAAACCAAATGATAAGTTCGCAGAGAACAAACAATAAATCTAGTGAACGTTAAATGTCAAATTCAAAAATTCGCCTGAAATCAAAGTGTTGACATATAAAAAAAATAAATCAGTGTGGAATTTTACAAAATTAATAGGGACATTTTCGGAGACGGGAAATTTTCATGTAGTGATTTCATGAGCCCAAATAATGGATTTATTTATTTAAAAAAAAACTGTACATTTCTAAAAATTTTTACTAACATTTTCGTTATCTTAGTAAAAAAATCTATCCACACGATTTTTTCCAAGTCGTTATGAAATCCATGCAAGTGGCCTATTACAAATCCGGAGGTCGCGGGTACGTTCTTCTTCTTCTTCGGTAACGCTACAGCCGACATCGAGATTCGCCTCCAACTCCAACATTAAAAAAATCATACCTCCGAATTTTAATCTGGAGACATACAAACTGATCATAGTTCTATATAACCAAAAAATTTACCTATCTTTTGTCGATTATTACATATTCGTAGGATTTACAAAAAAAAATATAATAAATTCATTAACTTCTACTTAATTACTTACAAATTAGGAAAATATTTGCCAAAATTGGCAGCAAAGAAATCCGAGGTATTTTAAATAGTGCCATATTGTGGCAAAAAGCACTCAAGTGGATAATAATATAATATGCATATTTATCTAATTTTGAATTAAAGTGGTGCCACAAAATAAGTTTACTGTATTTGAAGAAGGAAAATACATACCAATCACACAGTTCCAAAAAAATGAGCATTTAGATTTTTTTTAATAGAAATTTATTGTCATTTTCTTACGATACATACTGAATCGCTATACAAGGTCGACATTTTCAGTTTAAAAAGGATGTTAAAGTTTTTATATGACTTAAGTAACCCTAGCAGATATATATAAAATAGTAAAAGATCTCAGAAGAATGAGGGTTTGACATAGCTCCCCCCGAACAAGATGACGTTAGTGGACTTCTCGATCAGCAAGTAGATGAAGGGACGGTTGGCGTTGAACTTCGGCGGAGTGTTTCTGTTGCTCAACTCTCCGGCTGAAATTAAAAATAAATTATTTGTATATTATTATAATGTATCTCTCCTAATAAACTAAACCAGTCCTGATAGCACAAAGGGCAATTTTGAAAATTATAGAGTCCCCATCAGAACTCCTACAGACTATGTTTTGAAAGCACTGAATTTAATATCGCTGAAACAATTATACACAAAAGATATTCTAATGGGGCTTCTACATGCTTGCGACAAACGGCTTGTCGCAAGCTCAGGCAAGCTCTGGCAAACGAATGGCTGGCTTCCACACACTTGCGAGCGCGCCAGTGTGTTCGGAGCATCCAAGCGCGGCGGACGTCTACTTAGGCTATACTATGTTTGCGTTCATCTATTTTTATTTTGGTTCCAGCCAACTCAGAATGAAACCATCTGAGAAACAACTCAGAAAGGTCATTAAAAGCTATGAAAAAATAATTTTAAAATGAGGTGTGTAGAATCAAATGCAGCATTCTCCACTTTTTTTCAAAAATGGACTAATGATGCAACTTTGTTAATGACTCACTCTTTTACCTAGAAAAGCAGTTATTTGGCATTAAAACCAACTCTTTATGCTTTAAAAATTCATTTTAAAAACTGCGTTAGTATCAAAGGCAGCAATCTCCAACGCACTTAAGAAACAAAACCAGCATTCTCCAATTTGACCAATGGTAAGCCTCCATTTGATCACGTGACAACATGGCCACCCATACAAAATTGTATAGTCGTGTGTTGAATCGGTCGCTCTAATTTTACTGTTTTAAATAGTTCGGAGTGAATTTAGAAATAAAAACAAGATGCCAGTGTGATTATGGACTCTCACCCTTCATCCGTGCCCAAGAAAAACGCAAGGAAGAAGTCAAGGAATCCAGAAAAATGGAAAGCAAAAGTAGTCAAAATTCTAAGATGAGCTGTCATAAAATACCCTTTATTTCAGAGGCGTGGAGTGGCAAAAGATATTTTTAGGTGTTAATTAAAATTCATAAATTAAATTAATATGCATAGACATGTTTTACTTTTTTAATTAAATCTAGAATTCATAGCCATGCACATAAACATTCCGAATTACATGTTTAGTGTTGAAAATTTTGCGAGTTTCAAGTCAATTTTGATCAAAATAATTAACCTTCGATTCATTAATGTATTAGTCTCTTATATTGGCTGAGATATAAAAAAGTTTGAATTGAACTTAGCATAAACTTATAATTTTTTAAAAGGTTTGTATAATTTGAAAATTTATTTTATCAGACTTATTTGGTTTAATAAATTAAATGATAAAGATGATAATATTAAAAAAAGTTTCTAACTCTAATTGAAATTAATGAGTAACTGTTATAAAATAAATGACTCATGATAGGTAAGAAAGGCCAAGCGCAGCGCATTAATGGACTGAAGTACGTAGGTACCTAATGCTTACATTGAAAGAGCTCGTAATGCTAATAATAATAGTTCGCTGCCTATTGTTGATTTTAAGTAAATAATATTTATGTATAAGTGAGTATCTATGTCGCTCGCTAGTTAATTGATAATGTGATATTATTATTATGCGATGAGCGGCAATGCTGAATAAATAATTAAAACAGGTACCAGTTAGAAATGCAATAAATTTGGCTATTTGAAAATGAATGCAAGATGTTATTTTAATTGCAGTAAAGTTATGGATGGAATTACTATTAAAATGTTTTGTTTGTTTTATAATTTTGGAAGTGTTGTTTTTTTTTTTTTTTGAGAAAAATATTTTTTTTCTTCTTTCTTCTTTCTTCTTTCTTGAGTAACGTGGCGATGCGATTGTTTGCTGGTTGCTGTCGGCAGTTACGGGCAATGGTTTTGGACATGTTTTTGCAGGAGCTGTGTAATGTTGTTTGCTCTGGAAGTAGTCAAGCCGTAGGTGCAAGGTTTGTTTTTTCTGGTGTCTCCAAGTGACGATACGTTGTTACGTGCAGAACCGAAAAATTATGCTGGATCCAGCATTGCCACGAGGTGCGGTTAGCAATGGTGGAGTTGGTTTGAGGGGGCTAGTTGCTGCCGCGAAACCGGTTTGGCTGCTTGTTCTAGTTGAACAGAGGCAAGGCCCTCTGCCTGTTTTAGTTGAACAGGGGCAGAGTTAGCTAGACTAGTTGTCGTAGCGTGTTACTTCTGTGAGTGGAAACGGCGACATTCTTCAAACGGCGCGTCCAGGTGCCAAATTGTGATTCTTGTGCCAAAGTAGTTGAAGATTTTTGAAATATCGCAATTAGGGCGATGATTTTTCAAAATTATTCGAATTAAATGTGCACGGCGCTATACATTTGTAGGCTTTTCTTCCAAATTGATTGTGGTAAAAACAATATTGGTTTGTAGTTCCATTTTGTTGAGACGAGTTTCGTCTTGTTGAGTAGTTCAATTTGGGAGGTAGGAATGGGTACCGCCGCCCCGGGAACCTTTATTGGATAACCAACACCTCTGCCACAGGTCACCGCAAGTGGTTCGCTACGTTTGGTGATTTAGCAGGGGTGCCCGGGTTCATGGGGTGAGGTTTGTCTAGGTCTTGGAGGCGAATGACCAGGAAATACTGAACCCCCATCCTACCCACCCTTTAAACCCTTTCCTTCCCAGAACTCTCCCCTCCTTCCTTTCCTTAAAAAAAACCCTCCACACACCATCCTCAAAGATGACATAGGCCCTGAGGGAAATTATTTTCCTCAGGGCCTCCTGTGTGGAGCTCATGTAAAAAAAAAAAACTACCCCTCCCACTGCGATGTTTCGAGAGATCACAGCTGGAGAAGTCAAAGGGACTCCCACAACTATTCTCTCCCGATCCGGCCTGCAATCCAGCAGGTGGGCAGGCGCATCCGCCGCCAAGACCCGGACAAACCTCACTCCATAAACCCGGGCATCCCAGCTAAGTCACTAAACGTAGCGAACCACTTGAACAGAGGTTTTCTATATTTGTTTTTGGGGTGTTATGCCGTGTTGCGCTACCTCCTTCTTTAGCCAAAGTGCCAAAGCAAATGTTTGGGACAGCGTTGCAGTGTCCGAAACTTTGGCTAAAGAAGGAGGTAGCACTACATGGCATAACACCCCAATAACAAATAACGAAAATACTTTTGGCTGTGAAAATCTATAGTCATATCTATGGCAGAGGTAGATATTGTTTATCCAATAAATGGTTCCCGGGGTGGTGGTACCCATACACACCTCCCAAATTCAATACTGTATGAGTACATTACAAAACCTATTTTTATTGTACTCGTAATTATACTAAAAATAAAATCATAATAATGTAATAATAATCACGAACTTCCCTGTGATTTGGTCGGTCCATTATTGTGACGTCATATTTATTTGTCAGTATCAAAGTCAGCTTTCTCCACACGTGTGAGAAACAAAAGCAGCATTCTCCGTAGGTGAGTATCAAATGCAGCAATCTCCATAATTAAATACGTTATAACTAATCAATCAATACAATAAACAAATTCTACTTTGGAAATTATAATAGATAAGCAGTTTCCCCTTTTGAATAAAATTATAAACTTATAAATACGTGAGAATTGTTGAAATGAAACGTTTTTTTTTGGTTTTCTCAAAATAACGCTTTTTGGAGAATGTTGCCTTTGATTCTATACCCCTCAAATAGTCGGTAACCCTAACCTAACTTAACCAAAGATAAGGGGAAAATATATGTTTTATACCATTGAAGAAGATAATACTTAATTTTTCAAAAGAGGCAAACACATTGTGACTTGACATTTTAAATAAATAAAAAGAAAACACTTTGTTTTACGTCACTTTATTGATATTTCTTCCGTCTTCGCGGGAAGAAATATCAATAATGTGACGTAAAACGAAGATAATACTAATAAAAATATGAAAAAGAACAAGACACAGAAAAATACAATGTCTAGTTCACACGCGGTAGAAGTGAAACCTTCAGAAAACTAAAGTAAAAAAGAGTGGGGAGGCTAAGAAGCACCGCACAAAGGGGAGGCATTATCTCGCAGGCTAAATCCTATAGATTTTTGCCTCTTTTTAGTGCCAATTTTTCGTTTCATCGAGTTTCAAATCACAACGTTTCCAAAGAAGTTTTCGCTTCCAAAGGTAATGATCGCAATTGGGACCCGAACTCGAGGATCACTTGTCTTTATATAATATTGTCTTGTATTATAAAAAAGTTATTCTAACAAAAATCATATTTTTTTATTGTAATTATATTGTATAAATCATCAATAAAATATAATTTATTTATTTTGACTTTTTAGGTAAATCCAGTCGCAATAAATTACGTAAGTGCATTAAAATTATGTACTTATACATTTTAATAAGTCAGGCTCGCCTCATATGCCATTCATATTCACAGTCTCGTAATATTATACATATCATAGAAAGCACGGAGCAAAAACGGCGTGCGTTCGCCGCCAGCTCTGAAGTTCCACTGAGCGCGACTGAGCGCTTGCCGCTTGTGGCCAAATTATCCGACCTCGCCGGATCGGTGGCAAGCTCTCACAAGCTCTTGCAAGCCTACGCAAACGCGCGCTCCAGATGGTGGGACTTGTGGACGCTTGCCGAGGCTCGCCAAGCGTTTGGACCCCGCTTAATGTACGCATTAAAAAACCAGGATAACTTTACACAGACAAACTCAGGCTGATTCACAAGATCTACATTACAACATACATTCCACCAGCCTACAACTAAAACGACTTTTAGACAAAGAAATACGCAATTCGAAAGCTTATTTTGTAACCTTTCTAAAACAGTTTTCACTATTCGGCTACGTACAGAAATGTTTCATTTATAGAGCTTTAATTGTGAAGCGGTAATAACACAAAGTTTTCGTAAAATGTCATTTGGTTTGAGACATCTCAAGTGCATATTCGCGAAAATTCGGAGGGGTTAACTTATAACATAAATTTAGTAAACTTAATAATCTTCAGCATTAACTAAAAGAAGGTGCCTTAATCTATCTCTGTGTAAGAACTGTGTATGGGCTACGCTCTATGCAAGGTCACATTTTTATAAACTTAATTACATTTCTAGCCCTCGAGATGCTGCAGCACTACAAAGTAGTAGAGACAAGTAAATTCTTTCAAAATTCTTTTCCGCCATCACACTATGCGATTTCAAGAAATTTGTATCATTGCAAAGGGAAACTGAACATGATTGCCCTCTGGAGACAGAAATAGTCAGTGGAAATAGAGCACTTCCAAATTGGGGAATGTTGTGAAGCTGATTAAAGTGGGGAGGGGAAGGATACGAAGGAGAAGAAAGTTAGGAAATATTTGTCTTCAGATTTGGTCATCAAACATGATTCAAGTCATTTCAAGCCACGTTTGGAATCTGAATAGTGGTCTTTTCTAATGGTCTGAATCTGACTTACTTTGTACAATATTTCTATAATTTTTTTCTTGTTTATGTTTTGTTATTGTTTTTACTGTTACTATTTGTACATTTCCCATTTGTAGAAAGTTTTGTATTGCGCTAATTGCAATTCCTACAATTACTGTTATAATGACCTGTTACTGCAGATGCGACGGTTCCTTCCTCCGTGACTTCAATGGTAGCTTTGTGGATGACTCTGGACAGGTGCAGGTTGGGAGTGTTGGACATGTTGCTCAAGTCAGCGTATGAGGGGTTGAATACTTCATACACCCCCATCTGAAACAACCATTCAAACATATCCATTATCCATCCAAATACTTTGATGTTGAAAATTACAACTCCGTAAGAATTAATTTTTCTTTTATTCAATAATATTATTATTTAATTTATAAAAACAGTTTTATTTTTATACAAGCTCTGTTGAATAATTATTATTATGCATTACAGAGCCTTCTGAGAGTATTATTAAACTGAATGAAGCTACTTAAAAGACGATATATATTTCTATTTGGAAATATATCAATTTGAACACAAATTGCTATTATTTTAATTACCTGTGCCCATTTTGATTTCCGAGTAAAATGTCAGAAATTACTGATGCTTATTATCACACTTTAAAGTTTCCCCACTACTTGTATTGTTTAAATTTGACTAAAGGTCGTTAAAGTAAGGGAACCGAGGGGTTTCTTTTTCCCTGCATAATAAAACCGACTTTTATTTTGTATTTTATAATAATTGAACTCGGCAAGTGTGGAGTGGCGAGTGAAATATATATATTTTGTTAATTTATTAAACAGCTTTAGGATTATTAGAATTTTTATTAATTTCCAATTGCTCTTAAGATTCAGTTTACAGCCTTTTTTGTTTATGTAACGGAATTAGCTTATTATTATATGTTTGGCAAATTGCGAATGTATTTTATTTTTATTTTTAAATGATCACATGTGTTCTTTGAATCTGGTGTTAAAGGACATACCAGATTGTCCAACATATCGACGGCAGAAAGGCTAATTGACGTAACCAATATTTTGTCGATTTTCACTTTTTGACACCATTGTACTTGAAAAAAAAAAACCGTGTATGTGTGTACTCGAAGTTTATATATTATGAAAATTTGAAATTTTCCCCCTTTAAAATACCTACTGTTTTTTGCGGAAGTCCGACCAAAAATTGACGTATGGGATGGAAAATCAGACATTTTTTTAATAAAAAGCGGGTTACTCCCTTAAACCCGGGCGTATCCAATGTTTTAGTTTTTATTTGCTATGAAAAATTATATGGTTATGTCAAATAGCCTTTCCGTGCTTTAGGAAAAATTTTCGCTTACGGCAAACGGCTGACTAAAGTTTTAAGTTTTATTTGGTTACATTAATCCTTTAAGTTGTGCCACATCGAAAGTTTTTAGTAACATCATTTTGCAAGTTTAAAAACTTTATTAAAAGTTGAATACTACCACAGATTTGAAGACTTTTATTTTATGGAGAACGTTACTCTGTTTTAATCGATGCGTCACGCTCAAACATCATGTTATTGCATCCTGCTTCGGCGTTCAGTGCGCATCCGACCGGGTTAGGGGTTGATTAGTAAATGAGAAAAAGCAGGTCTGCCGACTGGCAGCCTGGAAAGCGACGGTATCTTCCGAATCCCGTCCGTTCCACAGTGCTTTCGCGTGCCCCGCTAGCAACGACTACATCAAATACATGAATAAAACCAACGAATTATTGTAGTCTAGATCATCCCCTTGAAGAGTTCTTTGATCTCCAGCCTGGACGTTTTTGGTGTACGATTTTTTAAAGTTTTGAATTTTTTCAATATATTTTTAAAAAATTTTCCTATATATTTTTTATTATTTTTATTTAATTATGTTTTTAAAAACTTAGATTGCCATATTTAAAAAAAATAAGTAATGCATATAAAAAAAAGTAATGATATGTAATGATATAATGATGAGTTATCGATATTTAAATAGAGCTCAAAAAACCAAAAAAATTATGTGCATAACTCTATTTCTGAAAAAATGTCAGTTGCGAGCTGTCAACTTATTGCCTTCGACATGAAAAAAACGATTGTTAAAAGAATATTTCGCCGTACCTCCCATTACAAAAATAATTTTTTAATTTAAATTCGGTTACATCAACTAAGGGAACGTACCCATACTACGTGACCAACTTTTTGCAATTTTTAACCCCCCCCCCCCCCCCCGGTGACCAAAATCCTAAGCAACCCGCCGCTCATTTGTATGGAGCGTGACATTTTGAAGACCCCCCCCCCCCCTAAACGTGTCACGTAGTATGGGTACGTTCCCTAATTGTAAGTCTGATTCCCTTCGACGAGGCTTACATCATGGTTTTAGGAGCTACAAATAACACAAAAGAGGTTACGCCCTTTTGCCTTTCCGTAAATTAATCGCACACCGAGCTTCTCATACTAGATATTGTTGGTTACGGCCAAGCAATCATAAAGTTTTCACAAAAAAGAATGGATGTAACCACCAAAATCATCATTTTTAAAAATAATTACATAGATCTAATTAATTATATTGGTAGAAACATACATTATTCTGTTGTTCATTGTAAAAATCAACAAGATAGGGGTTACCATTACCATTTTCTGATTTTTTTTTTGTTTTTTCGACTTTCCGAAAGTAGAGGATTTGCTGGTTACGTCAATTAGCCTTTCTGCCGATGATATACAGTGTTGCATTCATTACACTGGAGTTTATAAATGCCTAAGTTAAACTTGATAACATAAAAAAATATATACATATATATATATCGAAAATGGTGAGTGTTATTTTAACCACGTTCAACAAATTTCTGGTCTATTGGCAATATTTAAAGCTGGGTTGTTTGATCGGCCATCAAGCATAATAAAAGATTGGTACATATTACATTATTTTTTAAATAAATGAAAAATTTTCTTACTTCAGTCAAAACCTTGTTGAGGACGAGGTCGGAGGTCACCTTAAACCTGGGCAGGTAAATATCAACTTCGTCATCTTCATATTCCTCGGCGGCCGCCTTGAGAGCAGTGAACATGTTGGCCACAGAGATTTCTGGAGTCAGACGCATCACCTCCGCCAGAGGCACTCCTCGGTGGGGCAAGATGATTACCATTGACAGTCTGTTCTCCTGAAAACCAACATAATAATAACCAATTTATTATCTCCATGTCGAAGGCAAGTTCGTGTTCTTTCAACAACTCTACCTGTAAATTGATGAAATGTCGAATGAGGGTTAGTAATATTACTTATACCTGAACACTTTATCTGTATGAACATTGCTGAGAACTTTCTAAAAACTGGTAAATATTTTGCCTAAGGTGCTGGAAAGGCTCAAAACGTAACAGGTTTGCCTTATTAAAGAGGCAAAAGAAATTCACAAACACCCTATCACCATCAGCAGTAGGGACTGCAGCAACGGAGCTAAACTCAACACCTCTGGACGGAATCCGACTATGGATGGCTATGTCAAAACTGACTGCTGGAAATCACAATAAATAGGAAGGACGATGTTAACACGGCAGCATTTCTATATAAATAAACACACTTTTCTTTGCAAACTGCCCTAAGGCTGCCTTTACAAACATAAGTAAAATTTACGACTAACTTAAGATTGAGAAGTTACTCAAAGGAGCATTTACATATGCGTCTTATTTGTGAAAATTAATGCTCGTGGAAATTGTTCAATCAAATAATTTTAACTTGTAAGTTCTCACGGCGACCACTACACATGTAATTTTATTTGCCGTGAGATGGCTTCCTGTCAACAACGATTTGCTGCTGTCAAATTTATGCAAATCTAGCAATAAAGATGAAAGGATCCAATTAAAGCGATTTAAATTAAAGATTTTTCTGTTTACATATTTTCGATTGAGTTTCGTTAATATTATCTTCATTTTATTAAATAAAAATACCAGTTTTTATAGGAAAAGAATCCTACAAAAACACCTGTCTTTTCGTTTTAGAGATCTCGCATCGACGCATTTTGGTATAATTTCTTACAGATAGAGTCTCCACTTATCGAACTGATTTGATAAGCTGTGAGAAGGCTGGAGGTTCGTGCGGACGCAATTAGACCTGTCAAACAGCTAACGTAAGAACAACTTCTGTAAGGGAACGTACCCAAACTACGTGACCAACTTTTTGCAATTTTTAACCCCCCCCCCCCCCCCGGGGACCAAAATCCTAAGGAACCCGCCGCCCATTTGTATGGAGCGTGACCTTTTGAAGACCCCCCCCCCCCTAAAAGTGTCACGTAGTATGGGTACGTTCCCTAACTTGCTATAAATTACGGTATGTGACTAGGCACTTACTTAGTATGACCTTTTTTTCCTTTTAAAATAAAAAAATAATGATATTAAATAAAGACACCATTTTTTTTTGGTAAAATCGGTGCGTACCTACTTGGAAAGGAACTATTTATTCTGGACATTTTTAAAGAAATTAAATTAATTTGGATTAAATTAGTTTTTGTGCCATTTACATTGGTAATTTGGTCATAAGTCGCTTACGTACAGGGCCGGATTAAGCAATGTCGGGGCCAGGTGGTCTCAGGGGCCCCGTTGCTTACACTGCCTTATGGATAATATGGCCCTGTCAGGCTTTCTGAAAAGGCTAAAGGGGGATGGAATGCAACACGGCATAATACCCCAAAAATCAATCACCCTAATTATGTTAGGCAGAGAAAATAATCATCATCAATCAATCTGTATATTGAGAGTAATATTGAACCACGCCTTCACTTTCTTCAATTTCTTTCCATTAATTTACAGGTTATTAACTAAGGCTTTATGCCAACTTATTGTATTATCCCGGCGACTTACATAAATTGCGCCAAGGATCGCCAATTCTGAAAAATTTTAGGGAGGCGTGTTATTCAAAACTCTTGTGAAAGAGTAAAATTTAAAATTAATAAATATAAATTTAATAAGTTACAAAAATTATTGCATTTTCATTCTTCATGCTTGTATTATTAACCTTTCAGCAGTCGCACGCGATCTGTGAGTCCGCATAGAACTAATTTTACTAATTATTGAAAACCATAGATAACTGCGCTTCCGTGATATCCTCGGGGAGGTGAGGTACGTCCCCTCAATACCCCAGTGACATTCGTCACAAACGCATGTATTCTTTTGTTTATATTTGCGGTCTCAGATTCCACGTGCAACTGGTTCTGTTCTTGAGAGCTGGGGGAGTATTTCATGATATTTGTATCATATTATTTAGAACTTAGTATTATGTTACATAAATACGTTATACGCAAATAAATATTTGTAAAATTTTATCTAATTTCTTTATCATGTTGATTTATAGCGTTGTTTTGTGTCAGATGTCTAAAAAATTTAAATTTCACAGACTTAAATCATCATCATTACATTGTATAAAATGAAGTCACTCAAAATGTATGTGCGCATAGATCTTTTAAACTACGCGACGGATTTTCATGCGGTTTTCACCAATAGATAGAGTGATTCAAGAGGAAGGTTTGTATGTATAATACATGCTTATTATAGTAGAGAAAATCTGAGAAATTCAAATATTCAATTAAGACAGCGGGCAGCAGGCAAGCGGGTGGTGTGGATTTTATAAAGGTTGGGTAATGGTGTTGTGTTTCGTTAGCCACAGCAACGTATGGCCGGGTCTGCTAGTAACATATAAATTAAAAAGTGATTACCAATTAATTTTTTTTTTTATCAGTTATATAGATAAAATACTTTTTTTATTATATGTTATATACAATATCATGAAATATTTAGTTGTCTTCTAAAAACAGACGCCTAAAGTTGTGGAATCACCGACCGCTTGCGACTGCTTATGTTCGGCGCAAGGATGCGACTACTGGAAGGTTAAAGATTTTTAAATAAATACAACGAGCAGATTGAGTAAATGTTATATGTAACTATTTATATGCCAGTATTCCACAGTTAATTTTCTACGATCAGTTCGAGGAAGGGGAAGGGGAGTGCTTGCGATCATCGGCACTCGAATGCTCGCTTCTTTTAGCCGTTGATCGCTTTACAGGGTAACCATGCACTTTCCGTGGACATCAGTTTTGCAAACATAATTGTTTTATCTCGAAAGTCAGATGCACTTACAAAAATCACTCAAGGGGTACGTATGCGCGGCCCATTTCTGCCCGTTTCATACAGATCTTAGATTTGGATTTGAGATCAAAATACTCAACCATACTAAAAAATTATTTTTAATCAAAAGGTATATGGAAATGCGATTAAGTACTGATTATTTCTTTAAACTACCGTTTAAACCGTTGTCTTGGCAACATCGGTCACGTGACCAATGTAGTCCCAGCTAAGACCGCTCCAACAGAAGCGACCTACGTCATTCCAGTTACGGGACCCGTCTCGAGAACACGTGGCTAAATTATTAATTAAGAATCACATTTCCATTTCTACCCGCGATCTCTAAAAGTGTAAATGTGTCTGGCAAAGAGTAAGTAAATAATAAAACGTGGAGAACTCTTTTATTGCTTCACTGAACGCAAAATCCTTCCTTTGGAGTTAAGTAAGTATCATCGATGACTTGAAGTAAGGTTCCCCACAGGTACATCGAATATCTAGTCAGGATGTGAGCTACTTTATTTATTTTTGCTACTTTTTCCACGCGATCGTAACAACAGTTGATACGGCAAAAGCCATGCCTCACACGCGCCCGTATCAGCCCTTGTTACGCTAACTTCGACTGCCGATATCACAGCGCTACTATGTCACAGTATTTTTTCCCGCTCGCTAGGATATTCGTGTAATAGTTCTCAATTTACTCCACAGATGGCGCTAGTAGTTTTCGCAGGCGCATCCATGCAATTCCGACTGACCAAATTGGACAAGCGTTGATAACATTTATTATCGAGATCGCGCGTATTTGCACACGTTTGTTTATGTTGTGAAACTGTGATTTTGAATTTACATAAAAATTTTATTAATTTTAGTGTCATCAGAAGTTTTAGAACTTGTTTATAGGAATTGATAATAATAAGTGATTGAGGTACCACTTGTGTCTATCAACGCAGTGTCCTGAGTACAAGCACGCGGATAAATGGCGCCGTCTTTAAGATAATATGGGTACATTTTTTATAAACATCTAGGAGTGTTTACAGACGACGATTTGGTTTCAAATTGTAGATAATAATCTCATCTGTTTATATAGTATGATAAATCATGCCATAATATGCTGTGATTTGACATAAAATTGGATGGATAGGTATTTGAAATATGACATATGCATGTACCGCGTATGGGTATTGAAAAAACGGAGTAGTTCAACGCGGGGAAAAGGTTAAATTATAAGATATCCCTTTCCGACTGGCAAAAAATGCCAGAATTTTGATGGGCCTCACCAGTAAAGCTCTTAATTATGATTTCTTGGGGCTGGGCGACTTACTGGTTTAATGGCACCCTGCATAAGCAGCTACCGCACGATCGATCGACACCGGTGTGGTTCCCAAAAACAGATATATTTGTTGAAAAGATTTTTTTAAAGACAAACTCACGCTCGTATGAAGCCGGTTGGAAAGGAATATAAGCCATTAAAGATTTTAGTGTTTCATGATTTTGGAGGCAATTTAGGCAATTATTTGTGAGTAAAAGAAAAACATTAAAAAAATAATTTTATTATACTTATTTTGAAAATATAATGAAAAATAAAATTTAAAAAATCTTAAAAATGCATTTTTTGGGTAGTAATTTTAATATGTAAACGACTTTTTTTTTTTTTACAGTGAATACCGCACAAGAATCTCAACTGCTCCCGTCTGGAGCCAGTGAGACTATGGCATCCCCAATTGGGGTATGTTGTGAGGCTGAAGATAGTGGGGAGGGGAAGGAGGTGGGAAGAGGAAGGTTGGGAAGTACCTGGCTATTCAGATCTGGTCACTAAACACGGCTAAAGCTATTTTCAAGCAACGTTTCAATTCTGAATGGTGATCTTACACCAGGGCGATACTGATAGTATCTTCCACTCTGGAACATGCCGCAAATATACTATATATTGTTTTAAATTAACTAATTGTGAAATAACACAAATTAATCAAAATTAAATTTATTTGCGCATGCCGGGTTCGAACCCGCCACCTCCGGATTGTGAGTCAAGAGTCTTACCCACTGGACTATGGAGGTCGTTTTTAGACTATTTTGTATTCCGCCGTAAATAGGTAATTTGTATTTTTAATTTACACCCATCAAAATGATTTTTTTTATAATTTTTTATTTTTTATTTTATATTTCATAATATTTAGATGATAAATATAGTAAAATAATATTTTTATTGTTTTTCATTTACTCACAAATAATTGCCCAAATCGCTTCTAAAACCCAGAAACATTAAAATCTTTAATGGCCTATATCTTCTAATTTAAACCAAAAATAAATAAAGTAGCTCACATCCTGACTAGATATTTTAAATACCTTTTGATTACAAAAATAATTTTTCAGTTTGGTTGGGTATTTTGTTCTCAAATCCAAATCCAACGTTACGTTACGAAAAAATTTTACAGGTCATTACAGCGAGCCAATCTGCTCGCTGCGAGATACGTCAGGTAATGCCGTAACGTAAAACGCTCGCCTCGAATGTTACGATACGGCCAAATGCTCATGTCAGTCGCCGCCTTAAAGGCGAATATCCGTCAAGAGATTATCCGACACGTCATTTCCATGCTAATGCAATTTACCGCTCTTTGTATTTTTTAAAGAGTTACAAACATTTCCGGGATGACAATGTTAAATCTCCTACTACCACAATAAGCGGAAAATGTTGCGTGTGTCGTGATGGAGGACTTGAACTTGACCAGCCGAGGAATTGAACCAGACGCGATGCCAACTCAGCCATTGACCAGACAATTGATTAACTTGATCAACTGGTTATCGAAAAATAGATAAATGCAGTTAAATATATATGTTATGATAATAATATTTTAACAATATAAAGTGTATTAAACTGTTATATTTTGTCTATGTTAGAAGTCAACTTGAGTACAATTCTCCCGTCTGGAATCCACATTATAGTATACATGTTCAAGCTATTGAAAGAATTCAAAACAAATTCTTACGTTTTCTAAATTTTAAAATGGGTATTCCAGCAAATATGTTGAACTACAACACTATTTTAAATGATTTGAATATGCTCAAATTGTCCGACAGAAGAATTTTCTCTGACTTGGTATTTCTATATAAAATTCCAAATGATTTAGTTGATAGTCCGGTATTGCTAGAATTGATAAGCTTCCGGATTCCACTACGTAATACTAGAAGTCAAGATTTATTTCAGTGAAGAAATTCTGGAACTAACTACCGTATGTATTCTTCTTTGCCCAGAATACTAATGGAGGGAAACAATTATACCAAGTCAGTGGACATCTTCAATTTATGTTTAAACAAATATAAAATATTGTTACTGAGACAGTTCATTTATGTACATTGAATGCTTTGTATTTTCTTATTATTCATATGTAATGTAAAAGCCCCGAAAAAGGGCGTTAATCAATCAATAAATAAATGTTGTTGTTTTCGAACGAGACCATTCATAAGATAGCTCTGGGGAAACGTTAGATGAATAATTTGTTAAGCTCTATGAGAGCGCCACTCAATTATTGGAATAATAATAATTTATGAAACAGGCAGATAGAAAGCAAAATGGGTTTGTAGAACGAAGCAAAGCGGGTCTGATGGGACAAAAGAGGCGCCTTGTTAAAGCGATTTGTCTCTCTTGGGAAGAAACTTATAATGAATGTTTAGTGGTTAAATGTTCAATCCGTCAAAGGGCGGGCAGAATGCTTAATGGTTATATTGTTGTTAATTCAGTCGTTAAGTCGATCATAACCACATAACAGAATAGATCACCTCTCTTTTGCCACTTGGATTCGTGCTGGGCGTACATGTTGAAGGATCATCCTCATAACTTTTGCAAGAAGCCTAAATAGAAACAAAAATTATTCATTACATTTTATTAAAATATCTCCTAATGTCCCAAAAAACAACCCACACAAAAAAACAAATATTTACAGTGCAGATATTCGTATTGGCGCTTTTTGCCACAATATGGCACTATTTAAAATATCTCGGATTGCTTTGCTGCCAATTTTGGCAAATTTTCCCTTATTTGTAAGTAATTAAGATGAAGTTTACGATTTTATTATATTTTTTTTATTAATCCTACGAATATGTGATAATCGACAAAAGATAGGTGAATTCTATATGATGTACGACGGTTGACATTGACTTAAACGTTACAGAATTGAAACGTCGCTGGAAATAACTTTAGCCGTGACCAGATCTAAATAGCCAGGTACTTCCACTTCCCATCTCATTCCCCTCCCCACTACTTTCAGCCTCATGAGATACCTCAATTGGGGATGCCATAGTCTCACTGGCTCCATACGGGAGCAGTTGGGACTCTTGTGAGGTATTATTCTATTAAATAGAACTATAATCAGTTTGTATGTCTCCATATTAAAATTCGGAGGTGTGATTTTTTTTAATGTGAAAATATTCAAAATGGTCACCAAAAAATCTCGAGCAATCAGAGAAAAAAGTTTTAAATTGCGCTGTCAGTCAAGTGGTTAAAAAAAAAATCATATAAAGTTGGATAGTTTGCATTGGTATGCTGACACTTCTTTCCAATAAGCGCAATTTTCCAAGGAACTTTTAGAACCGAAATCTGAAAGAGTCAAAAGGGATTCAAAAAATCGTTTTTAACTTTAGAAACACCTATTAACCTCTTATTTGCCGCTCGTGCGCCGGCGTGTCGTGAGACTTTACACGCGATTTTGACCCTTATGTATAAAGAAAGTGTATGAAGAACACGGTCAGAATCGCTTGCTTTATTATCGCCCTTTACCATAGAGAAAACCGCAATGCACCAGGCCACTCCAAATAATTTATATTAATAATTTACCGGAGCGCGGGAATGTGCGCAGTTCTTGCACATGCGCGGGAAAAATTCCTTTAATTACGATTTTGACCTTTCTATTTTTCTAAATTTCTCAAGGACACTGTCAGAATCGCTGGACACGAAATGTCATTGGGTGTCATGGCTGCCGTTTTTTTTGCAAGCGCTAATTGGTGGACAACCAACCCCAATTACCCCGGCAAACAAGGGGTTAAAAACTAACCTTTTTGTCCAGAAACATAGCGAAAGTCGGAGAAAAATAAAATTCGTGGCTAACCACTAGCGATAACTCAGAAGCTGCTCGTAGCTAAGAAAAATTTACTAACAAAATGATGTACAATAGATATAGGAATCTGGGAAACAACTTGGTATATCTTTTGAAAATATATCGATAAAACAATACGTCACAAACAAAGAGCATCTCGACTGAAGACAAGTACAAAACTACAGACACTTGCATTGATGGACATGATAAAGAAAATTCAGTTCAGACGGTTCAGAAATTCGTGTCCATAAAAATCGACAACACCGGTATTTGAACAATAAACAATCTCTTAAACAAGTCCAAAGTATCTCGACAGTCTAAGAATTATTATAGACAAGTGCAAAACTACAGACACTTGCATTGATGGACATAATAAAGAAAATTCAGTTCAGACATTTCGGGAATTCGTGTCCATAAAAATCGACAACACCGGTATTTGAACAATAAACAATCTCTTAAACAAGTCTGAAGTATCTCGACAGTCTAAGAAGCATTATAGACAAGTGCAAAACTACAGACACTTGCATTGATGGACATAATAAAGAAAATTCAGTTCAGACATTTCGGGAATTCGTGTCCATAAAAATCGACAACACTGGTATTTGAACAATAAACAATCTCTTACACAAGTCCTAAGTATCTCGACAGTCTAAGAATTATTATAGACAAGTGCAAAACTACAGACACTTGCATTGATGGACATAATAAAAAAAATTCAGTTCAGACGTTTCGGGAATTCATGTCCATAAAAATCGACAACACCGGTATTTGAACAATAAACAATCTCTTACACAAGTCCTAAGTATCTCGACAGTCTAAGAATTATTATAGACAAGTGCAAAACTACAGACACTTGCATTGATGGACATAATAAAGAAAATTCAGTTCAGACGTTTCGGGAATTTGTGTCCATAAAAATCGACAACACCGGTATTTGAACAATAAACAATCTCTTACACAAGTCCTAAGTATCTCGACAGTCTAAGAATTATTATAGACAAGTGCAAAACTACAGACACTTGCATTGATGGACATAATAAAGAAAATTCAGTTCAGACGTTTCGGGAATTCATGTCCATAAAAATCGACAACACTGGTATTTGAACAATAAACAATCTCTTACACAAGTCCTAAGTATCTCGACAGTCTAAGAATTATTATAGACAAGTGCAAAACTACAGACACTTGCATTGATGGACATAATAAAGAAAATTCAGTTCAGACGTTTCGGGAATTTGTGTCCATAAAAATCGACAACACCGGTATTTCAACATTAAACAATCTCTTACACAAGTCCTAAGTATCTCGACAGTCTAAGAATTATTATAGAAAAGTGCAAAACTACAGACACTTGCATTGATGGACATAATAAAGAAAATTCAGTTCAGACGTTTCGGGAATTTGTGTCCATAAAAATCGACAACACCGGTATTTGAACAATAAAAAATCTACAATAAAAAAACACACTTTTATTTAAAAGTGGTCTTAAACAAATTTATGTGTTTTTTATTGTAAATTATGGCGAGCCACAAAGTTAATGCTTTTTACAAATATGTAATAAAAAATCTCTTACACAAAAACCGACATAAATATAAACAATCCCATCAAAGGTCTCTCTATACTTTACAGGCTGACAGGAAAGGCTCTTGACTCGCAATCTGAAGATCGCGGGATCGAATCCCAGCATGTGCAAATAAATTTTACTTGATTAATTTGTGTTATTTCACAGTTACATTCATTTTAAATAATATATAGTATATTTGCGGAATGTTCCAGAGTGGAAGATACTCTCAGTATCGCCCTGGTGTAAGACCACCATTCAGAATTGAAATATTGCTTTTTTACATGAATACCGCACAAGAGTCCCAACTGCTCGCGTCTGGAGCCAGTGAGACTATGGCATCCCCAATTGGGGTATGTTTTGAGTCTGAAGGTAGTGGGGAGGGGAAGGAGATAGGGAAGAGGAAGGTGGGGAAGTACCTGGCTATTCAGATCTGGTCACCAAACACGGCTAAAGCCATTTCAAGCAAAGTTTCAATGTAGAATGGTGGTCTCTTACACCAGGGTGATACTGAAAGTATCTTCCACTCTGGAACGTGCTGCAAATATACTATATATTATTTTAAATGAATAAATGGTGAAATACAAAAATTAATCAATTAAAATTTATTTGCCACGCCGAGATTCCATTTCACGACCTTCGGAATGCGAGTCAAGAACCTTATCGCTGGACTACGCCGGCCGCCAAAAGTATGCTTGAAATGACTTTAGCTGTATTTGGCGATCAGATCTGAATAGCCAGGTACTTCTCTACCTTCCTCTTCCCCATCTCCTTCCTCTCCCACTACCTTTCCTCATAACATACCCCAATTGGGGATGCCATAGTCTCACTGGCTCCAGAGGGAGCAACTGGGACTGTTTTTTTTCATATGAATACTTTATGAGAGTCCCAACTGCTCCCGTCTGGAGCCAGTGAGACTATGGCATCCCCAATTGGGGTATGTCATAAGGCTGAGAGTAGTGGGGAGGGGAATGAGACTGGGAAGTGGAAGGTGGGGTAGTACCTGGCTATTCAGATCTGGTCACGGCTAAAGCTATTTCAAGCAATATTTCAATTCTGTGAGGTATTCACATAAAAATAAAAGCTTTTAGTTGATGTCAACCGTCATACGTCATTATCAATTGCTGACTTGCTAACGAAAGTCAACTAATTATTACCCATAATATGGATAAAAAAATTGACAGTTTTCAGTAACAATGTGAAGGTTTATTATAATACCTGTCCGTAGGGTAATTCCACAACGTGAGATTTGAATTCCTGTATGTTGGCGTAGGGCAGGGGGGACCTTTGGAACATCATCCGGACCTTGCCGACCTCCCTGTTCTGTTCATCGAAGAAGGGCGCTGTCGTAGTCTCCGAAGAGTTGAATGGCCGCGTCCACTGCCCCTTGAAGAATATGGCGTTCGTGAGAATCATCACGGAGTCTTTCAAGTCCTCTGAAAAAAGGAAGTTTGTAAAGACTTGTGCACAAAATAATGGTGGCAGTTCCAGAGGGAAGATGTCCAGTGGGTCGCCCCAGTCAATGCTGTGGAAATGGATTTGTAAGGATGTACGAGGAGAGGCAGGGCCTGCTATGACTAGAGGGCGGTGAAGAAGCCCAACACGGAGACGACGGGAGGTGCTCCGAGTCCCCGACCCCAATAGGACAAGGTGAAGAAGATGGAACGAGAAGTATCAAGATTATGGTAACCGAGCACCTTCGTTCTGCGTTGAAATCGATTTTGTTTTGGTTCTTCTTGTTCCTTTGGCTGTGCTTTCTGGGGGTCGACGATACAGACTTGCCTCAAATGTTAACTTTTTTTTATTTTTGGTTAAAAACCCATCCACACACATACAAATTTCGATATGAGCTGCCAAAAATACAATCTTGTCAGAAGGACAGTCAAAAGACAGTAAAAAATCACAAATACTTACCTATACTTACATTAAAAACAAGCACAGTTGAGACAGACACGAATAGAGAATATACATGCATAACTTTGTTGCGTGTAGCACTTTTCAATTCATTTTGCAATTCAACTTCACAAAAAAAAATTCATGAAAAAAAAAAAAAATCAGAGTGTATGTAATTCACATGCAGTAGAAGTGAAAATAGAAAGTTGCTAGATGTCGCTTTCTTTTCTTTTAAAGTGGTGGGTAATATTAGATAATGAATTCACAAAAATAAAAATGTTTTTTTTTTTGATTTCGTAAGATTCAAACCTCCGTTCGCTTGATGTCTATCTCTGGCCGCTGAGACTAGTCAGGCGTCTTGCCCACTGCGCTATGGGTGGCACGCGCCGAGGTGCGAATTTACCGCATTATATTAGAACCGAGTATTCGTGTAGAACTGAGTTGTGACGCATAAGTGAGTTATTGAATTACTCACCAGAATTTACAATCTCGTCGATTTTGCCACGTGTTGCTTGGTAAATTGCATTATTAATGGTCGATGCTGCAGATGGTGATGAAAAGTCCAGAGTTGTCATTTTTGTGTTGAAGATTGATTGCACTCTCTGGACGAAATTTGGAATGATCTGAAAAAATGGTTAGAAAAATTAAATTTTTTATCAGTACATATTGTATTGGGAATCATTTAGATTTGACTTGTGCGAAATAATAACCTTTGGATATTTTCTTTTGCGCCCTTTTGATCAAAAACATCAAAAAATCATTGGGATAAATGAAAACACTTCTAAACACCACTTTGTTCGGCAAACAAAGTATGTTCAGGGAAGTAAAACATAGTGTAGCGGAGTGTAGCGTACGCATTGAATAGCCTTTTAAATATTTTATTGCACGGGCAACACTAAAAACTCCACGCCAGACGCACGGCGAACTTGCCTGATTATTCTGATTTCACGGCCCAATCGTTGAGTCGCTTTTCGTACGCTACCTTTTCTACATATGTTGAACCCTTCTGATATAAATGCAATAACCTGTGTCGGTTTGAGAAGTTAATAAATGAAAGTCAAACGTTTATTATATTATTCATTTAAATACACCGACCATCCTTTTGGTAATGTGTCTGGAGTCCACGTAAGTATTGGCCGCCAATGGATCGCCAAACTACCTTCACCAAAATCATTGTGTTTTCCATCTAAGTTCTATGCTCGATGATTGCAAGAAAAATATGCATTTTGACTCACCCTTGCATCCTTGCTACAGAATATAGAGTTGATTGTTTCCAATTCAACCGTTGGAGTCTTGACGAGGAAGTACGGACTCAGCTTGGAGTAGGCCTCCGCCGGGTCTTTGTACTTCTTGGAGGGGTTGTAGCCCAGTACACCCAGCATCTCGTCCTTGGTGATGGAGTTACCTGCAGCTCCCTGAGACAGCACCGCTAACATGGACCACACGGAGAAAGGGCTGATGAGCACATTAGTGCCTTTTAAATCGAGGAAGCTTCTCTGAAAAAATTAGGCTTGTATAGAGATATAGAAAACACAACCACCAAACATCTGAATACGGACCTCAAGGGGAATGAACTGATTGCATTTCTGACATTATAGTGTTTGCATTGAGAGCACCGCCATCACGGACCACAATGAGAATAGCCACATATAGATTTTACCAATGACCATTCTCTTGCCCGACATGTCAAGGAAGTTTCTCGGACAATATATGACATGCATTTAACCAGACAAGCTTTGCAAAATAGTATAAATCTACAGGATTGTGTCCATTGTAGGACACATGTTTTTTTTATTTATTTTTAGTGACCGACCGAAGGTTCGGTTTCGGTTTCGGCAAGTTTCGGCAAAAAAATCTAGTTTCGGCATTAGTTTCGGTTGCTAATATAATTTTTTCTTTCACAAACATCAATTACTGTTAACTGTCTGTATATGTGTAAAAAATAAGTCAAATTTCAGTAAACAATAAATTTTTAACATGTCTGAAAAAGTTTCAGTTTCGGTTTCGGCCGAAACTGAGACAGATACCGAAGATTCGGTTTCGGTACAAAGTCCTGGTTCGGTCGGACACTATTTATTTTGGTGTCTTCTGAGTGTAACTTATAATCGATGATGGCTTACAACCGACGTGAAAAATCTACGCATTATACAGCAAGGAAAAAAATCGGTACCCATGACATTACATAAAACCATTTGGGGGGAAAAATACCATAATTAAACATACTAAAGCCTCGATTACATTGAGCGGTTTTACAAGATGCTAGTCGGCGAATTCACTATCTGCTGGTAAACTTCTTCAGTGTAAAATCTGCTAGTTAGATAGTAAATATGATTACACTGAGCGAGTTCACTAGCAGATAGTGAATTCGCCAGCTTGTAGCTTGTAAACGAGTAATTTAACCGAGGCTTAAGTCATTCTACTTGAATTTAAAAGAGACTGTAACAAATGTGTAATCAATACAAATTTTAAATATCATGACCGTAATAAGATTACCTATTGGATTAAAATAAATGTTCATTTTATATCATACGGCGAACTTCGTATCGCCTCAGAATCAATAACTGCTGTGTTACCTTATTAGCTGAATTAAATTCAGTTTTTTTATTAAAAGTTAAAAATTAAACAATGAAGCAATTATCGATGCGCAACTGTCTGTGTTTTATTTTTGTCAGTATCAGAGATGGCGTTGTTTATGGATTTTCTTATTTTTCCGCTTACTTACGGGAATTGCGTTTCATTTTCTTTATATGTGTGACGGAGATTAATTATAATTATTGTATTTTTCCTTTGGAGGGGTGCAGACATACGTTCACCGTTTGTCTCATTTTCGACTGCTGACATTTAGTGTGTAAGAAAGAGGGGCAGTATTATATGCTTAAGAACAAAAGCAAAATAATCAGCGCATTGACATTTGTCATTTTTGAATTTTTGGAATTCACTATTCAATATTATAGGTACTTATCACAATATTGCTGCAGATCTTTCAAAAGATGAGATTTCGTTCCTTACAAAATGTATGAGGAAAAGAATTTTCTTCATAACTTTTTGTCGTGAATTTTGAATGTTTTAATAGCTATTCTGCTATTCGGGGCGGAGACAAATCCAACAAATTAAAGATCATAAAAATCGGTCCAGCCGTTTTTGAGTTATAAACGGTATAACTAACCCGACTTTTTTATATATTAAGATTAACCATGTAAATAATATCAAACAATATAAATTAAAAAGCACAATGAATTGAATCTGATTGATCTCCGGATCACGAGTTTTCCATACCGGGGCGTTACCTAATACTACATCATGTATTCGATTGTAAGAAGGTAAAGAGGAAGAACAGTAGAATAATTGAAATGTCTTACGAATAGAATGCTGAGGCTAAAATTCTCAATTCCTTTGGAGAGCTCTTTCAATTTAATTTTAGATTCATCATCCTGAGCCGCAGCGGGACTCAGAACCGCTACGCTGACGAGGATCAAAAGGACTAAACCTGAAAAAAAAGAAAAAATCTACATTAAAAACAACAAATATTAGGTCCTTACATATGAAATTGGCGTTTTGCCGTACTGGCAACTTTGATCTCAAATATCTTCTCTTTGGTTAGGAATTCCAAATTCAAATTTAAACAGCTACTAGCTGGTACCCGGCATGCGTTGCAATGCCATTTAATAAAGAAATCGTTTCTCCCTGCGTGTCCTTTCCCATTCGTCCCGTTCCCTTTCCGTCTCCCCTACCTTTCACGCGTCCCCTTCCCCTCTCGCGTTCCACTCCGCCTCCCCAACCTTCCCTCTCCCCACTCCACTCCCCCACCCCCTTCCCCCATCCCGCGAACCCCCTTCCCAATTTCCCCTCCCAGGTTCCCCTCCCTCCTCCATAGTTCCCCTCCCCTCCCGCGAACCCCCTACTTATTCCATACATTATTCCCGGTACATTCAGTTTTAAAACAGCTCGCGTGCCACCTATTGCAATTTTTTAAATACAAATTTCATAATGCCAGTGCTCACCAGTAGTTTTATACAAACCTTGGCCTGACAATAACGAACACATAAACAAAAGAATTATCCAATTTGGTGCAGTTGTTCAGAAGTTATGCGCGTACATACATTTCGGTGATCCATTTTTATTTATATAGATAGATAGATAGATAGATAGATAGATAGATAGATAGATAGATAGATAGAAGATTTACTCATGTATTTGTGCTTCGAAAATTATAATTCATTTGTTTTTTCCTTAATTATTTTTTTTCTTTGCATCACTTAGTTTACAAAATGGAAAACTTGAAATATCGCATTATTTACGAGTACGAGTTCCACCGTGGCACCAGTGCTGCAGAAACGGCTCGAAGGTTTAATGATGTGTATGGCGACGGTGTCGCAAAAGAAAACACAGTTGAGTTTTCTTGTTTTTTTTTTGTCGTTCACTATAGCTTTCTTAGATCTGGCCAGACGATTACGGCAGATGTCTATTGTCAGCAACTGCAAACCATGATGGAAAAGCTAGCTGCTAAACAACCGAGGCTGGTTAATCGCTCTAGGCTACTGCTGCTTCATGACAACGCTAGACCACACATTAACTTCACAGACAGGCCCTGAGGAAAATGATTTCCCTAAAGGCCTATGTCATCTGAGATGCTGTGTGGAGGGTGTTTTGAGGAGAGGAAGGAATAAACATTGGTCTTGAAGAGGCCCATGTCGCCGAGCTGTTGAATATAAGAACGAGTCGAAGAAGCGACTATGCACCGGTGCCAAAGGGATCAATGACGCTAGTTCCTCGGAGCATCTTCGTAGAACAAGGATAGCATTCCCATCCGATGCCTGTGCTCTAATGATTGCAATCTGTTTGTTAAGATGGGAGAATCTTCTGCACAGAGTCGAAGAGTTTCTGCGCAATGGTCGCATTGCATTATCTACATTGAGAAGGTCTGCGTTCCAGGAAAACAATATAATATAATAAAATGCAACTAGCAGGTAAAATCGCACTTCTGCGGCCCTGCAGGCAGGGCCGGATTAACCATATCGGGGCCCCTAGGCAATACAGGTCTCGGGGCCCCTTAACCAATGGCGGACTAAAGCGCGCCTTCCACTGCGAGCGGAGCGGACTCATTAAGGAATCCGCTCGACTAGCAAACGTTAACTGCATACAAGTGCTTCCATCAAGAACGAGGCCAGCGAAGCGGACTAAACGAGTTAAATAGTTTCGAACGAGTCCGCTCCGCTAATGCGAGCGGAGCGGACTCCTTACGATCTCCGCTCGACTCGCACACGTTAACTGTATACAAGTGCTTCCATCAGGAACGAGGAAAGCGGAGCGGACCGAACTTGTTAAAATAGGTCCGAAAGAGACCGCTCGCGCACACCATCGCCGACTAGTTTCTAGCGGACTCCGCTCAAGAACTGTAGCCAATTCAATTGCCTCGCTGCGTTTTTGTCGAGATGGAGGTGTTTATTGAAGCCGTTTGCCAATTTCGTTTATAGGATACGACTAGCAAAGATTGTCAACATAAAGAATTCGGCTTAGAAAACCATTAGTGTGATGATATTGGCGGAAATAAGAAAGTAAATTATTTTTTTTAAGTTTTTACATATTTGAGGTGAGATTCTTTTTATAAATGTACATTTAATTCATACGTAACATTTTTTTCATTGCATACATGCTGTCAGAATCATATTCACTAGAATCAGTACTCGACATCACAAAAATCACTCCGTTCACTTCGAAACAAAGCGATACTGACTCGTTTTCAATGGAAGGGCAAAACTATTTCTCATTTTTCATTGACCTCGCTCCGCTCGCCCCGCTCATTTCTCTCGCACAGGCAGTGGAAGGCAAACACCTATCTTCTAAGTGACTCTTTTTTGATGGATGGTCAAAACTATTTCGCTCAGCTCCCACTCCGCTCCGTTCTACTCTTTTCCGCTCGCAATGGAAGGCGCCCTTAACGGTGGGGGGGGGGGGTTGAAGGGGCCTCCAAACGCCTCCTTGTTCCCTTGATTTAAGGGGGGGGGGGGGGGGGGGTAAGGTTTAAAACTTTATTTTTTTTCTGAATGTAAAACATGTCAGTATATTAAGTATTGTGTCAAAATTTCAAGTAAATCGGAGCAAAACCAACGAAGGTACAGCGTTCCAAGGGACCGGCCCTCATGCTCGATTCAAGTATATTTAGAGTATAAAAAAATTTTAATCGGTAAATAACTCAAACTCTTGACTTGACTGATGCTTTTGAAATTTTGTACACTATTTCTACACATAAATCAACAGGTAGTCAGAGGGAGTTTTTTTTACTATTTTATAATAACAAATTCACCGAAATTTTTTAGCAAAATTCGCGTTTTTTACTTCAAAATGCTGCAAAAAAAACTCCCTCTGACTACCTAGGAAAACATATTACCTTTAAAACGCACTTCGATTTTTTGGTTTCAAATGATCCGATGACGAGTTATGGAGTTCACCGCATAACAATTTTTTTCGAGGCACCTCCGGAGATTCGCCCTCACTGACGTTTTTATCGATATTTTTAATTGAAAATTTTTTCAAAGATACTTCAGATGTTATACTATCAATAAAACCAACATTATTCATATCTCAAAAAAAAAAAATAATGACAATATGCCTTTATTTCGCCTTTAAAATCTTACCCCCCCCCCCCTTAAGGCACCAGGACAATGTAAAAAGCACTTTTGTAATTTTTTCATTTATTTCATTTTCTGAAAGATGCATTTGTTAAAAATGCTCTCACCAAATGTTTTAAAGAAATTCAAAAAATTGACGGAGATACAGCATTTTATATGAAACCATTTGAATTATCCTTCAGCAAAACTTTGAATGCGTTTTTCTCGAAACTTTTTTAACACGTTTTTCAACCTGTGTGACAACATATTAAAAAAATTATACATTCGATTTGCATGCACCAAGTCTTAATAGGTTCGAAAATCTACTGTCTATGTATGGCGTTGGGGAATTTTTATATCTAAAAAAAATTTAAAAATGGCGGACCAGCGAATTTTATTTTCGATTTTTTATGAAAAATTTTCATTGTTCATAAAAAAATAGAACTTCATAAAAAAATCCCGAAGTGGTGCCGTAGTGACTGGATTTTCTAACTGGCTTTTTTTCCATTGGCGTGGGTTCTTTGAGGCCATTATAAAAAAAAGATAATTCATGAACGTATGAATGGAATAACGAAGTAAGTAACAATACAGATTTTTTTGTACAATATCCATTAAAATTGTAACGGAAACTTCGAAACTGTTTTACAAGGCGAGAGAGAATAACTGCCTAATTACATACGGTGTTCGGAAACTCGTAGTACTCGTACAGGCGGGAAATTGGTAAAATCTAATGACGGGGTCTATTTTGAAGAAATATTTTGTTTATATGAGCTTTTGTATTTAACCCGTTTAATCACAGGAGACCCAAGTTGTCCCAAAACATCATATGCCGTTATAATAACAGGAGACCCAGATTGTCCCAGAGCGACCGTGCATTATTAAAAGTTAGATATCTCTCTTTCTGTAATGCGAATATTTGTGATTTCTTTTATGTTAGAAACGGAAAGAAATAATGCTTCTCATTGTCTTAGAATTATATGAGCTAGGTTGTTCAGATATTTTACAAACCTGATCAAAAGTGACGGTTAAATTTTGCGACTATTTGTGACGTAACCCACATTTAATTTTAAAATAAAATTGTATGAAAGTGATAAAAAGTGAGGTGACAGTTTTATTACAAATTTTGTTTAGAAAAGGAATCTGAATTTAAAATTTGAAGTTTATTCTATTTTCATTACTTTAATTCGAAAATTCGCAGGTATGCATTTTTTAGCCAATTTACATTTCCAATATTAAAATTTTAATATTTGGAAACAAAAAGTTGATTTCTAATAAACATATCGGAAAGATCATTTTATCTTAATTTTAGAACAATTTTTATTTTTGCAAAAGCATTAAAAAAAACCAATAAATAGGAACATTTAAAATGCATGGGAAGAACCAGGAATTTTGCGCGCAAACCTTGACAGGCAAAAGTTGACAGAAAATTATTTTCTTATTATTCGAAGGGTTAAATTAATAGAATCCGAAGTTGGATTTTTTAAGGTAATTTTAACTGTAGGTACTACAACTGGCACTAAATATGGCAACACGGAGAATGGGCAAAGGACTGGGTTGAAGGGAACGGAGGGTTAGGAGGTACTATCCGTTTTCAACGCAGCGGCAAGACTTATCACCGGCGAATCTAAATATTCCCATATTTCAGAGCATCTCAAAAATCTTCACTGCCTTAAATGTCCTGAAAGGATCCAGTTTAAGCTCTGCTGGATAGTATTTAAGTCCCTTAACGGAATTGCTCCGGCTTACTTATCGGAATTGTGTATTCCAGAAAATTCCATCTATCGACAGTGAGGTCAGCAGCGTCATCAGCTATCGGAAGGTTAAAGGAACCAAAGCGCACACCAGATACTAAGTTCGGTGAGCGCGCTTTCGGAGTGTCAGGACCTAAAGCCTGGAATGGACTGCGACATGACTTAAGAATGATCACAGACTCGGCGGAATTTAGAGCTAGACTTAAAACTCACCTTTTCAGAGAGTCGTATCCATAAACTCAAAATGCCCACGAGACTGTAAATAACTAACCTGTAACTAACGTAGAAAAAAAAACCTATTTGTAAGCGTTTGTAAAGGTCATTTCATGAACATTCTCCAGCCCTAAAGAGTCCTAAATTCTCCAGTCTTTTAAATAAATATGAACTCTACTTTTGCCACTAACTAATCTATTCATAAATGTAATACTAACAGTGATGAGGGCAGCTAATAATGTAAAATCATGCAATGTCCAGTGTGTTAACTGTAATGTCCTCCGCGTGCAAAGCCGTATTTTCTCCGAGCATAAACTTTCTAATTAAAGTGTGTTTATCGGAAGTGACCTGCCAGGTAATATGTTTCTGTATCCATTTGTAAATAGTAAAATTAGTTAGAACCTAAGAATTCTTAATAAATTGTACAGCGCCTTTGAGGTGATTTTTCACAAAAACGGCGCTCTATAAATTATCCAATTATTATTATTATTACCCAAGAGGGTTCAACAAAGAAAAGCGAGGAATTATCGGACCATTTAATCTCGCCAGCCAGCAAGACAATGGATGTATGTTTGTTACTCTTTCGCGCAAAAACTACTGAATGGATTTCAAAAATTCTTTCACTAATAGAAAGCTACATTATTTGCGAGTACCATTGGCTAAATTTATTGGTAAGGTCTGGCGTTATGAAATTATTTATTATACGTTTATTGTTCAGACGAAAAGCAAAGCGTTGCTAAGTAATTGTTTGACGTGCGCTGTCACTTTGTTATTTGTTTAAGTTACTATGGAGATCCCTTTGATAGTTAAAATGTACTGCGCTGTTTGATTGTTGCGTTTTAATAGGTGGCACGCGAGCTGTTTGAAAAATGAATGTAACGGGTTTGGAGGGGGGTTGGTGAGGGGAGAGAGGGGGGGGGAGGGAGGGGGGGGGGAGGGGGGGGGGGGGGAGGGGGGGGGGGGGGGTGAGGGGGTGAGAGGGGGGGAGGGGGGGGGGGCTTGGAGGGGGGGAGGAGGGAAAAAGCTAGTACATTATAAATTAACGTCTTGGGGGTTACCTAAAATGGCATATACCTTGTGAAAAGCTTTTTTTAAATTTAGGTTCGCTATAATGTATTTTATGCTGTTTAATGTATTTTAAAATGCATTGAAACGTACTCCAGCTGAAAAGTCGAAAACATTGTTAAAATAAGTTTTTTTTAGTTCTATTATTTGATGCAAATTAGTCAGTTTTCCGCTTCTACTACGAGTTTCCGGACACCGTGTTTTTCCGTTTGAAGATTAAAAAATACAATATTCATATTTAAATCTTCCTGTGCGTGTTTCTTTGTTTTAAAAAAAAATTATAAACATTTTTACCCACTTAAGGGCACTCGAAAACCGTACAAAAAGTATCTCTAAGTACATTGAACTTTAAAAACATGTTAAGAAGCACTTGTATACAAATGTCGCATTGCTCAACTGTTATAAAAAACCTGGTTACCATGAGAAACTTGGAACTTTTATCGAAAAAATGAATGCGTAAAAAATTATCATCCTCGGAGATTCATTTTTATTGCCTATCCCCATCGTGGTCGTCCCTATTATTTTTTTTAAAATTAGCTTCACATAGGAGGTCTTCAGGAAAATAATTTCCCAATGGACCTTAATCATCTTTGGGGGGGCTGTGTAAAGGGTCTTTGTAAGAGTTTGTTGATGTGAAAAAAATATATATAATATCAGTGGGTCATGGAATGACGGAAGTATGGTACGAATCACTCAGGGGTAAGGGAACGTACCCATACTACGTGACCAACTTTTTGCAATTTTTAACCCCCCCCCCCCCCCCGGTGACCAAAATCCTAAGCAACCCGCCGCTCATTTGTATGGAGCGTGACATTTTGAAGACCCCCCCCCCCCCTAAACGTGTCACGTAGTATGGGTACGTTCCCTAAGCTATGGCAGAGTTGTTGGTTATCCAATAAATGGTTCCTGGGGTGGCGGTACCCAAAACCGGCTCGTGGATTTCAATTGCCAACAAATAAAATGAAACCGGCTATTACTTCGGATTTGATCCCAAAGTGTTGGGAAGGGTCAAACCCCATCGAGCTCGCCTTATTTCGGAGGAAATTGAAATTTCATCACAATTATTACTAACATAAAAATCATTAAATGAAAAATAATATAAATATTCCGAAAGCCACTGGAGCGCTTTTTTGCCACAATATGGCTCCATTTAAAATACCTCGGATTGCTTTGCTGCCAGTTTTAAGCAAATTTTCTCTAGATGCATTAAATTATTTTTTTCAATTTTCCCATATTAAAATTAGGAGGTATGATTTTTTTTTAATGTCGGCGGAAAATATTCAAAATTGTCACCAAAAAATCACGAGCAATCGGAAGAAAAAGTAAAAAACGAGTGTGCTTTAGACCACACGACTGAAGTAAAACTAAAAGATAAAACTCGCCCAATGATTCCAGGTATCCCTGTTAAGTTACTAAACGTAGCGAACGGGGTGACCTATGACCTAGGGGTGAAATATGATCATGAGGACCATGGGGACTTACGACCTTGGGGTGACCTACGACCTTGGGGTGGCCTACGACCTTGGGGTGACCTACGACCTTGGGGTGGCCTACGACCTTGGGGTGACCTACCACCTTGGGGTGACCTACGACCCTGGGGTGACCTACGACCTTGGGGTGACCTACTACAATGGGGTGACCTACGACATTGGGGTGGCCTACGACCTTGGGGTGCCCTACAATCTTGGGGCGACCTACGACCTTGGGATGACCTACGACCTTGGGGTGACCTACTACCTTGGGGTGACCATCCTTATCCTTATCACTCCCAAAGTCAAGCGTGCGTACAGACCCGACCGTTCGCCTAGCAATATTTTTTCTTTTTTCGGTCTTTAATTGTTAGTATATGATATATTATCAAACAATGGATTGGACACAACTTTTAGAATATACATTTGGCACCACACTAATTTGGGCACACGAACCATAAATTATCTGCCTGGCATTCAAAATAAAACAAAAGGATGCCCATTGTTTTTAGATTGTAAACTTCCAATGGAGACAATATGTTATGCTATTTACATTGATTTAATTATTTCTTTATTGTTTGTTGCACTCTAAAGATGATAACATAATACTACTTCTTCTGTGGTTTGTTGATGTGAATGCAAATACTTTTACAAATATAAATGTATGAAAATGATTTCTGCAAAATAACCCCCAAATCGTAATTTTAAAGGACTCCAGATACTAATATCTACAGCCTGTATGTCGGACGAATATCTACAGCTCATATGTTGAACTAATATCTACGAACTTCAGAGTGTTGATTAATATCTACAGAGCGTAGATTGAACTAATATCTACAGAGCGTAGGTTGGACTAATCAGCTAAATGAGTCCAATAGTCCGATATTATTATATACTTACATAAATTAAGTTTTTTAAACTGCATACGCAATATTACGTTATTCCAATATGCTATACATAATTGCAAATCCAACCTCTGCCAGTGCTGTAGATATTCGTCAACACTTTGGTTCTCATAGATATTAATCAACAGTTTGAGCTGTAGATATTCGTCAACACTTTGATTCTCATAGATATTAGTTCGAATTTTTCAGATTTTGGAATTCCTGTAGATATTAGTAGACGCCTCCATTTTAAAGTACGAATTGTGGTAAATATTTACTATTTAGACACTGCCAAAAAGAATATAAATTATGTACCTACTGTAGAAATAAATATTGAAATTAAGGCGCCGCATCCGCGCTCAAAAAGAAGAAGATGGGGAGATATGTAATTAATTACGAATGTTCGAAGAGCGCGCTAATATTTAAAACGATAAAATCGATGCGAAAATTGTGAAAATGTTTAATAAAACACGACTCGTTTAAAATAGAGCAAAAATCGCATGGAAGAGAAACATTGTGATTTTTTTCACAACTATAACCAGTAGAATAACTTAAACAAACGTGTTTATAATAATTTTCGGAGCCTACTTTGCGATTTTTTTCCATCGAGGGAATTTCATATAATTTGCGTTTCGGCGTGGAACGCGTCTAGATATTATCTTCAACACATATTTTTTTAAGAGCTTAAAAACTTCAAATGTTTAAGGGAGGTACGTAAGAAATCGGTTGAAATTCGGGTAATTTTGCGTCTAGTTTGTAGCCATCTTGAATATCGATAAAACTATTACCTAATATTAATGTGAAAGTAGGTATTTCCAAATATAAGGAAAAGTTCAAAATAATTAATAATAATGGTTTGTTTATTATTTATTAATAATAATAACTGGATAATTTACAGTAGACCTTGCTTCCAAGAAAGCAAATTTCTAAATTATTATTATTTAATAAATCAAAACCAAAATTTCCTCTGAAATCATAACGATCACGGAAATTTTAAATGCTGTAAAAGACAACGAAAATATATATATATTTTAAAATCATGTCTCCTGTTTTCGAAGACCTATAATTATGAATTTTTATTATAAAAAAATATTGAAAAGATTTTTGAGAACACTTTTAATCTAATATATATAAAATTCTCGTGTCACGGTGTTTGTTACCATACTCCTCCGAAACGGCTGGACCAATTTTGATGAAATTTTGTGTGCTTATCTGGTAGGTCTGAGAATCGACCAACATCTATTTTTCATACCCCTAAAAGTAAAGGTGTTCCACTCCGAAGAAAATTATTTTCCCCATACATTTTGTATGGAACGAATTCTCCTATTTTCAAAGAACTGCAGCAATATTGTAAGGGGTATAATATTGAACTGTGAACCGGGGGAGGGGGGAGGGGGGAGGGGGGAAAGGAACTCAGGAAGGGGGGTTAGCGGGACGGGGGAAGGGGAGAAGTGGAGTGGGGAGAGGGAGAGGGAACGCGAGAGGGGAAAGGATGCGCAGGGAGAAACAATTTAGATCAAGGTATGGTATACGCAAGGGCTTCAAACCCAACACATCTCTGTGCAGAGATAGTAATGGAGACATAATAGGAGATAAGGAAAAGATCAAGACTAGGTGGAAAGAATATTTTCAACAGCTCTTAAATCCCAATAACAACCTGACAGTCGAACCAACTCACATTCCGGACGAGCTAAATAGTGATGAAACAACGAGAGCGCCATCAATGGCAGAAATAAGGGCTGCCCTAAAGAAACTGAAAAACAATAAAACTCCGGGAGGAGATAATATCCCTGCAGAGCTCTATAAATATGGAAACGAACAACTGAAGAACCTGCTACACAATCTCATTGTGAAAATATGGACCGCTGAAAGAGTACCAGAAGAATGGAAAACTAGCATAATATGCCCCATACATAAAAAGGGAGACAAATTGAAGTGTGAAAATCACAGAGGAATATCGTTACTTTGTACAGCGTATAAAATTTTCACAATGATTTTGAAAGAAAGAATAGAATATTACTCAGAAAACTTACTAGGAGAATATCAGGCAGGGTTCAGGAGGGGGAGATCCACCACTGATCAACTCTTCACTACTCGACAAATCCTGACAAAATGCTGGGAATTCGATATAGATATATATCAACTATTTGTTGACTTCAAACAGGCGTATGACAGTATAGATAGGGAGAAAATATATGAAATACTCCTCAATTTTGGAATACCGCCCAAAATAGTCAAGCTTGTAAAAGCAACAATGGTCGGATCACGGTGTCGAGTAAGGATAGGAGGTGAAACAACGGAGGATTTTAACGTTTCCCAGGGGCTGAAACAAGGTGATGGCTTAGCACCCACCCTTTTCAATATTGTACTGGAGCACATCGTGAGGAAGACAATGATCAGTACCGACTCAAACATCTGCTACAGAAGCAATCAAATAGTTGGCTATGCAGATGACCTTAACATTGTCGGAAGATCCCTACAGGCTGTAAGAGAAGTGTTTGACCCTTTGGAGACTGCGGCAAGAGAGGTGGGTTTGCAAATCAATGAAAATAAAACAAAAATCATGATGCAAACCAGAACCCCTCACCGCAGAATAAAAGACAAAGTGAAATTCAAAGACAATTATAATTTCGAAGTGGTCGAAGAGTTTACCTACCTGGGCTCCATCATAACGCAGGACAATGAAGACCCAGTAGAAGTAAGAAAGCGCATTACAGCCGCTA
Source organism: Limnephilus marmoratus (assembly GCA_917880885.1). Lineage (NCBI taxonomy): Eukaryota > Metazoa > Arthropoda > Insecta > Trichoptera > Limnephilidae > Limnephilus > Limnephilus marmoratus. Next base: position 36,289,412 of record OU862922.1, on the reverse strand, counting down.
ACAAAACTTACTTCGCGTTGCTGCCAGTGTTCAAATCCCGAAACGTCCATAGGAAAACCAAAATAACCTTATATAAAACAATTATCAGAACGGTCTTGGCCTATGGATGTGAGGCGGGAACACTGACAGCAAAGTCAGCGGAACGGCTGGACATCTTCGAAAAAAAGGTACTTCGAAGAATCTTAGGAGCGGTGCGAGAGGGAGAGGCATGGAGAATCCGCCACAATAATGAGCTCTATGATATTTACCAAGCTCCCAGACTCTCCACCCATTTAAGACTCCAAAGATTAAGATGGGCCGGACATGTGCACCAAATGCCAAGCACACGAGTACCGAAGAAGGTTCTGACAGGACACCCGGGAGGTAAACGAAAGGCGGGCAGACCTAGACTGAGATGGGAGGATGATGTCAGGAAGGATGCAAGAGGATTACTCCAGGTTGCAGATTGGAAGAAGACGGCCGAGGACAGAGGGCGGTGGAGGCTTATTTTGAAGGAGGCCAAGGCTCGAATTGGGCTGTAGTGCCATTGAAGAAGAAGATGGTATACGCAGGGAGAAACAATTTAGATCAATTCAGCTAATAAGTTGACAACAGTTTTTGATTCTGAGGCGGTACAAAGTTCGCCGGATCAGCTAGTTTTTTATATATTTCATTGATAATGGTTGTTGTTTTAATTAATTATTCAGAAAAAAAAATCTCTCACAATGCAAATCGTAAAAGACGATTATTTTCCTCGAAATATTTTGGTGACGCAGATTGAAAGAGAAAAAAAAAACGGAGAAAAATTTGGATTTATTGTCCTTTATTATTATAGCATTTCAAATTTCCGCTATAGATAAGATTCGTAAATAGGTACTTAAATACCTACCTACTAAATGTACTTACATTTTATTTAATAAGAAATTTGTTCTATGAAACGTCACTATCTCAACGACAATCATTTTTTTAAACTCTCTTAAGGTATCAAAATATTTTTTTTAATGCGAATAAGATAGTCCAAATAAACACAACAGCTTCACGTTTGAAAAATAATCTTCACCGAACCTTAAAACGGCTACAATCTTATAGCACAAATAAATGTACTTCTTCTACTTCTTGCGCCCTGTACGTTCAACGGACGTTGGTTATGCGGCCCGGAACAGCACTACAGTAGACTGGCCAAACCACTGTCTCAGGTTTTTCAGCCATAAAGTTCTCCTTCTTCCAGGGCTCCGTCTTCCAGCAATCTTTCCCTGCATTATGAGATGCAGGATCTCATACTTTTCTGGTTGTCTCATCACATGTCCAAGATATTGAAGTTTTATAGTTTTAATATCTTATTTTTCTTTGTTTATCCGAACCATAACATCTTCCTTCGTAACCCTGTCCATCCATCTTATTTTAAGTATTCTTCTGTAGATCGCCTAATTAGTTCTTCAGTAACAAATACACAGACGAAATGCAAAACGGTCGTGTTGAAATGCTCAAAATGGCTAAATCAGTCAGACTCTTTCTTCTTCCGTTCCCAATCATTTGTTGTACATAATACTTTCTACATTATTCTGCCCTCTGATAATAATTATTGAGCGACAACCAACACAGAGCATCTTTAGAAACGTCAGCAAAATTCTTGTGTGTTCACATAAAAAAAAAACCGAATGATACCAGATGGAAAAACCAGTCTTCGGGACTTATGTTATCCGTGACAGATTCGCCGGTCCATGACTGATTTGGTTTTTCACATCTAACATTTATTTAAATCGTGTTACAATAACAACACCACCAACTTCCATCACGAGCCTTTTGTCAGCTGAAACCTCTCGACAATGGCTGTCTAGTGTTAATGGTTTAACACTAGATCAAATGTAATTACTTTGATTTTTTTATAAATCTAACAATAGGTTTTTTTAGTGGAATCCGTCGAGACGAACTCATGGCCGCGATAAGGAAGGAAACCTTTTACATCCATGGTATGGAACGAACGAAGAACCACGATGTGGTGACCGGACAACTCAACAATATACAACTTCATCACTCCTTTGAAAAGTCAAAGTGATGAAAAAAAAAAACTTGGTTGAATAGGTTATACGTAGGAGGATCCAAAAGTAATGAGAATCGGGCGGTAGAGTGGAGAAGTTGAGGAGGAACGGGTTTTGTGTGTTCGGCTGTTGTACGGAAACTCTTTCTCGGTCAAGTTTAATTTTAAGTAAATCAAGATTTCTTCTTTCGGCGAAAATGTGAAAATCTCCTCTCTGAGGATCAAAGAGATCCTTCGCCTTCAAGCCTGCCACGAATTGAAAAATCAGCTGGAAGAGGACCAAAATTTTTTTTCATGGTTATTTATTATTGGTGATGAGTGATGAGTCATGGTGTTATGGGTACGATCCAGAAACCAAGCAACAGTCAAACCAATGGAATAGTGCTCTCTCTTCTCTTCAGAAAAAAAGTCAGGTGAAATCGAACATCAAGACAATGCTGATTGGTTTTTTTCAGAGATGTTGTGCACACAGAGTTTGTTCCTCCAAGTCAAGAGGTTGCGAGAGAGCATCAGGAAAAATCATCGAAAAGGGTCGAATCCTTGACGCAAGGGGAATGGTTCTTCAACCAGGACAGCGCACCTGCTCACACCGGAGGCGTCTACTAATATCTACAGGAATTCCAAAAACTGAAAAAATTGAGCTAATATCTATGGGAATCAAAGTGTTGACGAATATCTACAGCTCAAACTGTTGATTAATATCTATGAGAACCAAAGTGTTGACGAATATCTACAGTACTGTCGGAGGTTGGATTTGCAATTATGTATAGCATATTGGAATAACGTAATATTGCGTATGCAGTTTAAAAAACGTATGTATATTTTATAAACGTATAAAAAAGTATGTATGTAAAAATCCCTAATATTGGACTATTGGACACATTTAGCTGATTAGTCCAACCTACGCTCTGTAGATATTAGTTCAACCTACGCTCTGTAGATATTAATCAACACTCTGAAGTTCGTAGATATTAGTTCAACATATGAGCTGTAGATATTCGTCAAACATACGGGCTGTAGATATTAGTATCTGGAGTCCTCACACCGTGTTATCTGTAAGCAAGCATGGAATGACCATGATTGTTCACTCGCCCTATTCACCCGACCTGTCTCCCTGTGACGTCTTTCTGCTCCCTAGGATGAAAAGGGACTTGAAAGGGAAATGTTTTCAGACCACCCCCACCCCCCTCTCCATCCTCCCCCCATACCCATTACATTCATTTAAAAAACCGCAAACCGCTCGCATGCCACCTTAAAGCGTAACAATCAAACACACGCAGTTTCGCATTTATAATATTAAGATAGATTAGTATTTTATACATATTTGAATTTTAACTATCAAAGGGATCTCCATAGTATCCTAAACAAAATGACAGCGCACGCCAAATAATTACTTATAGTTATCAAGCAACGATTTGTTTGGCTTTTCGTCTGGACAATAAACGTATAATAAATAATTTCATAACGCCGGCCGGAGCTTATTCATAACGCCAGAGCTTACCAATGTATACAGCCTATATTGCATCAAAATAAATAATTAAAAAATAAACGTTAAAAAAAGCAGTGAACTGAATCAAAAGTGCCTTAATATTCTAAACTGGATATCGCGCGCCAAAACCAGCGTATTTTCATCGCTAGAAGTGGATTTTTTAGTGCAAAAAAATTATCATCATAATACCTCTACAACTGTCACTTGCTCTAAAACGTATCAGCTATCATTAACAAACATAAAGTGAAACTTACACAGTGGTGCTCCTCATCAATAACTCAAACAAATATCAACCATAAGTGGTTTTCTTCTTATTAAAGCCTGAAGCAAAAAACTTCTACCATGTTTACAAAATGCTTTTCCTGTGGAAAAAACATCGAAAATCCATCAGATTGTATTTCGTGCTGTACCTGCGAAGGCAACTCCCATCTCGCCTGTGCGGAAATCTCTGAAACATCTCGGCGCAGCGCTAGAAGCACACAGTGGAAGTGTAAAAACTGTTTAACAAAGATAAAAAATCTCAAACCATCAAATAAATCAATTAAAAACGATGATGTGACATCTATTGTCAAACAACCAAAACAGCTACCCCAACTACAGATACTGGAAAGTGACCTGCCCAATAATACAGAAAATATCATAACCGAAAACACAGATGGCGGTAATAACCAAAACAAAAAATGCAGCATTTTAACTTCTGAAATATTTACCTCGGAATTACAAACATTTAAAATAGATGTATTGAAATTTGTTGAGCAAAAATTCGATTCGTACCTAAATAAATATGAAGCAATCGTCCTACAGAACAATGAAATCATCAAATCCATACAATTCATTGCTGACCAACAACAAGAAATGAAAAAACGATTAGATATCTTCGAAAAATCAAATGACAAAGTCAACTCTGAAGTAATCGAACTAAAAAATCAGTATGCTGTTTTACAAAATATAATATCCAAACAAGATGAAAAAATTGATCGACTGGAGTACCAAAGCCTTCTCTGCAACATCGAGATTAGAGGAGTTCCCGAAACAACCGTTGAAAACAACTTGGAAACAATGAAGAAAATATCAAATATTATCAACTACAATAATACTTCCACTCCTCTGCAAACCGAAATCACAAAAATCTCCAGGCTGGGACAAAAAACATCCGATAAAACCACGAGATCCATTATAGCTACATTCAAAAACACTCAAGCACGAGACGCCTGGTTAGACAAGATCAAAACATATATGAAGTCGACTAATAGCAACTCGAACAAGCTTAACTCAGCAGATCTAGGATACTCGCAGGAAAGAAATCGAATCTACATTTCGGAACACTTAACTCCAAAATGCAAATTTCTACTGGCCCAGACAAAAAAATTTGCTAGAGATCATCACTTCAAATATACATGGGTGAAATCAGGTCGTATTTTACTCAGGCAGACCGATGATTCGAATATAATAACAATTCGCAATGAGATAGATATCGTACGAGTAAAACGCCAAATAATATGACTAACGACACAAAGCATGCCTAACTCTAACTCTAATGTCCAGCTACTCCATTATAGTAAAATGAAAATTAAAAATCTCATTATCATATTTTCTCATCACCCACTCTACTTCTTTAACGCACATTATAGTAAAATGGATATAATTTGTACCACTTATAATTTTGCAGATTTAATTATTATGATGTGTTCTAATGAAATGAATTTTTCCTTTACATATGAGAATCCACACCTAATAAATAAGCTTGTATTATGTTTCCCTACTATACAACCGTACTCACTCCCAAGTATTGATATACTATATCTTATTATCCACCCAAATCATATCTTAATTAATAATATTATTCCTATCTTGCCTATCATAAACTCCATTACTATAATAAGTATGACACGTATTTGTAACATTTTAAATCCAACGTACCCTGAATTATTTTTTCCTAGCTTTGCCAACACTGTAAACTTCTTTAATTATACCTTTTTCATTATATACAAATTCACAAAAACAGCATATAATAGCCACAATACTTACATAATTACAAAATATTTCATATTGAAAAGATTTTTCCATTACAACAATCCTTGCCTAAACTTCACTTTTAATCTTGAAATAACAAAATATAAACTATTTACTATTGCTATTGACTCTCAGTATCAGAAAATTATCACTTATATCAATATAAATGTCATTGAACTCTGGAATTGTATCATAACTATGAACATATATTGTAAAAATTTCTCATTACAACTACCGCTTTTAAAAACCTATGGTACCACTTACTCAAATAATTTGTATCATCTTAACATCCTCATTCATAAATACAAAAATAGTATAAATATAACCACAATTGAAACTAACCTTTTGTATGTCATTGCTTATAGCCACAACAAATTATATGCATTCCACATACCTTCAACACCAACGCTGAAGGATTGTATGCTTACTTGTCTAATTCCACTTATACATGTAATCCATTCCATTCTTATAATCATATTAATAACCTGCTATGATTCCTATTCTTGCTTCATATATAAAGTTATAATCATACATATAAATTTCATACTTTCAATGCACTTAATAACCATTATGTTTGTAGATCTCCTATGTATATATACTTGTCTAATTATTGTTATTCTTTCAAACACAGAAGACACTATGCACCTGCAAAGACACATTACGAATAATATATGTCTTGGTCTTACAATATACTTATACAGAAACCTATCTTACCCAGTCGTTGATGAACTCAAACACCCACCATACACAGATGCCCATAATGGACCCTATTAACCCTATTGATAACTTTCTTAATATCACGGCACATACGACGAACAACACAAATGCATTAAAAAAAATTACCTCCAAACCAGAAGCTCTAAGAGTATTTGCCATGAATATCCGTAGCCTCAACAAAAACTTTGATAACCTACTTGTTCTACTTACTGACATAGGAAATGAATTTGACATCATTGTTCTGTCAGAGTGCTGGATTAACGTAAATTACATCCCGAAATTATTAAACAACTACTCTGTGTACAACACGTCTCAGCACAGGTCCCAATCCGATGGGGTCATAGTTTATGTCAAGTCTAACCTAAAACATGCAGTATCCGAAATTTCAGTCGACCATGCAAATTGTCTTAATATCTCAATCGATAACTTAAATATTCTCGCAATATACCGCTCCCCTAAGTCCAACAATGTCACCCCTTTTCTCTACTCTCTCGAAAAAAATATCGATGAAAAAACTAAGGATCTCATCATAATCGGTGATATCAATATAGACATCCTAAATGAATCCAGCCCCCACGCTACAAATTACCTAAACCTAATGGCACTACATGGCCTTATACCACACATCAACATACCTACACGAGTCACCCTCACTACTAAGACATGCATAGATCATATTATGGTTAGATCAAAGCGAACTGCTAAAACAGCTGTATTCGAATCCACTGTAACTGACCATTACTCAACCATTCTCGAACTTCTCAACTCAAAATCTTCTCCCCCTAAGTCCAGTAATCCTTCCCATAAAACTGTTGATATGGATCATTTGATAAAGTCAGTAGAAGAAGAAAAATGGGAATCTACCCTGCTTTCTGAAAATGTCAATGACGCTCTTGAAAATTTCTCTGCATCACTAACTGCCCACATTAACCACGCTACTTTCCCCATCATAATGGCATCAAACAAAAAAAAAGAAACTAAAACCATGGATTACAAATGGCCTTATCTTCTTTATACGGAAAAGAGACAGACTTCATAAACAATCCGTAAACAACCCAGACCCCCAACTCTTGCGCTTCTATAAAAAGTATCGTAACATTTGCAATAATCTCATAACAATAACCAAACAAAACTATTACAAAAAAAAAATTGAAGAATCAGGATATGACAGTAAAATAATCTGGAACGTAGTCAATGACATCTCAGAAAACAAAAAAAAACCTCACTCAAAATGCAATCACTCGCCATAAATGGGAAAAATATCCATGTCCATGATGACCCAAAAACCTTAGCTGATCATGCCAACCATTTTTTCAGTAACATCGGCACGAACTTAGCCAACAAAATTCTAAAAGCAACAAACAAAACACAAAATCTCTTAACCTCACGGGTAAAACAACAGAGCTCTTTGCACCCGGAACTAATCCTAGCCCCTACCTCCAATAAAGAAATAGTTGACACAATTCTCACCATTAAAACAAACAGTGCTGCTGGTAATGACAATATTTCTCCTTATATAATAAAACGCATAGTTCACTTTATTACAATGTTGTTAAAACATATCGTTAACCTAAGCTTTAAAAGCGGTTCTTTCCCACACCTACTAAAACATACAACAGTTATCCCAATCTATAAAGGTGGCGATAAAACAAATATTGAAAACTATAGACCCATTTCTTTGCTAAGTGTCCTGTCAAAAATCATTGAAAAAATTGTTAAAAGTAGGCTTGTCTCCCATCTTGAAACCCAGAAGTTTCTCTCGCCTAATCAGTTTGGCTTTCAAAATAATTTAAATACAGAATCTGCAATCTTAGACTTGACGAATAAGATCACTAACAGCCTGGACGAAGGTGATTCCTGCTTAGCCATATTCCTAGACTTAGCCAAAGCATTTGACACGGTTTCCCACCCCATACTTCTAGAAAGACTATCTCTAATAGGCATCCGAGGTAGAACTCTTAACTGGTTCTCATCATACCTAACCGACAGATCGCAATCTGTGAAAATTAACAACACAACAAGTAACCCCTTACCAATCCACTTCGGAGTCCCACAAGGAAGTGTTCTAGGCCCTATTCTGTTCCTCATCTACATCAACAATCTCTGTAACCTTCCCATAACCGGGAAACTAATATCTTTTGCAGATGACACTGTACTGATAACTAGACACAAAACCTGGAAAGCAGCATTTGACATAGCTCAAAACGACATACGCCAGATAAAGAAATGGTTAGATGATAATCTCCTAACCCTTAACGCTGGAAAAACAAAATTCTTAACCTTCAGTCTTTCTGCTGCAACCCAACCTACTAACAATCAGCAGATAATAATTCACTCCTGTCTAAGAACTTGCACTTCCTGTAATTGCCCAAACTTGGAACACGTCACCCACATAAAATATCTGGGGGTCATCATTGATCAACACCTTCGTTGGGATCAGCACTTGGCCAGTCTAACCCCACGCATCCGCAAACTCTCTTATGTCTTTCGAACCCTAAGAAATATCCTTACTACCTCAACTCTTAAAACTGTTTACTACGCTCTCTGCCAATCTCTACTAGCATACGGCACTATAACTTGGGGTGGCTGTGCACAATCTATCATCGAACCTCTACTAAAAGCCCAAAAAATGGTAATACGTGTCATTAACAAGCGACCGACAAGATACCCCTCCAAACGACTCCTCATCGAGTATAACGTCTTAAACATACGGCAACTCCATCTAAAATTTATGCTAATACATTTCCTGTTCAAATACAAAAACAAAACTCTCTTACAACATAACTACACCACCAGAACAATAACCAACAGACACTACAATGTACCTACACTACACACTACGTCAGCTCAAAGACAATTTTTCTTCCTAGCTCCTAAAATCTTTAACCTTATCCCTGAAAACTTAAAAACGTTGAGTCAATCCCATTCCTTTAAAAAACAAATAACGAAATGGATCCTTACACATGGAATACATTACAATTTTAACACCCATTCACTTTACACTCTATCAATTTAATCACCTCTCAGACAAAACATAATATATCTCTATTTTCTAAATTAGCGGCATTGTATGTGCAAGATTAATTAGTATGATCTATATCTAACAACTCCTCCAATTTCTTATTTTACAATAATTCTCTAACTTCTCCATCTTCTTCTTGTAACCCAATCTAACTATAAGTATATCATTTTCTTATTATAGAAGATCTGTGTGAATAGTATTAAGAGCATGCAAAAAGTAATATATCCTTATTTACTATCTAAGCAGCATTATATGTATAAGACTGATTCTGTGAACTATATATCAATAATTCCTTAATATATTGATAAGGTCGAGTATCAATTTAGTGGGCTCAGAAACAAAATACAAGTATCTCGGTACGATAGTTTATTTTACAAGTTACACAGAATGTCAGTTAATATTTTTTTACAGTCTCACATGACCCTTCTGAAAAAAAACTCCTATCTGTCAAAAAAAAGAAAAATCAAAACAAAACAATTCAATTCGAATTCTGGTGCGTTTAAAAAAAATGGATTTGTGTAACCACCGTACGAAAGTACCTAGACTACACTGGGTAGCTCTCTAGGTAGGCTGATTTCCTTTGCGTTTATTTTTTTTAGTGACGGGATTTTGGGTCACTCTTCATGCTCGTATCAATCCACCCGGTCTTCTTGAGTTAAAACCTCGTTATCTTGATCCTCCACCCGGACTTCTTGGATTGTTGGTACCCTTTTTAATTCATCTGCGTGGATTTTAGTGGGTTTACCTCTCTTGTCTACCCAGTATATATTACCTCTTCCACTTTTCATGAGGATTTTGTGAGGTCCACTCCATTTAGGTGCAAACCCTGCGAAATTTCCTTCTGGAGACCCAGATAATTGGTGTTCCTTTACTAACACCTCTTCTCCTTGTTGGTATCTAAGTAAGGCTTCCACCGCTGGGGCGTACCTCTCTTGGTACGCTGCTTGATTCCTTCTTATTTCCTCATCTGCTGGTTCTCGCTGATGGGGTAAAACGATTGCCTCGTTCGCGTTTTCTGGGAAAGCTTGCCACTCTCCTGGTCGCGGTATATCGTATCCCAGTAGTGCTTGACTGGGTGATACGCCTGTCGCTTCGTTCTTCCTGTTGCGGGTCGTCATTATTACTCCCGGCAGTTTCTCATCCCATTTGTTGTGAGGTGAATCTCTGAGGAGAATTCTCAAGCCTTTTTTGATTTCCTGGTTTCTCCTTTCCGTGGGGTTTGAGCGTGGGTGGTATATAGCTGTTGTCCAATGATTACATTGCCATCTTTCTATTGCGGCTAACCATTGGCGGTGGATGAACTGTCGCCCGTTATCCGTGAGAATGCGTTTCGGGTAGCCGTACCTTGGAAATACTTCAGTTTCTAACTGGTGGATTATGGTCTTTGCTATACTAGACTTAATCGGAAACGCTTCTACCCATCTTGTGAATAAGTCTGTTACTACAAGAATAAATTTGTTTCCATGCAGGGTTCTTGGGTACAGTCCCATGATGTCGGCGGCGACCACTTCAAATGGTCTATTTGGTTTTGTGCCTCCTTGAGGAGCCGCGGGTCTATTTGGGCCACGTTTCGATGTGGCACATGTCATGCACTGGCGTACCAGTCTGCGGATCTCTTCGTTCATTCCTGGCCAGAAGTAATGTGCTGATATTGCTCTCGTTGTTTCTGCTGCTCCCGGGTGGTTTGCGGTGTCCGAGTTGTGGTATTCTTCCAGAACTCTTGGAATTGTGCTTCGAGGGACGAACAGCCGGTCCATCTTTCCTTCGTCTCTTTTCCAAAGTATTCCTTGGTGGACGTTATACCTTGTGTAGTGATTTATATCGATGGCATTGTTTAGGATTTCTCTGTCGTTTAGAGTGTTCCATCGATCTATTCTTTTCCGTGTTTCCCGATCTGTCGGTTGTCCTGATTTTACCGCGCTTGCTAGGGTTTGTTGCTCTTCCTCCTCTTCTGAGTCTATTTGGTTTATGCCGTTATCTCCGCCGACTTCCGGATAGCTTTCTCGGGTGTTTCCGGTAACCGTTTCGAGTATCATTTGCGTTGGTCCTGGGTTTCTAGACAGCGCGTCGGCGAGCTCGTTAGCTTTCCCCGCACAGTGTTCTACAGTAAAGTCATGGTCTTGTAGGAGTAGGGCCCATCTTGTGAGTTTGGCTCTTTCGTTCTTTGCCTCGTTTAGCCATGTTAGAGCTCGGTTGTCTGTGATGAGCTTAAAGTGTCTCCCTTATAGGTAAGGCCGGTATTTCTTAATAGCTCATATTGCTGCCAGTGCTTCCTGTTCATTGCCATGGTACCTTTCTTCAGCTGGTGAGAACCGGGTGCTCGAGTATGATATCACATCTCGTGAACCATCTTCATTTTTATGGAAGAGTACTGCTGCGGCTCCTAATTTACTTGCGTCCGTTTGTAGCACAAATTCCCTACTAAAATCGGGTCTCTTGAGTTCCAGCGGCCCTGCCATTGCATTTTTTATTTGCTGCATGGCTTCTTCGGCTTCTCCGGTCCATTGGAATTTTATATAATTTCTGGTAAGATTTGTTAAGGGTGCTGACATTTCGGCAAAGCTTGGTATGTATTCCCTCAACCAGTTGCACACTCCTAGAAAACTGCGAAGTTCTTTTCTTGTTTGAGGTGATGGTGTATTTTTAATGGCTTCTTCGTGTGGCCTCTGGGGAGTGTTGCCCGTGGCACTGACTGTGTGTCCCAAGTATGTGATTTCATCTGTGGCGATGATACATTTTTCTGGAGAGCATTTTAAACCAAACTCTGCCAATCGTTCTAGGATGAGGCGGAAGTGTCGTAAGTGGTCTTTTAAGTTTTCGGAATATACGACGATATCATCCAGATAGGCCATGGCAAATTTTCTAAGGAACCCGGCTAATACTTGCTGGCTCATGGTTCTTTGAAATGTCTTGGGTGCACCTTTTAACCCGAATGGCATTACTCGAAACTGGTAACTGCCCCCATCTGGTGTGGTAAAGGCAGTCTTTTCTCTGTCTTCTGGTGCCATCGGCACTTGCCAGTACCCGCTTTTAAGATCCAGTACTGTGAATACCTTGGCTGTGCTCAGGTCTTTAAGTGTTTCGTGGATGATTGGCAGTGGGGAGGGTTCAGTTATTGTTGCTTGATTCAACTTTCTGTAGTCTATGCAGAATCGTCGCCCTTCTTTTCCCTTTTTGGCCACCATTACTACTGGGAAACTGTATGGGGATCTGCTGGATTCTACTACTCCATCCGCTAGCATCCCTTCCAGTTGTTTGTATAAATCCTTTTTCTTCTCGTCCGAAAGGCGATGTGGTGGAACGCAGATTGGTCTGTCGGTGTTCAGGTGGATTCTATGCGGTGGTACTTTCGCTGTGCCTGTCAAGGGGGAAAATACTTCACTATATTCGGATAATAGATCCATGAATCCTTTTTTCTCCTGTTCTGGGACTCGATCTAATAATGGCCCGTGGACATCGTTACTATTTTGACCCTGGCGAACGGGCACAAAGTGGGTGGATGTCCTGATTGAGCTTCCGAAATTTAAACAGTTCCGCATGAAGTCTATTGAAGCTTCCTCTTTGGATAGGCAATCGCGTCCTAAGATGATTTCCTCCCTTAGGTTCTCTCCCACGAGGAAGTTCCATTCCCGTGTTGTATTCTGGATGTCGAATTTTATCGATATCATACCCTTTATTCGCATAACGTTTCTTTTGTTCGCCAACTTGAGGCATGGAATCGAGGATTGTTGTAATTTGGTACTTTGGGCGATGCCCATTCTTATTATAGAGTGTGAAGATGCAGAGTCTACCAATGCCTGATAGGTTTGCCCCTCTATGGTGACTCTCACCCTTGGAAGGAAGGAACCTACTATTGCCGTGTGGCACTCTGCGGTTTGTTTCGGTTTCTTCCTTCTTTGCCCGGGTTGCCGTTTTAGTAACGAGCTCCCGGGCGGTACCGGTTTCCCGAGTTTCTATCTCTTCTATTTTGTTGAGCTGGGGATCGCTGGGCCGGGGGATGGCGGTATGGCTATTGGCGATTCGGCGAACGGCGTGGCGGTGAATGACGCTGAGGTGAACTGCGCTGAGGTGAACGGTGACGCGGAGAATATTGTTGAGCTGACCGGCGAGGAGATAAATTGCTTCTTGTTTGGCGTTGGCCTAGGATCTCATATCTGCCTTTAGAATTTTCAAACCTCATGGCCTGGTTCATCCACTCTTCCATGGTGGTGGCATATATGTGTATGTACTGGGGTAACATTTGGCTGTTACAAAACGCAGGCACGAATACATCTAACTCCGATAATTGTTTTGTCGGATGGAGTCGTGCAAACATTCTTTGTTTATTAGCAATAAACTCTGCCAAGGATTCCGTGTTCTCTTGTGTTTTATGGTAGATCTGGTTTTGAAGTCGGAGTTCCACTTCTGGTCCCTCGTATTCCCGAAGGAAAAATCTTTTAAAAATCAACCATTCTGGGTGTTTATAAGTATTCGCCCAGTCCGTCGCTTTGTCCCGGAGCTGGGCCGTTGCCACCCTCGTTTTGTTTTCCTCGTAGGTGTTAGCTATTTGGAAATACTCTTCGCACCGTTCCAGGAAAAGTCATGGAAATTCTTCCAGTCTCCCAGAAAATATTGCCTCCAGGCGAGGCTCCCTTTGACACACGGCTATGTTAGCGAGTTTTGTTGTTAACATTTCAAGGATTCGTGTCGTCTGGGTGTCAGTCGTGAAGGTTTCTCCATTTGGTACATCCGCTGAGGATTGAGCTTGAGGACTGTTATCCTTATTCTCCACTGTGGTAGCGTTGCCCGCTGTTGTGCTACGTGTTTGTGGCATTTTCAGTGTTTTGAGCCCACTTTTGTTCGGTTTGTTGCCTCTCTTGTCTTTGAATTTATTCGTTAAAACTTATTGATCTGACAAACACGTTGGGCGCCAATTGATAGGGTCGAGTATCAATTTAGTGGGCTCAGAAACAAAATACAAGTATCTCGGTACGATAGTTTATTTTACAAGTTATACAGAATGTCAGTTAATGTTTTTTTACAGTCTCACATGACCCTTCTGAAAAAAACTCCTATCTGTCAAAAAAAAGAAAAATCAAAACAAAACAATTCAATTCGAATTCTGGTGCGTTTAAAAAAAAATGGATTTGTGTAACCACCGTACGAAAGTACCTAGACTACACTGGGTAGCTCTCTAGGTAGGCCGATTTCCTTTGCGTTTATTTTTTTTAGTGACGGGGTTTTGGGTCACTCTTCATGCTCGTATCAATACTAATAATAACTTATCTTTTCCAATAATTATTTAACTTCTTCACCTCGTTCTTGTAATCCAATATAACTACATAAACTCTCTTATTGTAGGAGAATTTGTGTGCATAGTATCAATTAGTGAAAAATTTCAACCTATACTAATGAATGTATATCCGCAACCTGTAAACTTCACCCGCCATAACACAGGGTCATCCCTAGCATGGAGGGTGAAATATCACAAAAAACTATATGTACTTTCGATAACTCATGTATTATATAAATAAATAAATATATTACTCGCAAATAATGAAGCTTTCTATTAGTGAAATAATTTTTAAAGTTCATTCAGTATTTTTTGCGTGAAAGAGTAACAAACATACAAACACATATGTCATGTGCATTGCAACAGGATGATCTCTAATAAACATTATTTTAAAAAAATCAACCAAATATTTTAGTACCTGTGTATATTTCTTCGTTTGTATATTTGGATAATCAATGTAACTTCATTGGTTTATCACATTTTGATTTTACAATGTAAACTTCTTAATATATAAAAATTTATGTTTCTTTGTTTGTCCCTCAGGCGTTCCTAAAACCATTCAATCGATTGCAATGAAACTTTTGGTGATTTGTTGTGCGCACGTCCGCAATGGTTTATATGTATAATAGTGAGCTCTGGCGTTATGAAATTTGAATAAAAAAATTACAAAAGGTGGCGGGCGAGTTTAAAAATGTGTGTATTTCATATAGTTTAGTGGCAGAGAGGAAAGGCGGGTGACGGGGGGGAATCCGGGAAGGGGGGGAGGTACTAAGGAAAGGGGTACTTCGCGGAAGGGGGGAGTCGGTGAATGTGAACGGAAGGGGGAGGAGAACACGGGAGGAAGAAGGGGGCGGGAACGGAGACGCATGAACAAGTGAACAAGTGACGAAAGAACAAGTGACGTGGGGGTGGGGTGTGAAGGAGGCGCATAGGGAGGGATTGCAAAGGAGGCACAGTAGCGGTAGTGGATAGCAGGGAGTTAATTTAGAAAACCCATGCATCCATCACACGGTTGCATTTGGCCTGCTCACGCATCGGAAAATCTTCTGACTTATGCGTGAACACACCCAGACGGAAAACAAAAAATATGTTGCATCCAAAAGCATTTCAATAAAAATAATTAAAGCACAAACATTTTATTTCTTTGAGTGGCATTGCAACGCTTGCCGGGTACTCGCTGGTTATCTTACATATAACTGTTTGACTCCTAAACATAACGAAATGAAAATAAAATATTTAATTAAATGAAGACAATATTCCTCCATCTAAAATGTTAAATTATTCCTGGGTTTTAACGCCAAAAACGTCCAAAATGGTCGTTATAAACTATCAAATAGTAAAATGATCATCAAATTTTTATCACTTGGTAGAGCACTTGCCATGTAAGCAAAGGGTCTTGGGTTCGAGTCCCAGTGGAGCCAATATATTTTTCTGATTTTTCTGTCTCCAGATTTTCGATTGAGTTTTGAATATTGTCTTCATTTTAAATATTATAATTTGAGATTTTACTCATAAAGTTAAAAAATAAAAAGAAAATAAAATAAATTGTGAGGCGATGTAATGTAATGTTTTCAAAGACAAAATCATCGAAAAAAAATTAAAATGAAAGATAAATAATAAAGAAGTTGAGAAAGAACACAAAACAATAATGAAACGGAGTGCGTAAGATATTTTTTTAAGAATAGTATTTCTATGGATCTTCATATTCATTCCCAGAATATAATATATACAAATAGTTGTCTTAAGATGTATATTCACCGGCGCCCATATTGTAATCATCGACGAGGCCACACACCAGAGCAAAGGTTAAAATGTCGAATACAAGTTCCTGATAACAGATTGACATTAACGCTACAGTGATGACTGATGACGTAACCGTCACATCGTCTTGGTTTACTAATAGCATCAATTAGCTTAGCTTCAAAAAATAGCAAAGATTTTTTCGTGGGTTTTAGTTGATCAGGATCATACTATGGAACTGATTTAGTGGTATGACTCCTTTGCAATTGCAGCGCTTTTACTGTATTTATGTAGGTACTACTGTTGTAGAACTGCGTGATAACCTCTCTTTCTGTTCTATGCGTCGTTTGAGAGAAGGAATGGTTTTGAAAGTTTGGTGGAGGACTAACTAACTATCACGCCGTTTTCCCCGCAGGGGTGGACAGAGGACGGGCCGCCAAAAAACTTGGTCTTGGCACACATTCCTTGCTTCATTAACAATCATACATACTCTTCTATTATTTTGACACTTGACATTGCCCGACTCAAGTATCTGATTCACTTGGACTTCCTCGGGTGTCTCGACTTCTTCTACAATTCACATTTGCATCATATATTATCATCACACTTCTTTCCTCGTTTATTCGCTCTTCACGACCAAACCATCATCACTGTATTCTTCGCGGATCTCCACATTTCTCAAATGATCATGCATGATTTAACCACACATCACGTGGGTCTCATTTCTACAGCATGCAGTCTACTTTCATTCTTTCTCTGCAAGTTCCAAGCCATATACATCAGGGTATGTACCAGCACACCATTGCGGACTGCTAGCTTCACAAGGGATCATCCAAAATGATTTTTAATCATCGGGATATATTGTTACGTGCCACCCTACAGCACCTAAGGCTACCCTTTTTTCTGGGCCCACCGTACGAGAGTTGCACACCACGTTCCCCTTGCAAATATTACCGCTTCTTTCCCCTCGCCGTACACACCCGGCCGCCAAGCGCGCAGCTGGCATTCCCGTCCCAGCCCCCGTCACGATAACCCGCGTCGGGCCCTACCAAATTGTTTCCCGCGGAAGTCCGCGACGCTTCGGGTTTGTTCTCAAACTTTCGGAGTAAACTAATAGGCTGCGTCCCACCTGCTTTTGTGGCCGCGACCTTGCTGGCTATGCACTGCTGTTGCTACCTGCTGGCGATGGACTACTGTGGCTTCCTGCTGAGCATGGACTGCCTCAGCTACCTTGCAGGCCACCTCCTGGACGCCCCCCCCCCCCCCACACGGCCGTGAGTAACGAAAACCCCTTTTTCATGTGTCCCCTCTTACCTCGCGAACCGTAATCACCCCCAGGGAGGAGGAAGAGAGATTTGCTTAGGATGTTTTATTCAGATAGGCATAATTGTTTACTTGTGATTGTTAATTGATGTGAATATTACCGCCCATTGATGTAATTGTGTATTTCAGTCAATACAGTGTTGTTCCATCCCAGACGATCTTTCATTTGACGAAACATGTGGACGAGTGTTGGCCTTTAACCATGTACCCCCCCCCCCCTCCTTTTAGCTATCTACGACCCTGGTGTAGAGAGTTTCACCAGTTCTGCCGAGCAAATTGAGCTGGCCTTGAGCAGAATGTGGGTGCCCCCGCCCGGGACACGCGACAATATGTATAGCAAAATGTAAATAATAAAATCTCAGAATTTGTAACGGATTTTATGCAAGCTACAACTGTGCTTTCACTATACCCACACATTATATGACACAGTATACAGATCCAAGTAGAACATCTTCATACATCCGGAATCATTTAATCGATCTCTACTATTGAGAGCGATTTTTATTTTTTTATTTATTTATTTCAAGATTTTTGTTTATACATTACAAATGATTATATATGCAAGGTTATAAAATGATTCATATTTTATTCTACTACTCCATAAGTTAAGCTCTAGGAGCTCGTGTTAATGGGAGGAGTATTTACATGCAAAAAAATAATAATAATGTTCCAAAGTATAGTTTCACATCTATTATATATGGATGATATAAAATTATTTTCAAATTCTGAATCAAATTTAGAGAAAATGATTAAGGTAGTTAAAAATTTTTCAGATATTAAAATGACTTTTGGTTTAGATAAATGTAAAACTATCCATATAGAGAAAGGCAAAATTGTAGATGGAGACGGGGGTATATTTAGAAATTTCAAAATTAAAAGTATGAAAGGGGATGAGGTTTATAAATATTTAGGATACCCACAATCGAATAGATTAGATCACACTAGTATTAAAAATGATATTAGGATTAAATTTCAAACTTAGGATCAGAAAATTTTTAAAATGCAATCTATCTGCTAAAAATTTAGTAAAAGCAATAAATACTTGGGCAATACCTCTATTAACGTACTCATTTGGCATAATTAAATGGTCCAATACAGATTTAGATAGTTTAGAAACATTAATTACTTAGAACTACGTTAACAAAATTTAATTGCCATCATCCAAATTCAGCTATAGAACGAATTAATTTACCTAGAAATTTGGGAGGTAGAGGTGTAGTCAAAATAACATCTTTGTAACACAATCAGGTAGAAATGCTTAGAATGTTTTTTTCCATAGGAAAGTTAATAGCTCAGAAATGCACAAAATAATTTGCAAGGCAGATAGAAACATTACACCTTTAAATTTATATGACGAGAATGCCAACATTCTTATAAATATCTACTATTAGGAATTATTAGATTACCAGGAATTATTAGATTCCTGGTCAAATAAAACTATTCACGCAAAACACTTCAAATATCTCAACCAAACGTATGTTGACAAACTTTCGTCAAACAATGAGTATTGGAGAGTTGAGCGCAAAAATAGAAGAATTTATGCTTGCCATTCAAGATAGAGTCATTAATACCAAAAATTGTAGGAAGCATATAATCAAAGATATAAATCAAATTGATGTTTTATGTAGAAAATGTTTGGCTTTTTCGGAAACTATAGAACATATTATATCGGGATGTTCTGTATTAGTGCCGTCGGAGTATACATTTAGGCACAATCAGGTTTTAAAAAATAATTCATCAAAGTTTGGCAATTAAACATAACTTCATTGATTGCCGTAATCTACCATATTATGAATATGAACCAAATTCATTTTTAGAAAATTAATTTTATAAAATATACTATGATAAAACTATACTAACAGACAGAAGAATTAGTCATAATAGACCTGAAATAGTTTTACATGACAAAATTAAAAAAAATAACTTATATCATTGATGTAGCTATTCCAAATTCCTGTAATATTCAAAAAACTGTTTCTGAAAAAATAAGAAAATACACAGATTTAGGAAATGAGCTTAAAAGAATTTGGCATTCTCAGACCATAAAAATATTACCATTTGTTATTTCGGCTACTGGCATTATACCTAGGTCTCTCATTCAAAATTTAGGCATATTAGATTTGTCAAAGAATTTATATATAAAAATGCAAAACTCAGTAATTTTAAATACATGTAGGATTACAAAAGATTTTTAAATATTTATATTGAGGGATCAGTAGGATTTATAGGTTCAATTAGGAGTTCCACAGAGCCGAACCCTCTGATTTGAAAATATCTGGAGTCGGTGAATTTTTTTCCCATTTGGTCTCTGGTAGGTTGACATGTTGTTCTTGTATTGTTTTGTATTTATAATACTTTTATGTATATAGTGAAATTGCATAGCGTGGATTGACTAGATGATCATTTGGGAAGTGTGTGAAAGGGTTTAGTTTTTCCTGTTGGGAAAATTTAACCCGGACATTTAAATCTGGTGTGTAAAATCAAAGAACTTATGAAATAAATATCTTAGATAGGTACACAATTTAAATATTACAGTTTAAGTAATGGTAAATTACATTAAGGGTATATTACATCATGGGTACAATATATCATTATCCAATTTCAGGGACTTAATTTGTTTTTTGAATAATTCATATTTCAGTGTTTCTGTTATACTAATTTTGTTTTTTGACAATAATATATTGTACCATCTTACACCTAAATACAAATAGTGGTGCTGAGCCGTGGTCGTTCTAAGCATAGGGATGGCTATTAAGCCATTAACACACCTTACCCTCTGCTAAGGCTAAAAATTAGTCGAAGCAAATCTTTTTTGAATCAAATGATTTACTAACTTCGGAAGAAATAGTAACTTGGAAAATTGGACGTCAACTGGCGTGAACGATGAATCTTAAAAAGTGGTAGCGCACTTGCCCGGAAATCGAAAGGTCCTGGGTTCGACTCCCAGAGGTGCAAATATCTTTTTCTGATTTTTCTGTTTCCAGATTTTCGATTGAATTTCGCTAATATTGTCTTCATTTAATTAAATATTACAATTTGAGGTTTTACTCATAAAAGATTGAAAAAAGAAAAAAAGCTAAATTGCTAAATCTCTATAAATTATGACAAAAGTGTTGAAATTTTTATTTGGGTAACGGTGCTTGTAACCGTTTCGGCGAAATCTACAATCTTCAAATCATATTGACCTTTGCTTCAAATTCAGAAAATATCACGTATAGTAAGGCAAAAATAATAAATGTGTAATGTAAACGTACCTACACACTACACAATCGGTACCCACTAAAACACAGACGAGAACAGTCACCCAATTTGAGGAAGGTCTCGAGTTCAAAATCCGGTTTCGGCAAAATGAAAATGTTAACAAGTTTCAAAGCAAGATATTCGCATATTTAAATGACACAATATGTACGAATAATATGTTGACAGCTGCAAAAGATAGGCACATTTATCATGTTATATAAACCCTTGTCAGATAGATGCCAACTAGAGTATATCTCTGTATTAAAGCCTACAATACACGACATCTTTTTTCAGCCCGATTCCAATTACAGACCAATGTCAACATTTTTCGCTTTACGCGATCGCTATTTTCATCTCTATTTTCATATCTACGATTTCAATTGTCATCACTGAAAACAACACACGAACCATGCTGTTTGTTGTGATGCCAACTGAAATCGTAGATATGAAAATAGAGATGAAAATAGCGAAAATAGCCTAAAGCGAAAAATGTTGACTTTGGTCTCTAATTGGAATCGGACTGAAAAAAGATGTCGTGTATTGTATTGTATTGTATTCCAACAACATTAAAAAGATTCAACATAAGTTCCTAGGATACGGATACATATATCATTAAACTGTTGCGTATTCCTATATAAAGTATTGATTATAATTGGGTTGTTCTTCTTTTTAACCTACATAACTGTAATGTTCTTTAATGTGGCCTTACTAGCCCACAAATAATAAGATGTACAACGTAAGTTCTTTTCGTCTTTTATTGCGATGTTACAATGGATTATTAAGTACTGTATTATTGTTTCGGTAGCGAGTGATTACTCAGGTAGCTAGAATGGTTCTAACGAGCTCCCATGGACGAGACTGCTGTCCGACTCGTGAGACGTTCGTCAAAGTTCGGCGGACCCGAACATTTCCGAATTACCCACTACATGGATAATCACATATATCACAATAACTTTTACCACTCTGTCACATTTCAACCTAAAGTGAGGAATTTGTTTTTACAATAAATGAATTCTCTCTGGATTTCAGAGGGCAAATTGGGAAGGGGAAGGAGGCTTAAAATGCCTTTCTGGAGTGACAAACATGAGCTGCCTGTATACCTATTGCGAATGACAACCCACGTGACAGAATTAACGTACGACATAAAAGTTGCAGGAGGCAAGTTTTTGAGATTTTAAAAATATTTTATTAAACATCATAAAACATAATAATCGCTGTTACTTGATAGGTTATAAGGTTATACCTTTTGGAGTTTAATAATAGTTTTATATTTTATGTCGTCATATCATTTTTTCGTAACATTATAGAGATGAAGTTATATAACACGCTACCAGAAATTTAAAGTCCAAACCAATAGGCCACTTGCATCACATTTTTTAAAAAAAATTTCCGGTTTAGGCAAATATTCTAAGACATTCTGTATTTTTTTTTTTTTTAATCGTATTTTTGAAACCCTGGGGATTTTTTGAAAATTTCAAACCGAAAAATCAGACCATTTTTCATAAACCGGAAAGACGGGGCATAATTTTATAGGTGTGAAAAAACGATAATTACATAGCCGAAAATCATTTTTAAAAAAAAGAACGTTTTCCAGACGAATGGCACAGGAGAATAACGAGGCATACCAAAAATATTACATCTCATAAATATTTTTTTCCTTGATCCATCTTATTGATCATAAATCATTGTAATGTACAGCGTCTATATTACTAAATTCAATGTAATATACTTGAACTTGTAAATTATAATAATAATAAGAATATTATAAAATTTTATTTTGTTAAAATCAGCACCATAATCATTATACCTCTAAAACATGTACCGACATCATCTTCACGTTCTGAAGAGAACCCCGTACCCATTAATTGTACGGGGTTCTCTTCAGAACATCTGTCAAAAAATCAAACCAAATGATAAGTTCGCAGAGAAAAAACAATAAATCTAGTGAACGAATTAAAAAAATCGCCTGAAATCAAAGTGATGCCATATAAAAAAATTAATCGGTGTGGAATTTTATAAAATTAATAGGAACATTTTCGGCGACGGGACATTTTCATGTAGTGACGTCACGTGCCCAAATAATGGATTTATTTATTTAAAAATAAAAAACACTGTACATTTCTAAAAATTTTTACTAACATTTTCGTAATCTTAGTAAAAAACTCTATCCACACGATTTTTTCCAAGTGGTTATGAAGTCCATGCAAGTGGCCTATTGGAAAGAAGTATTGTAGGAGCTACATAAAACTGCATAAAATTTAGTTTGCAATATGAAATATAATATTTACTTAGAAATTTGTAAACTTAAATGTACATATTACTAAAATAAAATTAATAAAGAAAAAAAATAAAATATACGCAAGACGAGGTGGTTGGAGACAACTGTGATTTGTATGAAATACACTTCTATCACGAGGAGTTACAACTCTGTAACGTAATTTTTACTACAAAAATATAAACACGTATTTTTTTTAAACGCACACAGTCATTACGTCTTTAGTGCAGTACATAGATTTAAAAATAATAATATTGGTTATTCTGTTGAATTTTTCTCCACTAACTGGTGGAGACAACTTTATGTACATAGGTTAAAATGAAGAACAACCCAGATTTGCATGCAGCGCGTTCCAGAATGAAAGATACTCGCTGTATAAGACTCCCATTCAGTATTGAAATGTTGCTTGAAATGTGTGTGGTGGTTAGACCTGAATAGCCAGGTACTTCCCCACCTTCCTCTTCCCCACCTTCGTCTTCTCCCTACTACTTTTAGCCGCACAACGTACCCCGATTGGGGATTCCCTAATCTCACTGGTTTCAAGCGGTTGGGAGCAGTTGGAACTCTTGTGCGGTATTTACAATAAAACAAAAAATCAACTCGAAACTAATCAAAATAAATGTTGTTTATTCTATTAGGTACTTTTATTTTTGTGTTGTTTATGTAAAGCAGGGTCTCCTCTGACCGAAATCATGAACATTTGCTTACACATTACTATAAACATTGCCAATGGGAGCGTGATCTTGCACATTTTTCTTGCCACGCCCCCATTGAAAATGTTTGTAGTAATGTGTAAGCAAATGTTTATGCAAATGTTTCTTTAACCCTACTTTAGGGGTAAAGATAATACACGCGTCGGCGTGATCTTTTAGATTTTATTTTCATTCTTAATTTTTGTACACGTTTTTACCTATGTATGTATTTTATTTAACGTTTCTGTTTACTACTTTTTTTAAAAATTAATTTTAAATTATCTTAATTTTTTAAAAATTATTTTTATCAATTTTTTAATTAATGTTATAATTAATTCAATTATATTATTTTTAATATCAAATTGCAATAGAGTGATCAAATATTATATAAAAGCACATTAGGGCATGTAATAATAAATAAATAAATAATACAGCTGAGTAACAAAATGTAATTCTCATGTGTAGTAAACGGTGGTCACGTCTCATTGTACCAAACATAATATTATCAACTCAACTTTCATTCCTGCGGTGAACTTATCAAACCGCAAATTAAATTACCTACTATTATTTTTAAGTTGAGAAAATAAATCAAACCTAAAAAACATAACAAAACTGATGCCAAATGTTTTATTATGTAATAATATAATAATATATCTTTATTGAACAAAAAAAAATTAAGATTTATAATTACAAAACACAAAAAGTACATCACAAGTACAGTAAAAGTACAGTTTAAAAGTTGGATGAGTACAAAAGTTAATAACAGAAAACAAAATAGATATATCCAGTAGGTACTTAAACAATAGAGATTTATAATTATAAATTTAGGTTTCTCGTAACCTGCCTCACTAGGCTAGCCTGTGTTGAGGCAGTAATTTTACGTCAATTTATTATACTGTGAACATACCTACACTTATATTAGAATAAAATCACGCAATACAATGGTTGCATTAATAATAACAATAACATCGGTACAATAATTACAGCATTGGTTCAATACTATTTTCGAATTTGGGTGAGTGCACCGGTAAATGCTCTATCATTATTTTTTATCCAAATTTTTATGTTTTTTTTGAAATTTTTTTGTGAATCACATTTTTTTATACTAATTGGAAGAATGTTGTAAAGCCTTGTTGCAAGGTATCTGAAGCTTCGTTGACCAAAAGTAGTATGAGTTATGGGAATTTGTAGTAAATCTTTGTTATTGTTTCGAGTACAGCGAGTATTTAATCTTTTTTCATAGTATTTGTGTATATTTGTATATAGATAAGTGAGGATTGTTTTTGCATATATCTGCCGAACGTCAAACACATTCATAATATTGAAGATTAAGTTCGAGTCTGTAATTAGAGGTAGTCGAAGAATTAATTTTATAATAGTTTTCTGTGTTCCTTTTACTAATGCATCCATTTGAATTTCCATGTTAATTGCCGACATCAGATCAAGCTGAAACTCGGCAGATAGACTCGTTGTCGATGTCACCCTCACACATACACGAATTTCTTTGAAATTGACTAATAGCCGGTCAAAGAGATGGCCCAAAAATTTAATATATAATAATAATATGATTTATTATCTTCATTTCATAGTAACAAGTAGAGATAATGATATCCTCACTGGGATCTCCCGTGCTGAGGATTTCATTTACGTATTACAATTTAATTATAAGAAATTAATATAAATTAGACATAACATATATCATGTAGTATTTTTTTTAAATAATTATAAAGTAAATAAGATAGTGTTTTTTTTGTAATTCAGTTCACTAGATTCAGCTAGTCTGTATTTGATATCAGTATATTTTCTATTTCTGATCTCCTTATATTTAGTATCCCAGCTTTTTATTTGAAATTTAAATGTTATAATGTTGAGGTTTTTGAGTGACAGTGGTATTTTATTGTACAGTTTAATGCCACGATATAAGAAGCTTTTTTTTGCCCAAATGTTTTGTGTTAGTAGTTACTTGTTGGAAATGTTTTTGACCATGAGATCTAGTGTTTCTAAGGTACGTGTTAGTTGTTATTTCTTGGGTTTTGTACTTATTAATGTAAATGAGTGTAGTTTTAGAATATAGTTGTGTAATTGACATGAAGTTAAGATTGTTGAAATTTCGTCAGTGCTAGTTCTTACAGGAACTTTCAGTATAATTTTCATAATAGCTTTTTGAGTTTTAATTAGTGGATTAGTATGTTTTTATTTGCACTGCCCCATCCGATAATACCGTATTCTAAAAGTGATTGGCAGAGAGCCATGTAAATCTTGATTAAGTCTTTTTTAATGAGGACATTCCTGATAGTTTTGAAAAAATAACTTAGTTTTTTAATTTTATTATTTAAATATTATTTACAATTACAATTCTCAAGTTCAAGTTTTCTTCAGAGTTTTTCTTATTTTTTGTAGATTTATTGTAGTAAAAAAAAGCTTTGTTTTTAATACGGTTTTTACCCTGGAGCTAGTGGGGGGGGGGGGCATACCGGGACGCCTGCCCGAGCGGCAGTTTTAGGGGGCGCCAAAATCGTAATTTATATGTTTGATTGAAGAAAAAAAACGAGTGTGCTTGAGACCACACGACTGAAGTAAAACTTCACCTTATATCTCCCTCTCAACTTCCGTTCGCCTCGCCCGACCTGATCACACTTTTCGTAACGCTCTCGTCACGCATTCACCAGCTTACTCCCCAAGTCAAGCGTGCGTTAAGAAGTATGTATACTTCAAAAAAACTTGATTCACAAAGCGCCTGGCACCACTCGCGTTGTTCTATGGATTATTCATTTGATTTTAAAACGCCCAGTTGGTATTTGAACACATCCTAAGTCAATTTTGAACGCGTGCTAGTTAGTGTACGTGTTGTCTCTGTCAGGGGTATCCCTGTCGCATTTAGAACTAGGGGTTGCACGAACTGAGCCGAATAAACCCGAGCGAAGCGACGATCACTCACCTCACGAGAAGAGACGCCACTCATCGAGAGGGGGTGCCAAGTTTCAGGTTTCTGCCCCGGTTTTAAAAAGTCGTAGATCCGGGACTGATGTTTTGACCCGAGTCTTGAAGAGACGCAGATTTTTGGAGTGAGGAGACACAAAACTGCCAATCTGCACAATATGCTGAGAAAATAAAATTTGCTTTAAAAGTTGAAGAAAGTCGGTTCACAAGAAAACCGGTTATACTTTTGAGTTTGGCACCAACCATCATGGTCTGGAGTCCTTAGTTACCAGACTGATACACATACACATTCCCTCTAAATTAGTTTGTTAAATTCCAGATTCTTGAAAAGGATTTAGATATGTTTGGTGACCAGATCTGAATAACCGGGTACTTCTCCACTTTCATCTTTCCATATCCTTCCCTTCACGACTCCCTTCAATATTGGTCCCCTTCAATATCAGGATTGGTCCAACTTTAATGTGAATATTTCTCAGACAATGAGTGGTTTCAAGTTTATCATGAATAAAGTGTTTGTAAATATGTCAGCAAATTGTCTCCTTTTTTGCAGGGTTGTAAAAATAATGTTTTAGAGTCTTTCCTCGTAAGATCATTTTCACCAAATTTGAATGACTGTTATTAGGTAGGATGTGCGTAGTATTAGGATTTTTTTGTGTGGATTAAATAGGACTTCAATAGGGATTCTTTAAAATCAGGTTCATTCCTTACTTTAAAAATGCCCTGTATCTTGTAACACATTATTTGTGGAGAAATACATTGATTATAATTAGTGTCCGACCGAAACAGGACTTTCCTTCGGTCGGTCACTAATTATTTATTTATTTATTCTTAGTACATTTACATTACAAAGGTATAATATATTGTCCTCCACACTAGGAGTTCACCTGTGTTGTGGAGGACATTTTTCAGATTAAATTATAAATTATAAATTGTGAATAGTAAAACAAAAGAGTGTTAATAGCTAATATAAAAAAGAGAAACAATAAAAATCAAAATATAAAATCGACTTCAATTCGACACAAATTATAAATTAAAAGTTAGAAAGATTGTAGCCAGTTTCTTATGTTTTTTTTGTATTCAATAATATTAGTTGTTTTATATTGTGTAGGAAGAGAATTGTATAGTTTTATGGCCTGGTATCTGTAGTGTTTTTGTCCAAAGGATGTGTTTGTTTTTGGTATTTGTAGTTGGAGAGCATGTCTTGTTCTAGTATTGCGAGAGTTTTGTGAATTGTTAAATGTGGATAAGTTCTTGTAAAGGAAAGTTAGTATTTGTTTTGAATGTAATTTTTGAATTTTCAGCACTGGGAATTTTTCGAATATGATTGATGTGGGTGTTAGTATTGGTAACTTAAGTATTACTTTTATTAGGGTTTTCTGAGCTTTTTGACAGGGTTCCCCGAAGCCTGATATGGGCGGCATTGAGAGCCCACAATGTACCAGAAGGATATGTGCTCTCCATACAAGATATGTATACAAACGTTGAAACTCAAGTAAGATGCACATCAGGGACATCACCAAAATTTCCAATTAAAGTGGGGGTACACCAAGGATCTGTCCTCAGCCCACTGCTATTCATAATGGTCATGAATTATCTAACAAGTCAAGAAATGAACAGTATTCTCAAGACTATGCTTTTTGCAGATGATGTAGTACTGATAGCAGATAATCATTGTGACTTACAGAATAGCCTGGAAAGATGGAGAAAGATCCTGAAGGATAATGGCCTAAAAATTACCAGGAAAAAGACTGAATATTTGTATTTACCATTTGAAGACACAAACGCTGTAACTCCTTCGATGCAACTGGATGGAGTAACATTAGCCAACTGTGATTCATTTAAGTATCTGGGCTCACTAATCCACAGAGACGGAGGATGTGCAGCGGATGTCATCCATAGAATAGGTGTGGGATGGATTAAATTTAGATCCGTAACAGGAATATTGTGTGACTCCAAAATACCTATAAAACTGAAAGGAAAAATATACCAGACCATTGTAAGACCCGCAATAATGTATGGCTCCGAATGCTGGACTATGTACAACTCCTACACTAGGCAACATGAAACAGCAGAAATGCGAATGCTTAGATGGTCGGCAGGAGTATCATTAAAAGATAAGATCAAAAGTTCACGCATTCGTGGTAGCCTGGGTGTCACAGACATAAATAGCAAGCTGGAAGAACGACAGTTGAGATGGTATGGACATATAAGACGGAGACTCAATGTTCCAAAATTCTTCGAAGAAACGGCCTGGATGAAGGCGATACCCAGAACAGAAGATATTACAACCTGAGAACGAGAAGAGCCGACCCCAACAGCCTACCTAGGCAATGAGTTGGGACAGCGCAAAGGAAGAAGAGGGTTTTCTGAGCTTTAAACAGTGTATTAATGTATTTTTTACTGGCCCAGCACCAGGCAATAATGCCGTATTCCATTATGGATTGTGCAAGTGCGAGGTATATATTTTTTATATCACATATGTTTAAGATATTTCTCAAGTTTTTAAAAATTATATTTTTTCTCAAGTTTTTAATAATTATATTTTTAGTAGTATCTTATTGTAATCCCGTGGGAGATAGTCTTGTGAGGGCAGGTAAATTGGTGCAATTAAAGAACGCCTTGTCATTTTGCACACTACGTTATTCCTGATTTTTGGACAACTGCAAGACATTTAATGATTCTAGACCAGAGGTTCCCAAACTTATTTTTCTCGTAGACCCCTTTCAAAATTTTAGTGATTTCGGTGGACCCCCTGCTGTCATATTTCTACCACATTCCCCAAACTCGTCAAAAAATGTGAAGATTAGATCTAACGATGGAGAGTTATATTTCACGTTCTGTGTAAGTTCTATTCAAGTTCTGTGATTATTCCGGTTTCATGCAGCAACTGGCCTATAATAATGTTATAAGAGAACTTGAATAGAACTTACACAGATCGTGAAAATTAACTTAAAATATTTGATGAACTCGTCAATTTTTTTGAAACAACCCATCCTTAAATTAAAAATTTCAATTCGTTCTGGTATTACGAGGGTGTTTGTGCCGAACCGCGTGGTAAACTGAAACGCATTTTTCACGAAGTGACTTTTTCGGAATTTGTGTGCACTCTAGCTCAGAAAGTTTTTAACCATACATTTTATAAATATGCAGATACCTTATTTATATAATTACGCTCTATGTGAACCGAAATTCTTAGTAATATCATTGTCAAAAGTATTTTTTAATTGCAAAAAAATGCAAAAAATGGCAAAAAATCAAGGTTTCCTGTTAAGACAGTTGTAAAAATTTTCATTTCCATTTTTTTGCGAAAATTTAGGTATACATAGAAGAGACACATGTACTTAAAATAAATTCAAAACTCTATTTTGAGATGAAAACTGTGGCCACCAAAATGTACACAAAAGATACGTCTGACGATGACATCGATGTATAGCAGTTGATAATTTTCATATTTTTGGAGGAAATGCTTCCAAAAATTCACAATATTTTTTTAAATAGATATAAAAAATGATCTCAAAGTTTCAATAAATTATACACATTTCTTCCGTGCAAAAAAAAATCATGAAAATCATTAAAAAACCAAGTCCTATGTTTCCCACCTTAATAGAATATGCAAGTTTTTACAAGTAACAGTCGCTGACCTTCTAAATATACTCTACTCAAAAAAAATAAGGGAGGTTTTAAAAAGTAAATTATTGCTAAATATTAAGGTTATCGGATTCATAAGCCGGCCTAACCGAAAAAAAAATTTCAAGCCCGCGTACCAAAAAAATAGCAAAAAATTAGGATTACATGAGAACCGTAGCTCCTAAAAAAATTGCTTAAAATATGAATATTATAATCTTAAAGCTTCAAAATGCTTTTTTTTTAAGGTACGACCATTTTTCACCAAAATACAGCCTGTCAAAAATCACCGAAATATTTGGATTTTTTTTGCTCCCTTAATTTTTTTGAGTAGTGTATTATCTGATTACATTGATAGGTAAAACCAAGCCAACGTTTTTGTTCTTTACTATCGAAACCAGATAAATTTTCGTGGACCCCCAAATACAACTTATGGACCCCCATTTTTTTATCACGCCAACGTAGACCCCCGTCGAGTCTCCCATGGACCCCTGGGGGTCCACCTGGACCACTTTGGGAATCACTGTTCTGGACGATGGACCATCAATGGACACTAAATGAACGAAACGTAGGGTTAAAAAAGAAAAATAAAGGTATCGTGGATTCCAAAAAACAACCATTGTAACAATATTGACCGTGACAACCGGAATCTAAGTGTGACTCTTCAACGTTAATCCTGTAATTATTATTATTGGTGACTGCAATATTACGAGGTGTATTCAAATAATATGATTTCACATTTCGTTTCAACATATTGTTGACTTGTGGATAGTGTCAGAATATTATTATTACACATAAAAAAACAAACATTGGGAAATCCGAGTTCCGCCACATTATTATTGGTAATATTTAGTTTACAATTTGGTTATTGACTGGTTTTCCCGAACAAACGCATTGTTGTTATTCCCCAACAAAATTTTACATAAAAAACGTTGGAAAAAACCTGACTACTCGAATCCACATCATTATTACGTTAAAATAATAATAATAAAAATGACAAAACTAATATTTTTTTTGTAAAAACCAAAGAATCCAACTGCTTTGAGACTATGGCATTCCAAATATGGGGTAGGTATGTTGTGAGCCTGAAGGTAGTGGTGAAGAGGAAGGCGATGAAGATCCTGGCTTAAGAGGGCATTACCAGAGAAAGCCGGAAATACGTTATTTTCAAAAAGTTTTTAGACGTATTGACTCTTTTCCACAAAAAATTATAAATGGATTTCGAAAGATTGTTCTTTTATCTAGTGAAGTTATGTAATAAATTTTTAGAATTTTTTTAAATTTTTAGTATAATAAGGTTATTCCATAGGTCGTTGGCAGATTTGTTAAATTTTCAAAAAAGTTTTTGTATTATACCACACCCATTTCAAATAATGTAATCATGCAGTAAAATAAATCAATACATTATCTAGCAAACGCATGTTTTAGAATTTTAATTTTAGTTTCAATAAAATTATTAAAAAATATGCACGTACATGTGTTTCTTGACGAAAATTGGTCCATTTGTGTATTTATTTGCGCACTTACAAACTAATAAATTTCAGATTTTTTTAACATTCTTATTAAATTTAGACATTATTGAAAAATGATAAATACTTATAATCAAAAAATAACTACAAAAAGTACACTATTTTAATAGTTTTATCATCACGCCTTTCAGCATTTTTGGATGAAGGTATAAATTAAAGCTAATTTGGATTGAAATAAATTCGATATTGAGTTATAATTTTAAAAAAACTGGTACGGAGAATAATAAATCTTTCTCATTGTAACCGCCCTGCACGATCGTAAGAACAACTTTCGACGAAATGTGGATTTTCGTCCGCTGGCTGGTTAAACGCTCTTAAAGAAAGCTTCAGGTCACCAAACATGGCTAAAGTCTTTTCAAGCAACGTTTCAATTTTTAATGGTGGTCTTTCACCAGGGCGATATTGAGAGTATTTTCCATTCTGAGAATTGCCGCGTATTTTAATTAATTAATTTTGATTAATTAATTGATTTTAAAAAACATAAATAAATTAATTATAATTTAATTGCGCTCCCATGTGCTATCAGCGGTACAATTTTTTTAATCCAAAATTTAAAGAGCATATTTATTTATTTTGAATGGAAAGCATTACATATTTGGCATTTTAAAAATTAAATATATTAAATTAAAAATTAAATATAACAAATAACGAAAATTAAAAATTATATTGTTTCAGCAGTACCTTACCCATCAAGCCTTGAGGGTTTAAAACGAATGTTATACCAGAGGTTGTAGACCTCTGTGTTAGGTTAGGTTAGGCTTGGTTTGGTTGGGTATGATGCAATAACTATAAAAGACCTAGCAAAAAGATATTAAGAGCGTTTAACCAGCCAGCGGACGAAAATCCACATTTCGTCGAAAGTTGTTCTTACGATCGTGCAGGGCGGTTACAATGAGAAAGATTAATTATTCTCCGTACCAGCTTTTTTAAATTATAGCTCAATATCGAATTTATTTCAATTCAAATTAGCTTTAATTTATACCTTCATCCAAAAATGCTGAAAGGCGTGATGATAAAACTATTAAAATAATGTACTTTTTGTAGTTATTTTTTGATTATAAGTATTTATCATTTTTCAATAATGTCTAAATTTAATAAGAATGTAAAAAAAATCTGAAATATATTAGCTTGTAAGTGCGCAAATAAATACACAAACGGACCAATTTTCGCCAAGAAACACATGTACGTACATATTTTTTAATGATTTTATTGAAACTAAAATTAAAATTCTAAAACATACGTGTGCTAGATAATGTATTGATTTATTTTACTGCATGATTATATTATTTGAAATGGATGTGGTATAATACAAAAACTTTTTTGAAAATTGAACAAATCTGCCAACGACCAATGAAATAAGCTTATTATACTAAAAATTTAAAAATTTCTCAAAATTTATTACATACGAATGCTAGATAAAAGAACAATCTTTCGAAATCCATTTATAATTTTTTGTGGAAAAGAGTCAATACGTCTAAAAACTTTTTTGAAAATGACGAATTTCCGGTTTTCTCTGGTAATGCCCTCTTAACGTAAAGTTTGCCAATTTTAATTCAGCCGAGGAATCCAACACGGAGCGCCTGGGTGGGACCCAAACGCGATGCCCACTCAACCACTGATTGGTCAATATGCAAGTATCTATCTAAAATCATCAATAATGTCCTTCAAATACAGGTCTTCTGCATACTATCAATAACACTAGGCGTGATTATTATATGGTGGCTTTACTCTGAAGAAACCAGTTGCTCTCACACGGTCGACAAAAACCAAAGTACGGGATATAATATAATAAGGAACGTCTAAGGCTGCGTGTACACACACAAACCGAACCATGAAATATGGGAATGGAACGAAGCAACCGCAAACCGCGCGGTTTTAAAAGCGAATTATTTTAATTTTGTAATTTTCATATTTTCAATTTGTCATGAATTCAAACAATACCGTGATTTTTGAAGTGAAAACTCTTTAGCACCGTTGTGATTTGAAAATCGATGAAACGAAAAAGAGACACTAAAAAGAGACAAACACATACATCTATAGGATTTAGCCTGCGAGAGAATGAGGTAGTATAATCGTTCTTCTCTTTGTGCGGTGCTTCGTAGCCTCCCCTGTCTTATTTACTTTAGTTTTATGAAGATTTCACTTCTACCACGTGTGAATTGCACACTCGATTTTTTAATTTTACAGAATTAGTACGTTATATTTCACAAAAACGTAGCTACACTCGTACATATTTTCATCCAAATATCATTTGATATTATTCATAATTAATATATATAGAAATGAATCCTTGTTTCCCTTGGTCACGCCATAACTTCAAAACGACTTTACTTATTTCATTCATCTTTTTTTTAAAGTTTTCTAATACTTTGTAGAAGGTTCTTACGAAAAGAAAAATTAAGAAAATAGTGCAGATAATTGAATAATTTCAGAAAATTAACGACTATTTTAACCTCGCACGTGTGATAGAATTTCGCAGGCAGCTGTTTTTTTTTATAATAAAAGAATTGTCTATGGATTTTTAAATATGCTAGGTACCAAATTTGATTGATTGTTCTTATAATATACAAAAATGAATATTTCTGATATACGAAAATTGAAAATTTGAATAAAAAAATGTAATAGGTGGCACGCGAGCTGTTTGAAAACTGAATGTACTGGGACTGAATATATGGAACACGGGAGGGGGTTTGCGGGACGGGGGAGCGGAAGAGGGAAGAGGGTGAGCGGGGAAGGTGGAGGGGGAACGCTGGAGGGTATGGGATGCGGGAGGGGAGCGGGGACGATTTATTTCTTTGAATATAGCGTTGCAACGAATACCGAGAACCAGCTAGTTTATAATGATAGCAGGGTTCCAATTATTATAAGTAATAATTATTAGCCTGAAACACTACACTGAAAACATCTACATTGAAAACATCTACATTGAAAACATGTACATTGAAAACATCTACATTGAAAACATCTCGCCTCCTCCACCTTCCCTCTCCCCACTCCACTCCCTCCTTCCCCGTCCCGCAAACCCTCCTCCCGAGTTTCCCTCCCCCCTCCAGGTTCCCCTCCCTGGTCCTCCTACCCCCCTCCCGCGAGCCCCCTACCCGAGTTCATTCCCCCCTCCCGCATTCCATACATTCATTCCCGGTACATTCAGTTTTCAAACAGCTCGCGTACAACCTATTGCAAATTTCATAATGCCAGAGCTCACCAGAAGTTTTACACAAACCTTGTCCTGACAATAACGTACACAAAAAAAGAATTATCCAATTTGGTGCAGTCGTTCGGAAGTTATGCGCGTACATACATTTCGGCGATTCATTTTTATTTATACACTAGCTGGTTCCCGGCATGCGGTGCTACGCTATTTAATAAATAAATTGTTTCTCCCTGCGTGTCCTTTCCCATTCGTCCCATTCTCCTTCCGCCTCCCCTTCCTCTCTGGTTCACGGCATACATTGCTACGCCATTTAATAAAGAAATTGTTTTTCCCTGCGTGTCCTTTCCCATTCTCCTTCCGCCTCCCTTTCCTCTGTCGCATCCCCTTCTCCCTCTCGCATTCCCACACCGCCTTCCCTCACCCCACACCCATTTTTTTATAAAAATTTAATAATGCCAGAGCTCACCAGTAGTTTTATACAAACCTTCTCCTGACAATAACGAACACAACAAAAAAAGAATTATCCAATTTGGTGCAGTCGTTCGGAAGTTATGCGCGTACATACATTTCGGCGATTCATTTTTATTTATACATAGACATAGATAGATAGATAGATGAGAAAGGCGTTGTAAGTGCTAAATCTCTCACTAGGTGGCGTCGAGACAAATTATGTCTTATTTTTTGGTGAAATACTTTTAACTCGTCAAATATTAATTATTATTTTTAAATGATTGAGCGGTGTTCCCTTGACATATTTAAATGTTTACGTCAGCTTTTTTACTACAAAAAGTAGGTACCTAATTGGTGCATTTTGACTAAATAATAATGATGAGTAATGAGGCTAACAGATTTACATAATGATTTTATATTCCGCTCTCTGGCAAGTAATTGCGGTGCATGTTTTCGTAAACAAATTTAATGGCAGTGTTTTTTTTTATCTCAAATACATTTTTTGTAAATTTTTCATAATCTATCCCTACCACAACATCATGTACGTATTTTTTAGAATTTTATACTAAATGATGTTTTCCTTGACATAATTTTTCCTCCCAATTATTGTAAATATTTATTTCGTCGAAGCCTGATCTATGGATTTAAAATTTGCACTCTTTTAACACGCTCAGGCCCGGCCGGTTCCGGGATTTTTCAACCCGCTACTAAATATCCCCGATAAAATATCCTACGGACATAACGTCTCTCAATAAAATATCCACTAAAACTTAAAACCTAACATAACTTAACTAAACCTAACTTAACCTAACTTAACTTAACTTAACTTAACTTAACTTAACTTAACTTAACTTAACTTAACCTAACCTAACCTAACCTAACCTAACCTAACCTAACCTAACCTAACCTAACCTAACCTAACCTAACCTAACCTAACCTAACCTAACCTAACCTAACCTAACCTAACCTAACCTAACCTAACCTAACCTAACCTAACCTAACCTAACCTAACCCGGACAAATTTAACCCGGACATTTAAATCTGGTGCGTAAAAAGATAACAAATTACTGTTGAAAAATAGGAAAATGAGACAAAAATAATACAGACATCCTGTAAAGATAATAAATTATGATTGTTCAAAAATAGTAAAATATAAAAAAAGATTAGGTTAGGTTAGGTTTTAGTAGATAGGAGGATGTTTTGACCGTAGGATATTTTGTCGGGGATATTGATGAAAAGGCCCAGTACCGGTCCGGCCCTTGTAGGTACCCACAGATGTAAATACTAAAATACAAATAGGTAACACGTCATCGTGGTTTATTTTTGTAAATAATATAACAATATTATTTTATCACATCCACTTATTTTCATCATATAATTCATTTTAATTAAATGAAGACAATATTAGCGAAACTCGAAAATGTGGAGACAGAAAAATCAGAAAAAGATATTGGCACATCTGGGACTCGAACCCAGGACCCTTTGCTTACATGGTAAGTGCTTTACCAACCGAGCTTAGGTGTCGATATCCTGGGTTCGAGTCCCAGAGGTGCCAATATATTTTCTGTCTCCAGATTTTCGATTGAGTTTCGCTAATATTGTCTTCATTTAACTAAAACATATAATTTGAGATTTTACTCATAAAGTTAAAAATTGCACAAATGCTCCCAAGGAGCTAGCAGCATTGATTCCCTGTGCACCGGTGTGAAACCTGACGGACGCGAACGCAACACCCATTCAGAGAAAAGTTAAGAGCGTTTAACCAGCCAGCGGACGAAAATCCACATTTCGTCGAAAGTTGTTCTTACGATCGTGCAGGGCGGTTACAATGAGAAAGGTTAAGTATTCTCCGTACCAGCTTTTTAAAATTTATACTCAATATCGAATTTATTTCAATCCAAATTAGATTTAATTTATACCTTCATCCGAAAATGCTGAAAGGCGTGATGATAAAACTATTAAAATAATGTACTTTTTGTAATTATTTTTTGATTATAAGTATTTATCATTTTTCAATAATGTCTAAGTTTGATAAGAATGTTAAAAAAATCTGAAATAATATATATTATTTTTTATTTTTTCAATCATAATGGTGCCACAAAATAAGTTTGCTGTGTTAGAAGAAATATATATTAGTTTGTAAGTGCGCAAATAAATACAAAAATGGACCAATTTTCGTCAAGAAACACATGTACGTACATATTTTTTAATAATTTTATTGAAACTAAAATTATTCTAAAACATGCGTTTGCTAGATAATGTATTGATTTATTTTTCTGCGTGATTATATTATTTGAAATGGGTGTGATATACAAAATCTTTTTTGAAAATTTAATAAATCTGCCAACGACCTATGGAATAACCTTACTATACTAAAATTTTAAAATTTTTTCTCAAAATTTATTACATGCGAATGCTAGATAAAAGAACAATCTTTCGAAATCCATTTATATTTTTTTGTGGAAGAGTCAATACGTCTAAAATCTGATTTGAAAATGACATATTTCTGGTTTTCTCTCGTAATGCCCTCTTAATGTTCTCTTCAAAAGAACGGGTCATTTCTTCGACTCGTTTTGTGTAAATCGGCAATAACAAATTCCTTCCTACAGCCCGGCCTCACAACGCTGCCCAACCGGGTGGTGACATAGTTTTACTGTCTTTACACTGTACAGACAGGTGCGCTCTTGTGAGGTGTCACATAGAAAACAAAAAATATATTAAATTTGTTTTGATACAATCCCGAAAAGGAAAAGTTGCCCAGTATTGTTATTTTACTTATTTTCTTGGTATTATTGTTATTTCATTACACTTATTTGAATATATGTAAAAGCCCCGAAAAAGGGCGTTAATAAAAAAATAAATAAACATGTTCAGCCTTACTAAAAAACCCAGTGAAAATTTTATTCAATTAACAAACGGCCGCGGATGTGAAAACATTACTAATTAAAAAATTGTTCATGGAAAAAAATACACTTGGTTTACACAGTCTGAGAGGGTAGTTTATCTCTGTTTTAGAAATGATGTTTGAACGGAATTTGGATTTTTTCCTAAGTATTTTGAATGTTGTATATATTTCTAATTTTTGAAGGTGTCGTAAAAACAAATACCATTTGTGAAAACTAGATAAAATTACCTTTTAGATTTGTGTAATTGAAATACACTTTAGTTTTAAAAAACTGCCATATATTAAGATTCAAACGCGAAAAAAAATGGAATTTTTATTTTACCAAAACATATTTGATGAAAGTGTACAGAAATTTATAAAAAAACAAAATTTAAAAAATACAGACCTTTTATAATATAATGAATTTGGAACGAAACTGTCACCTCACTTTTTCCTCGTGCATACAATAAATAAAAAAGTAATAAAAAATTTCAAAGTTTTTTTATTGCCAAAAAACTAACATAAAAAATGATACTGACTTTTATAACAGATTTCTTGCATCTCTAAAGACGTTATTTTCTTTGATACGTTTACATTCACATGTATTAGATATTAATATTTAAAAAAAACACCACTTTTATGAAATTCTCATAAAATAAAAACCTTTAAATGCAAATTTGAATTTTCATGTTTTATATAAAAAATTTTTTGTCATTTCAATTTTCAAAGTATGATTATTTTTATTATAACTTGACTAAAACTTATTAAAAACCACAAAAACTCGGTAAATATATCAACTATACGAATATAATGGTGAATTAGTCTTATATATTATAATATTATTAGAAATTACGATCACATTTGAGTAATAATATTACACACACATCCGAGGAGTGATTTTTTTTTTCGCGCTTTCAGTCCGAACGACGAATGCGCAGGCGCCCGCGCCGCCACCTGGCGGTTATGAAGGAAAACACACAATTTAGTACTTACATTATGAAAAATTACATTGTTGCCAGACTTATAAAATACATTTTAAGAACAAACCTTATTAGTAATGTTATCGTGTTTTAGTGTATTTTTGTTTTATTCATGTTGCTGCAGCAACGCGGGTTATCGGGCGTGCTGTGGTTTTTGTTAGTAAGGCTGGTTGTGTTTACTGACAAATTTAACGAGTTGAAGAGCGTGTGGCAAAACCCTGCACTTCAACCTGTAAAAATCATCTAGGTGTGGTGATTTCTTCGTCGAATGAAAAATAATCGCAGCCCTAGTTGAAGTACCTACATGTTGGGAACGTACCCATACTACGTGACCCACTTTTTGCAATTTTTAACCCCCTCCCCCTCCCCCCTCGGTGACCACGTGTAGTATATTCCAAGACCCCCCCTACCCCTACAGTTTTCACGTAGTAATTCATAAATATGGTTTTAAATCATTTCTTGCTAACAAAAAGTTTAAAAAAAATATTTGTTTTTATTTTTTATTCTACGGATTCTTTCGTAATTCTCTAACTAGCTAGGGCTTTTCAATGCCCTTTCTTGTTTCTAACTAAGGGAATGTACCCATACTACGTGACCAACTTTTTGCAATTTTTAACCCCCCCCCCCCCCCGGTGACCAAAATCCTAAGCAACTCGCCGCTTATTTGTATGGAGCATGACATTTTGAAGACCCCCCCCTAAACGTGTCACGTAGTATGGGTACGTTCCCTAACTAGTATTAAGGCTCAGCGGCCTTTTTACTATTACGTTCTGAAGGTTGTAGGTATTTATTTGACTGAATTTATGTTACATTAATGTCATTGTCTTTATTAATACGGTGCTTGCTGCGCGACGGCAAGAGGACATGCATACCTACGAGTGGAAAAAATATTATCAAAATGAAACTTATGCCAAAATTTACATTTCTAGATTGACTACGTGATAAAAACCTAAGCCCCCCGCCCCTCATTGTGACCAAGCGTGGTATTTTGAAGATCCCCCTCCCCCCCCCTAATCGGGTCACGAAGTATGGGTACGTTCCATGCATATTCATATATCACCACGAGAATGTATTCAAGGATAAAAACTAGTCATCTGATGTTATTCTATTTGCTCGTAAACGTAAAATAAAATTATCCCCGGCGATAAAACTAAACGATTATTAATGCTGGGAAATAAGATGTAAATTATTTACTATTTAGACTCACTTATAATTCATAATTAACAAAAACAATAAGTAATTCGTTTCAACTTAATTACATCTAAGAAAAAGTATTAAAATTTCCTGAAATGAAAAATTATTCATAATGGTAATTTTGTTCAAATTAATATAGTATAATTTTCCGTCTTTAGTTCCGCACCATTTTAAATTCATCAATGGTGCCAACCATATAAAGTGCATTATTGCCATCATGCGATATTCCCCGCTTAATAGAAAGGTAGGTACCTACTAGCTTAGCGGAAATTTCATGTCGTAAAATATAGTATTAAAAAGGAATAAATACATATTTTTCCTTATTGTATGTAATAAATAATATATTTAAAACCAATTAATTACCTACAGTTTTATTCCAAGATTATTGATTATGAGAAATTATTTCGTGATGGCAATAATGCTCTTTATAGTATGGTTGGTACCATTGCCTAATGTCATGTCATGGAGCCCCCATACCTGAGCTGGTCACTTAGGGTTACACCAAGCATATCAATGGAGGGCCTGTTCGGAAGATTGCTTCCGTTGAAAGAGACTAGATTTTCATTTCGATCCCTTTTAGACGTAATCAGACAAGATTGGGTCTTTGAAACATTAAATTCAACGAGATTATTTTTACCCCAAGAGAAAACACTCTCGAGGTAACCGTCCATTCTTTGCTTCAAAGCCTTACGAGCTGTTGGAGTTTGTGAGCCCTTTGGGGGCTTGTCAAACAAAAAGCTATCATGAACTGTACTGTCATCCGCGTAACAATGAATTGGTGCACATGACAAAAGGTCGTTGATGTGCAACAAAAACAAAGTCGGAGACAGAACCGAACCCTGCGGGACGCCAGCATTTATTTTTTATTTTTTTATTTATTTTTTTTTCTAGTGGCATCTTTCGGATTTTAACGAAACTTTTTGAA
The DNA here is from genome assembly GCA_917880885.1 of Limnephilus marmoratus. Classification (NCBI taxonomy): domain Eukaryota; kingdom Metazoa; phylum Arthropoda; class Insecta; order Trichoptera; family Limnephilidae; genus Limnephilus; species Limnephilus marmoratus. The sequence continues at coordinate 36,247,932 of OU862922.1, read as the reverse complement.
AAAAAAATAATATCAAAATGAATGATAGAGACCGTTTTGTCCACCAGATTGCTCTGATGCTGTTTTGTACTAATATTATACCTATTCCTCTTCGCGTTAACAAGGCGCGGAACTAAATACAGAAAATTATCCATATTTTCAACGAAATTTAACTTTAAATACATTACATTAATATTTGTCTAGTGGAATAACTGAGTAAAATTTAAAATTGTAATATTAACTATTCTCAAACGTAAAATGTGAAATTCAGTGGTAGAGAAACTTAGTGGTCAGTGGTCAGTGGTCAGTAAAACTCAGTGGTGAACAACTCCCCTGCAAGGAGTGCAAGGAAGATGTGCTGAGTTCACTTCCTAGATGCGACTGGATCTTTTCTGACTTCTCTGTTTCACTTTTTTATTTTGAGAGTCGTTAATATCGTCTTCAATGATTGATTATTTTTCATTCACGGCGAACCGAAATGATTTCTTCTTACAATAATTAAGTTGAAACAAAGTATTGTATTCATTAATAATTATGCATAGTGTGTCTAAATAATAAATATTTACTAATACGATAGAATTATTAATTGCTAGTGTGTGTTTTGGTGAACACACAAACACTTCGCTGGTTGTAATAAACTTGTTCCGAGAAACTAATTACAAGGTTAACAGATGATTAGAGTAAGTAATTAACACACAACACACCTGCTTTAGCCATTTCGTTGGACAATGGAAATAACCTTTAGAAGAAGATTCTTGACGCCAAGATAGCACAGTTCACAAGTCTAAAACAAAACGTCAACCAGTTTGCACAAATGATGCAAACTTGGAACACTGTAAGTCGATGCACTAATGAGGTAGATTAATTAATATGACTTGTAGTCGGCAGCAGGTTCTCCTTGTTTTAAATCGCGTTTCACAATCGGATGTTAGCCATTGCGACTGACGACAGACGACCGCCAAATGAGACTCGACTGGGAACTGTGAATTAGTGTGAATGTCGCGAACGAACAACAACTCGACTCCGGATTGTGCGCTCCGTCAGCTCCGTGGGTACATCGCTAGTGGCGGCCGGACCCGCGCAACGTCAAACCATAAATATACCAAACCACCCACCGTCAATCTGTGTTTCGCGGCCGAATGACAGATCACTCACTTCAGACGCAGACGCATAGACAATCACATTTATAACCAAAATAAAAGACACTCCCCATTAGCAATGATAGTCTGGTAAAATTATTATTACAAAAGCAACTCCAACCTTAATATGTTCGGTGACCGGACAACTGATAATTAGGGAACGTACCCAAACTACGTGACCAACTTTTTGCAATTTTTAACCCCCCCCCCCCCGGTGACCAAAATCCTAAGGAACCCGCCGCTCATTTGTATGGAGCGTGACCTTTTGAAGACCCCCCCCCCCCTAAAAGTGTCACGTAGTATGGGTACGTTCCCTTATCATTATCACACAAATTCAACACCTCCTTTGAAAAGTCATTAAAACTAATTTAAAAAAAACGGTTAAAGAGGTTACTTTAGGTTAGGTTATGGGCTATTTTCCAAAAAAAAAAAACAACTTTTTATTAATGACTTCAAAGAGGTGTTGAAATGCCACTTTGTTGACTTGTAGTGGAACCAATATACTCATATACGATTAGTCCAAGAGCCCGTGAAGATCAGACCTTCGTTATTCTATAAAAACCGGAAAGTTTCTTTTTTTTATATGAGCTCCACACAGGAGGCCCTGAGGAAAATAATTTCCCTCAGGGCCTATGTCATCTTTAGGGATGCTGTGTGGAGGGTTTTTTTAAGGAAGGGAAGGCGAGGAAAGCTCTGGGAAGGAAAAGGGTTTAAGTGGTGGGTAGGAATCTAGGGTTCAGTATGTCCTGGTCATCCGCCTCCAAGACCTAGACAAACCTCACCCCATGAACCCGGGCTAGTACTTAAGTATTAAAAGTACTTAAGTATTAAAAGAATTTAAACAAAAAAATATATATGTACTTATTTGTTTTTTAAAGAAAGATAAACATTCCGGAATTCCTGACAATATTTAAAATCTCCAACTACCACCAAAGTGAGCGGAAAATGTTGCCTGTGTCGTGATGGGGGAGTTAGCCAGCCGAGGATTTGATCTCAAATGCGATGCCAACTCAGCCACTGACCGGTCTAAATGTTACCATCGGCTGGTTCTTTATCGATTTATCGCTTTGTTGCAATCGGTTCCAATTTTGAAAATGATCATATTAGAGTTGATTGAATAAGAATTACAGACAGATTCATAAGCATTTTAATATCTGGAAAATGAAGCTGTAGTTGTTTTCCTTGCGCTACACTTTGAGCAGCGCAGTCTCTCGCGATGTACCCGAGTGTTGAGTTGCTCACCAAAACATGTTTATTATAATACGTACCTAGTAAAGAAGTAAAGCCGTATAGCCTAGAGCAGGGATCGGCGGACTTTCAAGTGATTTTATTTTATTAAAAACTGGCGAGTATTCGGCATGCGTTGCAAGGCCATTCGAAAAATAAATTGTTTCACCCTACGTGTCCTTTCCCATGTGTCCACTTTCCTGCCGCTGCTCTTCTCCCGCGTCCCTCTCGAATTTCCCTTCCACTTCCTCCTCCCTCGTTCCCTCCATACTTTCTACCTCTTCTTCTTCTTTGGTGGCGCTACAGCCCATATCGAGCTTTGGCCTCCTGCAACATTCGCCTCCAACTCCTCCTGTCCTCAGCAGCTGGCTTCAGTTTGTTACCTGGAGAAGCTGTGCTGCATCGCCTCTTACCTCGTCCTCCCAGCTCAGTCTGGGTCTTCCCACTTTTCTCCTTCCACCTGGGTGTCCAGTCATAATTCTTTTTGAGACGCGTGTGTCCGGTATTCTCTGTACGTGTACATGCCCAGCCCATCTCAACCTGAGGAGTCTCATATGGGCTGATATGTTAGGGGTCTGATATTATATCATACAGTTCTTTGTTGTGCTGGATGCGCCATTGTTCCCCCTCTTTAACGAATCCTCATATTCTTGTAAACGCTTTTCTTTTCTTTGAAGTATTCAGCATTTCTGCCATCTTTGCCGTCAGTGTCATCGCCTCACCTCCATATGCTCTCTATACTTTCTCCTGCATGATTTGGCTCCTTCAATACATCTTGAAGCTATCAACTGGTGCAGGCTCAGTCTCCGGTAGCGCATCATAAAACTTCTTCCCTTTGTAGATACGAGTACCTACTGTTTTGGGGGCGACAGTCCTAGCTATAAAAGCGACCGCGTTTTTTGGCATATCGCCCGCCGGACATTCCCAATGGTAATTTTTTGTCCTTTTTGGTAACCTGATTTCATTGCACTGATTAGAGCCGATTTGTCAACGAAACAGGATAACAGACCAAAAAAACAGGTTCCTCAGAATATTTTCATATCTGGGGGGACAGAATGGGGGGTGGCCAGAGAAATTCAGAGACAAAAACAAATTAACGTTTACTGAATAATAAGAACTAGAATATCTGAAAAATAAGCTACGTAGCTAAACCACATTTTTATGGAGCTGATGACATTGATTTAGGGCCAAATATAGCTCTAAAAGAGCTGAGCTGGCAATGGCAAAATTGACCCCGTTCGGGTCAGTTCGTTCGGTGACCCCATCTCATCTCAGAATTGGAGGTGAAATTGAGTTGTGTGGGAAGAGTCACACACGCCTATTTAAAAATAATATATGTGAAAACCGCTCAAGAGTCCCAAATGCGTCCAACCGTCTGGAGTTCTGGAGCCAGTGAAACTAAGCCATCCCCAGTTGGGGCATGTTGTGAGGCTGAAGGTAGTGGAGAAAAGTGACGATGAGGAAGATTGGGATGTACCTGGCTATTCAGATTACCAAAAACGGCTAAATCCATTTCAAGCAACGTTTCAATTCCGAAAAGTAGTGGTCTTACACCAGGGCGATAGTGAAAGTGCTTTCAACTCGGAACGTGCTGAAAATAAACAAGATATATATTAATTGTAATGGATTAATTTGTGAAATAACCAGAATTTACTTGAACCTGCGGCCTCCGGTTTGCTAGTCGAAAGCTTTGCCCCTCGAACACGGAGACCACGGGGACCCCTCGACCACGGAGAATCAGAAATCGACTCACGGCCTACTAGTATTGTATACTATAGGCGCATTAAAGTGACCCGTGACCTCTATTCGTTCCTCCGTGCCCGAGACAGATTAAAGAGGCAGAAAAATGTTGCTGATTGCGTTGCTAAATTACTAACACTGAGGAACTGGTCAATATTACATTGCGACCAACAAAAACATATCCATGTTATATTACTATTCTCGACATACTCTATGAGATGTTAATTAAATTAATTTTAATCAAATACATGTTTTAATCAAATTCATTCAATCCTTGTATGCCCATACATGAGATGCGCTGACGATCTGAAGCTTCCTGCAAGCTGTATGGATAAAAACCGCCCAGGGTCAACGGAGCATGGAAAATTTAACGGAGACGTATTTAAAGCTGGACGCCGGAGGGCTCTTATTTTTTTATTTACTTAATTAAGTCATCATCATCATCTTCTTCCCCTTGTCCTATTCGGGTCGGGGACCCATTGCATCGACAAGGCCCCTCCGTACGTCCCTGTCTTGCGCTGTTTGTTCGGCCTCCGTCCATGGCAGACCCATCTTCTCCTCACACAGTTTCTGGAGTTGCCTCGCCCAAGTGTGTCTGGAGCGTCTACCCTCTGGAATGTCTACCCTCTTGGACGTCCACCCTCTGGAATGAACCACTTAACTTAGTAATTTACCAAAATAAGCATTACGAAATATATAAGAATTGTAAGTAAAGAATGATATTATATGGATTAAGCAAAGACAAATTATTTATTTATTTATTTATTACACGCCCTGATGGGCTTTTACATTATAATTTATATGTTGAGTAACAAACAATGAAGAAAATATAATACAATGAGAAAAGAAAATATACAAAACAGTGTAACAACAAAACAAATAAGAAAATAAAAATACATATTATGTAAAAATGATAAAAAGTCTCATATTCAATATAAACAAAAATTGAAGAAATTACGTAAATCTATTTGTGCCTAGAAGAATAAAAGTGATAGAATATACAACGTTTATACTGATTAGTTTTAAGATGAAATATATCACCTAGATTAGAATATTTATTTCCGAGACTGTCTCGGAAACAGTGAATTTTGATAAGCTAGTGTCCTGGTGTTATTGAAGTAGAAGGGTAATAAATGTCGACATGATTTTTGGGGAACATGGATATTGATAAATTGAAGTAATTCAGAACAGTCAATTTTGTAATGCAGTATTTTATGTCGGGGGTTTAGGATCACAGGGGCCTAACTACAAAAATTGGTGTTTTGAGTTAAGCTTGGTTTCGGTAATGTCATAATCATATCTATTAGTGACACGAAGCTCTATCTCGAATATACAGCCGTTTAAGAGATAATGATGAGCAAATCGAGAAATTTAGACATAAAATTAGAAGCACAAGGGCATATCGCCTGTTATGCCTTTGTGACATTAAACAAAAATCTTATTACTAGCGTCACACTGACCTAACACTTGTTATTCAGGGAAGAACAAAACGGTAATTGGCTGATTATCAAATAGTTTCAATAGGTACCGAAAGGATAATCCACACATGATCGATTTTTCATGTAATTTTGAACCCTTCTATGAATTTGAAGAACTTTACATTTTTTATTTCTTTTTTAAAAAGAAAGACAAACATTTCTGGTTTACGAATAAACTGACAATATTTTAAAGACTCCCACTACCATCACAGTAATGGGAAAGTATTGCCTGTGTCGTGATGGAGGACTTCGCCGAGGAATTGAACTTACTACTCATGGATGGGATCCAGACGTAATGCCAACTCAGCCACTGACCGGTCAATATAATGCTCCAATACCATTTACAGTGGAAAATATTAAAAATTTGAAGGATTTTTGAACAGTGGATATCATTTTTCCAATGGAAGCTATCTTTCCAATAAGCTTTCCATTGATATGCTTGGTGTTACTCTAAATGACCAGCTCAGGAACGGCGGCTACATCGAAGCCAGAGTCAAGTTAGCCTCTCAGAAACAGGGCGTACTGTACAGGGCCAGCAAATACTGCAGATAATACACAAATTCTAACTATGTACGAATAGCCCCACGGTTGAATTTGACAGCCACCTTTGGTCTGGAGCCATAAAATATATGAAAAAAATCTTGACTGCAGAAAAGGGCGGTGCATTTGATAGAATCCCCTGTCTTTACAAACGGATTGCAATCTTTAAAGCAAAGGTGTCGGGTGGGAATTCTTTCCTTGGTATACCGATATTTTAATGGAAGATCCTCCAAGAAACTATCGTCACAGTTCACGTCAGCATCGGTGCGTAGTTGGGAAACACGCCAAAATATGTTTACACAGTTGACCTTTATCACTTGAGAGCGGGTCGTTTCTACGACTCTTGAGTTCCCAACTGTGGAATAATTTGCCGACTTCTGGGTTTCATCCCCAAAAATGACATAGGTCCTGAGGGAAAATATTTGCCTCAGGGCCTCGTGTGTGAAGATAACGTAAGAGGAAAATAAAATAGCTCTGCCCTAGAAAATACTGATTTAAATATATGTTCATAGATTTTGTTAAAATTATGATATTTATATTATTTCTCTATTCATAAATAGGAATCAAGAGGAGTTTACATTTTTGTAAATAATAACAATGGCTAAATATATAGGTAGGGACACATAGGCATATCTCAATAAATTTATTCAAGTGTACCGGGCCTAAGATAATTATTTTAAAAAGTGTTTTATATGCAATGTGCTGGACTGAGAGATGCTATATTTTCTGCGTTTGATAGCATCTAAAATCTTCATCTCAAAACTATGTTTTTGTAGAATGGCCCCTGTGAACTAAATCACCCCTTGTTAAAGTATTGCTGAATATTAAGGAACGCAAAGGCAATCCATCAATTTTTAAATTTTTAGTTGTCAAAATCTTTTTTTTTGGGGTAAAATATGTAATTTATGAAATGGGACGATATGTTTATTGATAAAAAAAAGTATTACACTTAAATGTGTTTTAATTTCTGAGTTTCAAAGTATCAAAACTGTAGATATGCCCCTGTGATCCTAACTCTCATGTCAAGTATTGCTGTATAGTTAGGAACACAAAGGCATATCTCAGTCGTTTTACACAAATATATTTTTTTAAATCACCACAAGTCTTTAATAACTACTTAAAAATATGTTTTTCAAAGAGTGAGATAATATATTTGTTGACAAATATTTTTTGTTTGCTGAAATGTCTTTTATTTTCTGAGTTTCAAAGCATTCAAAACTTTAAATGCGTTTATCTCAAAACTATGTTTTTGTAGATAGGCCCCTGTGATCCTAAACCCCCGACAATGTAATAGTATTAAATCTGTGCTTATTCTTCTTTCTGAAAGTTTCAATAGAGACGTTTTATCCAGGAGATAATTGTAATCAATGTTTAGTATAGGAATATGCAATTTATAGTTTATAAACCTTAGAAACTTCCGTTGAATCTTTTCAATGTTGTCTGAATGAATGTTGTAAAAGGGAGACCATAACGTAGAGTTATATTCAAGTTGGCATCTGACAAGGGTTTTATATAACATAATAAATGTGTCTAAATTATTGAAATCTTTTGCAGCTCTCAAAACAAAACCGAGAGTCTTTAGGACTTTATTGATAATATTATTAATATGACATACAAAGGTGAGTTTACTGTCTAACATAATGCCTAGATCCATGATTTCACTAACACAATTTAAATTTTCATCATTTAAAGAATACTGAAAAATAATAGGATTGTTTATTTTGGAAAAATGAATGAACTGACATTTGTTTAAATTTAATGCTAGTTTGTTGATAGAGCACCATTCAAAAAGATATATCAAGTTAGTTTGAAGTATAATACAATCATTAATGTGGTTAATCTCTTTATATAGTTTCATGTCATCGGCAAACAGTAGCACATTTATGTCAGTAAATATATCAACAATATCATTTATAAATATAATAAACAAAATGGGCCCTAAATGGGAGCCTTGCGGCACTCCACTTGTTGCTATAAATTTGTAAGACTGTGTGCCATTTATTTTCACACTAAGAATTCTTTTGGACAAATAACTAACAAACCAATTTAATAAGCTACCATAAACTCCAAGTTTCGCCAATTTATTGATTAGTATTTTGTGACACACCTTGTCAAAGGCCTTGCAAAAAATCAGTGTATATTGAGTCAACCTGGCACCTGTTGGCTAAAGATTTAGATATGTAGTTTTCGTATATTAGTAAATTGGTCAGTGTAGATTTATTTGAACAAAAGCCATGTTGGTAGGGAGTTATAATTTTTTTAATGTTTGTGGATATTTTATGGAGGACAATTTTTTCAAAAAGCTTGGGTATCGATGATTGGATACATATTGGTCTATAATTTGTTACGTCCGTTTTGTCCCCTTTTTTAAAAATGGGTGTAAGAAAACTGTGTTTCCATGTATCAGGGAAACTGCCTGTCTCTAGTGACTGGTTAAAAATTAGAAAAAGAGGAACAACTAAGCCGTTTAAACATTCTTTAATTAACACAGGTGGAATATTATCAGGTCCTGCATTTTTTCTAGCATCTAACAAATTTACATGGTTTTTGATATCTTTAATTTCTATGCGTACTTCAGATATATCCAGACTAAGATTGAATGAGAATTTTGGAATTTCGTTGCTAGGTATATCCTCTTCATACACAGACTTAAAAATAATCGGCGAATAGATTTACAATGTTTTTATCATTACATCCAATTTTTCCATTGAAATTCATAGAAGTTGGAATACCTAAGTGAGTATTTTTTTGAGAATTAGTGTAATTCCAAAACTGTTTTATATTTACACGAATTTCACTTTCAATTTTGTCAATGTAATTTTTATAGCACAATTTTGAGATTTTACAACACTCCCTTCTTAACAATTGAAATTTATTGTAATCACTCGTCAGTATGGATCGCTTATAATTTTTATGAGCTATTTTCTTACTACATGTTAAAGTGATCAAATTGGGACTAAACCAGTTTGGAAAATGAGAAATTCTATTATGTCGAATGGGCACAAAATTTGCAATAGCATCATTTAGAACGTCATAGAATTTATTTACATTATCGTTAACATCAGCGTTTTCTAGAAAGGACCAGTCTGTTGTATTTAAGCAATCAGAAATTTTTTGAAAATTTGCTTTACGGAAGTTATAAGATGACTTGATATTTTTAACATGAGTGTTGTTAACAAATGGAATAACTATGTCCAGAGGAGGATGGTAAACGTCTACAGGTAATAGTTCTTCCAAAGATTTACATACGTTAGTAGTGGGCTCACTGCGAAAAACTAGATCAAGAATGCCACTATTTATATTAGCGACAGTGTTTAGTTGTGGGATTGATAAATAATTCGACATACCCAGAATCTCTCTCTCACTAAGATTAGCAGTTGACATATTAATACCAGACAATTCAGGGTCATCATGGTTCCAGGATATATTTGGTAAGTTATAGTCTCCTACTACAACAAGTTTGGCATAGGGATATTTAAACCTTAAAAATTCCACGTCCTCAACATGTTTTGTATACATCTGTGTATCGGAGGATAGAGGTAAATATAAACATCCAATTATTAACTTGCCAGCATTTTTGTTTTCGAGCAACACGAATATTTGTTCAACCTCACTATTTTTGTTTTTAAGCACTTTTGACGGAATACGTTTGTGGACAGCAATCAGGACTCCACCCCCTCTTGTATTGGAGCTGGTGTTTGGACTACGGTCTACTTGGTAGATGTGGTGATCGTGCAATCCAAGTTCTGCTGAGAAAATCGATGGTGTTAACCAGGTTTCTGTTAACATGATGACATCGTGTGAGAGAGTCGGGGCACTTATTCTGAATTACTTTATTTTCGTTCTGATTCCTCTCACGTTCTGATAGATAGATTATGACAGAAATGAGCGTAATAAGAAAATATAAAAGACAAGTGAGGTAAATATTGATGTAAATGATGAATACTTGGAGCAGGTGGATGAGTTTGTGTATTTGGAAAGTATCTTTACAAGAGAAGAGGTAATGCTGGTAGAGATATTGAAAGAAGAGTAAATGCAGGTAAATCCATTAATGGAGAATTGAATTGAATTGAACCAAAGATATTCAAATACAGAAGAGATATACTATGGTGTCCGCGCAACTGTCGCCGGACTACGCGCTAATTAGCGTAGTTTTCATACAAAAAGAATTTGTTCATTTCGTTGATTTTTTGAAAATGTGCATTAATATTGGTTAACAATATATTTTGAATAAGGAAATAATTCGTTCATTTAGTTGATTTTTTGAAGGTGTGCGGTAGTATTGGTTGACATTGGGAAACACAGTCCCACCCAGTAAAAGCTGCGGACAGCACATCTATTACATAGTATAAGGTAAAGTCGCTCCTGCTTCTTGTACGCTTAGATCTTTTAAACTACGCAACGGGTTTTGTGGCGATTTGATATGTATGCAAATTATCAGAGGGCGTTGGTTGTAAAGGCTGGGTATTGGCATTGTCAGCAGATGGCGTTGAGTTTGGTTAGCCACAGGAACGTGTGGCTGGGTCTGCTAGTCTCTTGACGTATTTCAATATCTTTGGATGAACCCAAGATTTATTAACAACATTAATAATTAGATACATTAATAACAAGGAAGACTTTTTTAATCGACTACCGGAAGAAATTAGAAACATTAACGATAAAATCCAATAAATTAACACTGTTAAAAAATATTTTAAAGATAATCTCAAAAAAAAAAAGTTTCCGACTAATTTAATCTTACGAATAACTTATAACTCAGTTTCCAAGTGATACTCCATTCTTCAAATAAGTTAAATTTTGTTTTGTTTTTAACAACTAATTACAATATTTCTAGATACATTATTCGGAAAAAATTCGGTTTAGGGGCGGCGTTCCTAGATAATTTTTTTTTTTTTTTTTAATACTAATTATGGGCCGGAAAATCCGAATCTGAAAGAATTAGGCGTCGGCAAGCAATATTAACTGAATTACACGACTTTAAAATTTTCTATAAACACAAAGGAAAAGAAGCCATTATTGACATTACAAGTCATAGAAAAACAAGAAAGATGTTACACCACATAAAATTAAGTGTTGCCATTGAGCAAAAATGTTGGCCGTCCTACGTGACCTACCTTCGACGGGGCTCCGATTCAGGTGTTTGAGGGTCGCTGTTCAGAGCACGGAAAGAAAGGAATGGGATGGAAAAGTGTGATGATGAGATGAGAAGACGAGCGGATGAGAGAAATGAAAAGCTAGATGTTTGTTTGTTTGTTGAGAAAGCGGAAAACGAAGCACGAGGTTTGGCGCCATTTTGTTTGTGTAACATGGTTTGTGATAGAAAAGAAAGTGCCCCCTTCGTAGCGCCTACTCGCGTCACGGCAAAAAAACATCCCAGTTTTCAAGTAGTTTAGCGGCTACGCTAGGTTTGTGTAACATGGTTTATGATAGAAAAAAAAGTGCCCCCTTCGTAGCGCCTACTCGCGTCACGGCAAAAAAACATTCCTGTTTTCAAGTAGTTTAGCGGCTACGCTAGGTTTGTGTAACATGGTTTGTGATGGAAAAGAAAGTGCCCCCTTCGTAGCGCCTACTCGCGTCACGGCAAAAAAACATCCCAGTTTTCAAATAGTTTAGCGGCTACGCTGGGTTTTTGTAACAAGGTTTGTGATAGAAAAGAAAGTGCCCCCTTCATAGCGCCTACTCGCGTCAAGGCAAGAATACATCCCAGTTTTCAAATAGTTTAGCGGCTACGCTAGGTTTATGTGACATGGTTTGTGATACAAAAGTGAGTAAAATTTATAAAAAATAATTACTTAAATTAGTTATTGATATTATTGCTTAATGGCAACACTTAATTTTATGTGGTGTAACATCTTTCTTGTTTTTCTAGGACTTGTAATGTCAATAATGGCTTCTTTTCCTTTGTGTTTATAGAAAATTTTAAAGTCGTGTAATTCAGTTAATATTGCTTGCCGACACCTAATTCTTTCAGATTCGGATTTTCCAGCCCGTAGTTAGTATAAAAATAACTAGTTTTATTATCTAGGAACGCCGCCCCTAAACCGAACTTTAGCCCATTATTCAAGTAGTAAAAGTGATTAATAGTAGATAAATACTTAAAATTACATAACACCGAACTTACAACTTATTGTTTTTTACCTTCGCATTGTAATTTACTTATAATATAGCATTAAAAATTTACACTACTCTTCCAGACACAAGTTAATGCTTCCATGGAAGAATGGTATTAAAATATTTGAACAAGAACATGTACGTAAATTATTATATCATCTAAATATACATTATATTTTATGAAGAAAAAAAGAAAAAAAATGTGTTCCCGTAATCTAAATAGACACAAAGGTTCTTATGGGATGTGATGATAATAGCAAGAAAATCCGGTGTAGTAGGTATCGCTAAAAATAAAAATAAAACGTTATCGTTTGCTGTTGTGACGCCAGAAAATGGAGAAACATCACGAACACACGGAGTTCATTCATTTGTGCAACCAATACGTGCCGAAAGACATTATTGCTGAAAGGAAACGGGTTTCCACTTGGGTTTTTTATTCGTAAAGTAATATATTGTTGAAATAGTAATAAAATAATGGAATTTACGGGCAAAACCACCACAAAAGGACTTTCTAATTATATTGTAAAACAACCACCGAGGTGTTATGAATAATAACGCATGCAGCTTTCAGTCGGGAATTTAGATGTTCGATTTAATTATATACAAGGTGCGGCAGAACAAACAGTGCAGTTATGAAGGGTAATTAAAAAAAACGGCGTAACTTACTGAAATGGGGTTTATTTTATTTTATTCGGTACATCATGCCGTTTTATGCATCAAGTCCTGAAGATGAAATCAGAAAGATAATGGCCCCTAGCAGCGATACATTGATGAAGGCGAATTCTGTTTTCGGCTGCATTTTGGCACATCTCGATGGGCATAGCGAATAAACAAAATTTTCGGTACTGGGCTGGAAATAACCCAAAGCAACTTCATGAAGACGTCTTCACTCCTCAAAAGTGACGGTGTGGTGTGCAATTTCCAAATTTGGGGTGATTGGGCCGTATTTTTTTGAGGAAAATAGACGAACCGTGACTGTCAACGCTCAACATTATGTTTCCATGTTGGAAATTTTTCAATTAGAAAAACTAATGGAGGAAACAAATCTGGGAGATATCTGGTTTCAACAGGATGGTGCTACTGTCCATACTGCTTGAGTTTAAATGCAAAACTGCGATAGTTTTGTCATTGAAAGTTTACCTGCCTCCCTAATGCGCATTCAAGTGAAGGATCTTTTGTGTTAGTGCCGAAAAAAGTCGTTATTTTCGGTACAAATCACAATGTAGCAATCAATGCCATCTGTTGGTACGTCAATTAACTAATATAATTTGGCTAACAAAATAAATTTCTTGCAATTGTGCGATAAAAAATAGTAGATTTTTATATATCCAGTAATTGGCTTGAAATATGGACAAATAAGGAACTCCAGTCCAATTTTTTTTAATGAATAATGACCTCCTAACTTAAATTACCGCGGATTAATTTTTATTTTTATAGTTAGTTTTAATAGTTAAAATAATTGTCAAAGTTTTAATTTTTCAAGATCCCCGAAAACCACCGTATGTGTAGGGAATCGTGTGACGTCATCACTCTCCAAAAGTTTTATTTATTTGTTTTTAATTTTTTTTAACTTTATGAGTAAAATCTCAAATTAGACTTGCAGGCGGGAGGCGGGAATGGGTACCGCCGCCCCGGGAACCTTTATTGGATAACCAACACCTCTGCCATAGGTCACCCCAAGTGGTTCGCTACGTTTGGTGATTTAGCAGGGGTGCCCGGGTTCATGGGGTGAGGTTTGTCTAGGTTTTGGAGGCGGATGACCAGGACACACTGAACCCCAGATTCCTACCCACCCCTAAAACCCTCTTCCTTCCCAGAACTCTCCCCTCCTTCCTTTCCTTAAAAAAAACCCTCCACACAGCATCCCCAAAGATGACATAGGCTCTAAGGGAAATTATTTTCCTCAGGGCCTCCTGTGTGGAGCTCACGTAAAAAAAAATAAAAGTCAATAGATGTCGCGTATTAGTTTTATTTATTTCTAAGAGGTGTTGTCATTTTGTATGGAAGAAACTATTCATTTTGTAAAAAACATTAGTTAGGTGGAATCATTTATTTATTACATTAAATTTATTATATTATATTTATTAATTATATTATTATATATTTCAACGTTATTATGGGAAAGTGGTATAAAAATGGCTTAAAATTTTTTTTATTGGTTTTTGGGGTGTTATGCCGTGTATGTGACCACATCTACCGGATCTGCCGTACCATTATACTTCGTTTTATATGATTAAATCAGTATTTTAAATCACCCTGAAACTATCCAGTCTCATAGAGCCCAGACGAAGGACACAAATAGAGTCTTTGAATTTGAATAATGATTTATTTGTGATCTTACTACAAATTACTTTTAATACTGAGTTAATTTCGTACACAGTCTTCTTTGTACTGTTACATAACGACGGGCTCGAACCGCCTTGTTACGAACAGGTACAAATTAATAATCACAATGACACAACAACAATGGTTCAATTTAAATACTTACAGAAACCAAATTATAATACAAACCTCCGGCTAGCGTCCCTCAGGGATATCGTGTTTTCAGTTCGTTTGGGATTTGATTCAAAACGACTGTCGCTTTATTGTTGGAATAATTATATATATAGGGTTTTAATAAATGAAAAGATCTCTTGTCGCTTTTAAATAATTGGTGAATTTATTAATGACTCGACGCTTCTAGGAAAAGCTTTTAATCTCTTTGTGAACTCAAGGTTAATGATTTTAAAATATAATAAAAGGGTAGAATGATAACACATAATTATATAAGTTTTACGTACGTTACACTGTCACGGGCAGCATCTGGGCAGAGGACCTGATCCGGGAACACCACTGAGTTGATTTAAATATCCAAATTTAACTATATTTTGAATTACGTGTCCCAAACAATTGTTGGAATCAAAAGGGCGGTCGGCAATATGCACCAAGAACCGTCCCTCACCACAGTTAAACCCAGAAGAAGGCGCCAGGGCTCTCCGCCCCGTCGAAAGGGCTGCTCGGCCCCCTCCCGAAATCCGGGCCAATCAAAACGTTTCGCAAATGTTGCCAACTTTTGGCAACTGGTATAAAATATTTAGTACCTGATGACGGAAATAATCATACAGGGGTGGGAAGTTATAATTCAAGAAAGTACTTCATAACACATCCCCGAAAATACCAGCAAAAAACCGCAGTCGTAACGAAGGTTTTTTGAATCTACCCTTCAAAGAATTCCCTCAATAAACTTTACAAAAAAAAATCGTTCACATAGAGATTCAGCATTAAAAACCTAGGCAAAAGTGGTACAGTTTACAATAATTTATATAGTTTACAATTAACATAAAGTATCAAATAGACAGCAAAATCGACGCTTCGAAACGGCCTGGCGGGAACTTCGTTACACGCAGCGCAAGTCAGTGTGTAATTTCCATCAGGGCGTCTGGAGTAATAGTCAGGATCCTCAGCAGGAGAGAAGTGTCAACATGAAATAAAATAACAAAATTATTAGAAAAGTACAAACATTTAGGCATCAAGGCACTTAGAGTAAACAAAATTATCTGAACAGTAGTTGTATAAGCAACAAGAGATCAAAGCGTAAGGTAACTCCACATTAGATGTCGTGATGTATGCATTGGCGTATGTCGTAGAACACAAAGCACATTCAACCCCCTTTTAAAGAACAGGTAATGGCTCAGTGAAGTCAGTGTCCACTTTTTAACAGTACGGATCACTGGTTAACGACATATTAAAACAAAACAGATAATAAAACAGACAACATAAAATCAAAGTCCTTTAGTGACCCACATAGCGTCAGAAATCTTATAAGATTCTAACGTAGGTATAATTTAGGACATTAATTGGAACACCGCAGTGATCCCCCTTAAAATTAAACTGTCAGCAGAAACGGGTGGACTCCAAGATTTCTTTAGACACACATTAATAATACCTCAGATTGTCATCAGAAACGGGCGGACTCCGAGATTTCTTTAGACACACATTAATAATACCTCAAATTGTCGTCAGAAACGGGCGGACTCCGAGATTTCTTTAGACACACATTAATAATACCTCAGATTGTCATCAGAAACGGGCGGACTCCGAGATTTCTTTAGACACACATTAATCATACCTCAAATTGTCGTCAGAAACGGGCGGACTCCGAGATTTCTTTAGACACACATTAATAATACCTCAGATTTTATCACATTCACTGTAATATAATTGTCGTCGATTTATTGCGTTTTAAGGCAATGTTTAAAGTTATTGTACCTAGTCAGCGCATTATAGTATTTTTTTAATGATGACAACAATGATAATAAGGAAAGATATCATAAAATAGTATCGCTTTTCCACTTCATTTACGCGGGCTATGCCACGGGGCGCCATCTTGTTTTTTTTTGTACGAGTTAAACAAGACAAACTCAAATCAAAATAACGAGGGTATCAATGACCCGCGTTACTCTCACCAGAGTACTGCAATGTTCATAATATTAGGTAATTGTTACCATAAAATACAATAAAAGTATTGTATGATATAGTTGAATAGTAAAAAATGTGGAGTGTTTTTATCAATCCAGTTAATTACTCCGAAAAGATATAATGTAGGTGTGTGTTTTTATCAATCCGGTTAATTACTCCGAAAAGATATAATGTAGGTGTGTGTGTACACACTATTTCAAAAGCGTCCCTTCAAAACAGTGCTGCGTGTTGAATGTATGTGTGGATGTGTGTAGTGTAAATTTCATAATACGTTGATTTCTCCGGGTCTTACAAAACCATGTGAATTTATTAATCAAAACACGGTTCACGTCGCTTAGCGCGAAACTTTACTCAAAACGAGAATTTTCTAATTGGTATGGGCCAACATTCTAGTTGAATTCCATCTTGCTCTTATTGTATCAACTTATCAAATACCTGTAAATTAGTTATCCTCCTTATCACCATTCTGAATAATAACATTCAGGTCCATTAATGCCTATTGATATCGTATGCAATCAATCTTCCCCGTTAGTTGAATAAATCTAGACACTTGTTATATCCTGAGAAAAATCTCGAAATCCAACGTAATAGATAATCGAACCCACATCTCTTCTCTGTAAAATAATTAATTAATAGTAATACCTATACATTAATATTAACAGATACCAATTATATTCATCTATAAAAAAAATAGCTATCGTACTTCCGTTTTCATAGACTTCGTTGTCGTATCAATTTGAGGTTGCGGGCATGGGTACCGCTGCCCCTGAACTATCTATTGTATAACCAGCGCCTCAGTTATAAATAATCCTGTTAAGAGATTCGCCATGTTTGGTATCGCTTTATTCGCTACAAGTACCCGAGTCCATGGGATAAGGTCGGACTGGGTCTAGACTACCTGCCGCATGGCAGGACGGATCGCGAGGAACCGCAATTTGGAGAGAGGAATTCCTATGCCTATCACTCCTGGACGCTGACCACCATATTTCGATCAGCCCTTCATACCTCTTTCCTTCCTCTCCTTCCTTTCCTTAAAAAGACCCTCCACGTAGCATCCCCTAAGATGACATAAGTACTAAAGGAAATTATTTTCCTCAGTGTCTCCTGTGTGAAACTTATTTTACTAAACATATTTGTCTAATCGTTAATAGGTTTCTACTCTTCGTTAGAGAGATCGGCATGGATACGGAGATATATAATTTCGCAAGGAATCGAACCCGCGACGAAGTAAGGTGATTACGTCGGTGTGTTATGCATTATAATTATTCCAGATTCGAACTGGTAGGTATTTATATCCTATAAGGAAGGCAGTATCATTGAACACTAAAAATTATATCTCACTGGCAAATCAATTCGAGAATTGAACTCGATTAAATTTTATTGCTGTCGTTATTTTAACTGTTAAAAATCTGTTTTTAATAGGTAAATATTATTTTACCATTCTAAATCATCGGCTCTTTTCAACGAAGACAACGCTAACATATGGTCTCAATACACTCTGAGACTGGTCAATTTCTGTTTTTAAACTAATGGCCGTTATTCTAAAAATAATCGCATCTATTTGCCACTATTTCATAAAGGAAGTTAATATCGTTAAATACCTACTAAAAATATCTTCACGCTGCACAGACTACGTAGGTACTTTCCGATATTTGAAACAAATTCTTTGCCTATGAAAAAAAGGTTTATGCCTAACAGTGCATTTTTCAGCCCTTCAGACTATGGTCTTATTGAGCTATTGTCTCCAAAGGAACCCAACATAACCATTGTCCATCGGCCGACTTGTCAAGAAATATTTTAACGAAACTTAATCTATTGTCATCCGTCATCCCTTGCCATAAATCGACCCTACGAAAGGTACCTGCTCTTAGGTGCCTGCATCCGGACCGTTTACAGCGGTTGACGGCTTTTTGTAGGATTTTTAACTAGAACGTCTTGATATTATTCAAAATGTGTTTAAAATATATTTAAACGTCGATCAAATTTAAATCTTAGGTCACACAATTTATTGGCGTATGCGAGCTGCATTTACTTAAAGGAAAATTTGTTAAAGAATTAACTGACAAATAACCACCACGCCGTTTTTTTGCAGAAGTTCACAATATGCAGTCATCAAATATGTCTAAAGCCATTTCAAGCATATTTAAACTTTAGGTTATTTAAAACCAAAATAAATGAAGTTCAAATAAATGACGTCGCAGCAAAGCCAAGTCAATAATATTATTTCACTCACGAATTGCTGACTAACATACATTACCTTAGACCTTAAATAGCTTAGGTATTATCTAATTCTGAGGTTTCAGTAACCATTTTGTTTCAAAAATCGCGTAAAACAAAACGAAGCTTTTCAACATACGGCGCGTGTGATTTATTTAACGGTCAAAACACGTGCTGGTTTTTAAATTCGGAGTTGTGGCCGACAAGATGGCGGCGTTCGAAAACACGCGTGAACTTTTTTGAAAATAGTCCTAGAACACTTGTGAGATGCTGGCTTTGCTTTATTGGCGTTTGAAAACACGTGGATCAAAATGGACGCTAATAGTTTAAAATGTCGCTGTTTCCAAAAAACGACGCGTTTCTAACACCAAACGCGTGGATCAATTTCTCGCAGACCAAACATAAACGCGAAGCACATGATTCGATTGTTAAACACGTGTGGATTGTCACGCGGTGACTTCGATTAATTTTTAAAAGGCTACCAGCGGTCTAAAAAACGTGCTGTTTTCAAAATGGCGGCATTTGAAAAATGTGTAGACGCGGCCTTCAAGATAACGGCATTTAAAACGCGGGGGTCTTAACACAATTCAAAATCACTTATTTACCTATATATTTAAATGGGAAGAAATAATTATTATTTACATACACACATCACGAAAAACAGCATGGAGTTTATGAAAATAAATCAAAGAAAGCGACAAATCATAATGAACCAAATCTAGCCCCAAGTTGGAAGCGACAGTGTTACATAACGACGGGCTCGAACCGCCTTGTTACGAACAGGTACAAATTAATAATCACAATGACACAACAACAATGGTTCAATTTAAATACTTACAGAAACCAAATTATAATACAAACCTCCGGCTAGCGTCCCTCAGGGATATCGTGTTTTCAGTTCGTTTGGGATTTGATTCAAAACGACTGTCGCTTTATTGTTGGAATAATTATATATATAGGGTTTTAATAAATGAAAAGATCTCTTGTCGCTTTTAAATAATTGGTGAATTTATTAATGACTCGACGCTTCTAGGAAAAGCTTTTAATCTCTTTGTGAACTCAAGGTTAATGATTTTAAAATATAATAAAAGGGTAGAATGATAACACATAATTATATAAGTTTTACGTACGTTACACTGTCACGGGCAGCATCTGGGCAGAGGACCTGATCCGGGAACACCACTGAGTTGATTTAAATATCCAAATTTAACTATATTTTGAATTACGTGTCCCAAACAATTGTTGGAATCAAAAAAGCGGTCGGCAATATGCACCAAGAACCGTCCCTCACCACAGTTAAACCCAGAAGAAGGCGCCAGGGCTCTCCGCCCCGTCGAAAGGGCTGCTCGGCCCCCTCCCGAAATCCGGGCCAATCAAAACGTTTCGCAAATGTTGCCAACTTTTGGCAACTGGTATAAAATATTTAGTACCTGATGACGGAAATAATCATACAGGGGTGGGAAGTTATAATTCAAGAAAGTACTTCATAACAGTACGCTTACATAAGTTAATAATATTAACCCTAGAGTAGTCGCGCCTTCCCGTGAAACCTGAGTGCTCGCGTAGGGAGCATTTTGCCGCCCGTAATTAAAATAATATTTTTTTGCAAATAATAATTGAACACGTATGAAATGATTTTTTAAAAATAGAATGCAACATCAGCTATCAAAAAAGTTAACATTTATTAAAGTATTGTTCTTAGTATTAGAAAATAAATTCTTTGGGAAATCTTTGGCAAAATTTCTAGAATTTTAACATCTTTATCTTAACCAGCATTAAAAAAAAGAAAAATTAAATTAAATAACAAAATTAAACGTTTTCATCATCTACGACATATATTTCAGCAAAACAGTACTGATACATGTATATGCAATGATCGTTGCACAGTAACTTTGCGTATCTATTGCCTTTTTTGGTCCATTAATTTTTCTGGACGGACATACTGCGCATACACCTTCTCTACCTGAGGGTATATTTTTATGTTCCGATGGCACAAATCGGGTGATCTGGTTTCTCAACTATTTGTGCAAAGTGTTTACGTAGGATTTTTATTTTTTCTATTTAGTTACATTTTTTATATGAAGTCATTAAACAGATTGATATCAGTTTGTCAACGGGTTCTTTTAACATTTATTTTTTTAAATTGAAACAGATACACAACATATACCTACACATTATTACATTATGTACATGCATAAAAACATATATTTTTGGAAAAAATATTGTTAATTAAATTTATAAAAAATAAAGAACGTAGAAAATGAAAAAAATATAATAATGGAAAAACATTAAAACGAAAAGCGAATAAACAGAGATTAGTACAAAAAAATCTTCTAATTATATATGATCTAGTCTGAACCATAGCAATTTATTTCAAAAACTTTCTTCGTAATAAAAAATGGTCAGTATTTTCTTTGTATATTATTTGACAATTTTGTCCAATAATTGATCAAAACATACAAAATATCAATATTGTTACGATTAAATATAAGATTATTACATCGAACCAACATCATACGCAAAGAAAACTAATAATATTTCAACTACAGTAAAAAACAGACACACGAATTTTACTTATGTGAGAAGTCGCGCAGTGAGCAATTTGTCGCCAAACGCGACACGCCTACAACAACCGATGGCTCTTGCATGGCTCTTGCGGTCTTCCGTGCACCGAATTTCTTCTAATTTCTGAAACAATGAGGTGAGGTATGGGGGGGGGGGTCGGCTACTAGGACGCTTGACCCTGACAAATACATCGTGTACAAAATAACACGATTTTTTTCCGCGGGCGGCAAAATGCTCATAGCGCGAGGGTTAAGTGTAAATACTTGATGGGGGTATGAATTGTTTTATTGTTTTATTGGTATAATTTTCTATGGCTGTAATTAAGTATAATTTTGTTTATTTTTATTAATAAAGTATCAATTCTTCATTTCTCTCAGTTATTATAATAATAACAACTAAATTAATCATAATTAGAATCATGTTATTTATTCATTACCTGCCAAAGCACCCAGCATTGCCCGGGCTTTATTCTGTATTAAAGGGTGGAAAAGTAGGAGCACCTGTTTCAAATGTTAAATGTGCCAAGTTCCATCAATCTCGGAATAAAACTTATTTTTTTACATTAAACCCACACAGGCAGCCCTGAGAAAAACAATTTACCTTGGGGCCTGTGTCCTTGGGGACGCTGGGTGGAGAGTGTTTTTAAGGAAACAAAATAGGAAGTTCTGGGAAGGAGAAAGACATGTGGGCTGGGTAGTTAGGTGTGACGTCCAGCCCTCCCGCTGCAATGCTAGTCGATGGAGAGGTTAAAGGGTCTTCCCAAAACGGCTTCTTCCATCTGGCCCGCCACGCATCTAGTGGGCAGGCGCTTCCGCCGCCAAAACCTGACCACACCTCATCTGATGAACCCGCTAAGTCACCAAACTTACGGTGTTACAAATGGTTCCCGGGGCGGCAGTACCCATAACTGCCACCCAATTGAAATTTAATTCAAAATGAAATAATTCATTTACCTCATTCAAAATCTAGTATTTCTAAATATCATCATTATTTACCTGAACAAATTATTTTTAGTTTTATTGCACGTAGGTGTAGGCAGGTAGGTATCTGTTGTTAAATTGTAAACACATTATACAGGGCATTAAGGACTCCAGATACTAATATCTACAGCCTGTATGTTTGACGAATATCTACAGCTCATATGTTGAACTAATATCTACGAACTTCAGAGTGTTGATTAATATCTACAGAGCGTATGTTGGATTAATCAGCTAAATGTGTTCAATAGTCCGATATTAGGGATTTTTACATACATACTTACATAAATTAAGTTTTTTAAACTGCATACGCAATATTACGTTATTCCGATATGTTATACATAATTGCAAATCCAACCTCTACCAGTACTGTAGATATTCGTCAACACTTTCCTTCTCATAGATATTAGTTCGATTTTTTCAGTTTTTGGAATTCCTGTAGATATTAGTAGACGCCTCCGGCATTAAGCTCAGACTCGTTATCAAATAAGAGATTATCTGTAGTTAAGGGATGTATTTGGCTTACTTTAACCGATGATTCCTCACATTTGGACTAACAAATGTGAATTTAAATGTGTTAATTATCCAGAATACACTGACAAAGTGATGTTATTTGCAAACATGGTGTCATTAATTTATCAACAAATGTTGTGGAATTTGCAACAAAAGTGTTACGTTCGCTTTTTTGGAATTTTTCACCAAAAATGTGGCATTTCGTTTTTTGCGCGGTCGTTCAACTTGAATTTAGCTGCGTTCTATTTTATTATTATTGAGGGTTTTCAAAACCGTAGACAAATAAATATTTTGACTGTATGTCAAATAATTTACCCGATAATCGCGAATTTCGCGTCATCCGCGCGAAAATGGCAAAATTTGCATTATCGCAAATAATGCGAAATTTTCAAGATATCTAGATATCAAAAATGTCGATAACTTGTCATTGTACAAACAACAGAATAAACAATTGAATAAATTAAGATTATTATTATTATAGAGAATTGGTCGTTGTTAACTGTTTTTGATCTTTGGCGATCTGCAGTCATGCTCAGAAACAACGACAAGTTACCGAACGATAATACCTTTATAAAACTAAACTTGACCGTGCGAGATACCCAGGTCTCTCCTTATTCGCTGAATTCCTTAGGGTCGTCGGGTATTTCCCCCTAATCTCCCATTTACATTTCTTTGAGGCATCACCGAGGAACCGGCTAAGGGGCGCGGAAGCTGAGTGTGGTTCACGACCAGACCGAACGTCATGCGCATTCTTGCTGGAACTGCCAATCGATTGGAGAGGACTCCCAACCGTTTGCCATGCCCTTATTACTTATCTACTGTGTCTTCCTCCCAAACAGGTGCTTGTAGGATACGCTGGATACAATAACCCGCGCCTGCCACCTCGTGGACTTTCACCAACCTGTCCCGTTGTCTTGTCTATATTTTGTCATACTAACACATATCATATCTGTATTTCCCGCTAAACACTTGCATATTGCTTACTAACAACGTATGCAGGGACACTGGAGGTCTAGTTTCGTTATCAAATGTAGAGTCGTTTTTACCAAAAATATTAGAGTCCTTGCAATAACCATCTGTTACCTATACGAGGGTGGGTAAGTGGTGGGTCCTCCAATGTAGATCTCTACTTATTACCAACGTTAATAAAGCATTTACGGGAGGCTGGTATGGGTACCATATTTGCTTCCTATGCCATATTTTCTGGTATGGGTTCTATTATTGTGCTTCTTATGTTGGGAGGCTGGTATGGGTACCATATTTGCTTCTTATACCATATTTTCTGGTGTGGGTTCTATTGTGCTTCTTATTTTGGGAGGCTGGTATGGGTACCATATTTGCTTCTTATACCATATTTTCTGGTGTGGGTTCTATTGTGCTTCTTATTTTGGGAGGCTGTTATGGGTACCATATTTGCTTCTTATACCATATTTTCTGGTGTGGGTTCTATTGTCCTTCTTATTTTGGGAGGCTGGTATGGGTACCATATTTGCTTCTTATACCATATTTTATGGTGTGGGTTCTATTGTGCTTCTTATTTTGGGAGGCTGGTATGGGTACCATATTTGCTTCTAATACCATATTTTCTGGTGTGGGATCTATTGTGCTTCTTATTTTGGGAGGCTGGTATGAGAACAATTTTTGCTTCTTATACCATATTTTCTGGTGTGGGATCTATTGTGCTTCTTATTTTGGGAGGCTGGTATGGGTACCATATTTGCTTCTTATACCATATTTTCTGGTGTGGGTACTATTGTGCTTCTTATTTTGGGAGGCTGGTATGGGTACCATATTTGCTTCATATACCATATTTTCTGGTGTGGGTTCTATTGTGCTTCTTATTTTGGGAGGCTGGTATGGGTACCATATTTGCTTTTATCCAACACCTCTGCCGTGGGTCACCCCAAGTGGTTCGTTACATTTGGTGACTTAATAGTAGGGGTGCACGGGTTCATAGCGTGAGGTTTGTCAAGGTCTTGGCGGCCGATATGTTTGGAGAAAGACTGGTTGAGGAGATATTTTGATGTCTCCAGCAGAATCTCTCAACCCGTCGCCTCGCAGTTGAAGGATTGGATTCATACGTCCGTCACCCTGGATGCACTAACCCCCAGATTCCTACCCACTCCTCATACCTATTTCCTTCACAGAACTTCCTCTTCTTCCTTTCCTTAAAAAAAACCTTCCACACAGCATCCCCTAAGATGACGTAGATCCTGAGGGAAATTATTTTCCTCGGGGCCTCCTGTGTGGAGCTAATGTAAAAAAAAATAATTCAAGTACAGTTTACACGCGGTAGAAGCGAAACTTTACCAAAACAATCTCAACCAAATAATTGAAAAGTGAGGTCATAATCAAAGCGACTAATGAGCGCAGAATTTCCGTTTCATATCTCAACCAATAGGAGCCTTTAAAAGTGACATCATTATAAAAGCGGTCGATGAGCGCAGTTGATGCGTCGCAGGTGCAGTGATCGTCATTTACGTTTTATCCGAAATCCAAATCATGGCAGTGCTATAGAAGTTTCAATTAAAAAATAAGACGTCTAATACTTACATGGCAATGATAATCATAATCAGTCATCAATACCCATATTATTAATTATTTACTATTCAGTATTCTTACCCAAGTACCTACCTACTGCAAGGTTAACTTCCTATATGGTAAGGATGCAATGTTCACATTATATTTAATCAGATTCGTAGATATACCCGCATTTTATAAATAATTATTATTAACCGGAAAGTCCACCAAGGACATGCGATATGACGTTAAATTTAACAAGTGCATATTCCAAAAACACTCATTAAACTAACCGCAATAATATTTGCTTTTTAAACCACAACACACACTTTCAGTTAATTGAGTGTAAGTGCACTAAATTTCTATAACATTGTGATGAACTCGCCGTAATGATAATAATACACCGATGATTTCTAAGGGCGCTCTACAACTTAAAATAATTTCAAAAATCCAAGTATCTGCGGGGTTGATTTATGGGTTACACCGGCGACCCCAGCAATAGTCACAAAAAAATAGACGAAGACGAAAAGGAATTTAACATTAGCTACAAAGCAGTGCCACATGTTAGGGTCGAGTCCATTAAGTACGTCACAGGGCTCTGTTTAGAAAGTGTTCTGGCTTTCAAGTACATCCAATAAATTACTATTTTGAAGTTCGGAAACTGCAACAAAAACTAACGAGCACGGAATATCGTCAGAATTCTCCGAAAAATTGTAATTAAATTTGACAGGCTGGTCGATTTAAGTCAAATATATCGGTTTGAGATATTTAACGAATTTGAAGGATTTTAGAAAAGTAGGTAATAAATAAAAAAAAAACTGTGGAGCCAAGGGCCACACACGGGGGATAGAATTAAGATACAGAAAATCAGGGGAGAGGTTTTGAGAGGGCAGTCAGGGTAGATTCGGTCTCGGGGACGGACGGATTTTCAGAGTCGCAGTTATATAGGGAATGATAACAGTAGTTCGGGCGTGTAGACGGGAAATAATTAATTTTTATTGGCAAGAAAACGCGGATAATCAAAGCTTAAATAAAAGACAGTCAGGGTAGATCCGGTCTCGGGGACGGACGGATTTTCAGAGTCGCAGTTATATAGGGAATGATAACAGTAGTTCGGGCGTGTAGACGGGAAATAATTCATTTTTATTGGCAAGAAAACGCGGATAATCAAATTTTAAATAAAAAACAGTCAGGGTAGATTCGGTCTCGGGGACGGACGGATTTTCAGAGTCGCAGTTATATAGGGAATGATAACAGTAGTTCGGGCGTGTAGACGGGAAATAATTCATTTTTATTGGCAAGAAAACGCGGATAATCAAAGTTTAAATAAAAGACAGTCAGGGTAGATCCGGTCTCGGGGACGGACGGATTTTCAGAGTCGCAGTTATATAGGGAATGATAACAGTAGTTCGGGCGTGTAGACGGGAAATAATTCATTTTTATTGGCAAGAAAACGCGGATAATCAAATTTTAAATAAAAGACAGTCAGGGAAAGGTCGCGGAAGTGAACGGTCAATCTTGCTCGGATAAGTTTAAATAAATACCGTCGGGGAATATACGTTACGGAGAGTCAGGGGAAGATCGTGCGAGCGTTTGGTTTCAGATTCGCGGTTGTACGGGGAATAAAACAGTAGTTAGGACGCATAAAACAAAGTCAAAACATCCCGTTTTAATTGACAAAATTGACTTCGGAAAGTTCGCTATTTTGTGAAAATATTCAGGCGTAAATTTAGAATTCAGTTGTTTTCAATTCAGCAAAAAAATTGCATGAAGAGGTTGTGTTTTGCGAAAGTGCATGTGGTAATTTAATTGGAATATGGAGCATGGAAAATTTGGTGAGTTTGCTTAAAATTACTTTATTACAATTTGCATTACATATTTAGTGCGGGCCTTGCAGAAAAATATTCATTCAAGTTCATTGGTTTTCGGAGATGTACTTACAAAAAAAAGGTTATACTATTGGACTTTAAAGTGAGGGACGCGTTTGTTTTCGGTTTGAGTCATAAATCTTTTGACACTTCCTTCTATTGTCTCTTCGAGCAATAGCTAAGATTTAATTTTGTGCAACTGGACATTTTGGGTGAGATCCCTGTCTAACAGAGTGCAATTCTCATGCGGTAGAGGTGAAACCTTCAGAAAACTAAACTTCGGGTGAATGACGAATTTAATACGTTAATTGTGGGATTTATTCATTTTAATGTCGTTGCTAAGTGCTAAGATTAGTTCAATGTTTTTCTACGAAGCACCGCACGAAGAGGAGGTCGATGGGCCACGAAGCATTTCAGAAAGAGGAGGCCGATTAAAGTATCTCTTTCACTAGAGTAATAAACTTTATAGATGTGTTTAGTGTCGCACGTTTCCGTTTCATATAGATTCAAATCACAACAGCGTTAAAGAGGTTTCACAGGATAAATTCTATAGATGTGTTTAGTGTCGCTCGTTTCCTTTCATCTAGATTCAAATCACAACGGTGTTAAAGAAGTTTCACAAAAATAATAAATCTTATAGATGTGTTTAGTGTCGCACGTTCCGTTTCATATAGATTCAAATCACGACGGTGTTAAAGAAGTTTCACTAGAATAATAAACTTTATAGATGTGTTTAGTGTCGCACGTTCCGTTTCATATAGATTCAAATCACGACGGTGTTAAAGAAGTTTCACTAGAGTAATAAACTTTATAGATGTGTTTAGTGTCGCACGTTCCGTTTCATATAGATTCAAATCACGACGGTGTTAAAGAAGTTTCACAAAAATAATAAATCTTATAGATGTGTTTAGTGTCGCACGTTCCGTTTCATATAGATTCAAATCACGACGGTATTAAAGAAGTTTCACTAGAATAATAAACTTAATAGATGAGTTTAGTGTCGCACGTTCCGTTTCATATAGATTCAAATCACGACGGTGTTAAAGAAGTTTCACTAGAGTAATAAACTTTATAGATGTGTTTGGTGTCGCACGTTTCGTTTCATCTAGATTCAAATTACGACGGCGTTAAAGAAGTTCCACTAGAGTAATAAACTTTATAGAGGTGTTTAGTGTCGCACGTTCCGTTTCATATAGATTCAAATCACGACGGTATTAAAGAAGTTTCACTAGAATAATAAACTTTATAGATGTGTTTAGTGTCGCACGTTCCGTTTCATATAGATTCAAATCACGACGGTATTAAAGAAGTTTCACAAAAATAATAAATCCTATAGATGCGTTTAGTGTCGCTCGTTTCCGTTCCATCTAGTTTCAAATCACAACGGTGTTAAAGAAGCTTTCATTTAGAAAAACAGTTGTCAGCATTTTAGAAACAAAAAAATTACAGTTGTGTAGTTTACACACGAGAGGAGTGAAACCTTCAGAAAACCAAAGGAGACAAGATTGGGGAGGCTACGAAGCATCTCACAGAGAGGAGACCGATTATAGTATCTCATTCACTCGCAGGATAAATCATATAGATGTGTTTAGTGTCGCTCGTTTCCGTTTCATCTAGTTTCAAATCACAACGGTGTTAAAGAAGCTTTCATTTAGAAAAACAGCTGTCAGCATTTTAGAAACAAAAAAATTACAGTTGTGTAGTTTACACACGAGAGGAGTGAAACCTTCAGAAAACCAAAGGAGACAAGATTGGGGAGGCTACGAAGCACCTCACAAAGAGGAGACCGATTATAGTATCTCATTCTCTCGCAGGATAAATCATATAGATGTGTTTAGTGTCGCTCGTTTCCGTTTCATCTAGTTTCAAATAGCAACGGTGCTAAAGAAGTTTTCAAACCAATAACCATAATGGGGCCGCCGAGGTGCAATGATTGTAGGGGAGTGTCTTTTGTGGACGATTTGTTAATTTTAACGGGCAATAGTTATTTATGTATCTTACGATTGTGTTGCGAGACATTACATCAGAAAACCAAAGCTAGGGGTTTATTTGAATATAATAAATTGCATTACATTAGGAATACTTAGTCTCAAATATACTTTAGAATTTACTCGGTAATTGAAGTTATTTGTTAGGCAAGGTACGTACTAGGTATATCGGTTTGGAAAACAGATGTATTGCATGGTTATTAACAAATTTTATACAATAGAATCCTCAATCCCAAAATAAAAAATAAAAAACCGACACCTTTTACCTCAAACTTTAGGAATCTCAAGAAAACTGTTATGTAGAGGCCTACATAGGCTAGCTTTCGACTTCGTTGAAACGCGCTCTTGGAAGTGTGCATAGCACTTCACGATTAGGTATATAGTACTTTACGATTAGGTATATTTTATTCGAAATTCACATTTTAGCTCAAATCTTTAGTATTCGCGATTGAACGAGACCGTCAGCACTCTGCTATTATTATTTAGCAAATTTCCTTCTTTCAAATTTAACCGAACGAGTTACGACGCTGGAGCTGGCGATTGCTGGAGCAATTTTGAGTTAAGCTTCCCTATTCCATGGATGTAGGTTACACTTTATGCAGTTATGATCAGTGGGCGGAGTGAACGAGATGCCGGTGGGCTACACTATTTCCTAATGAAGGAAAAGAAGTGACGAAATTCGCGTTGGCTTCACTACCCTTTGATTACGCTCGTGGGGAGCTACCTTGTCAGCGGAACGAAGAGAACACGACATACGGAGTTGTTTTAGCAATCGATCGGCGGCCCTTTGTCGGAAACCGGATAAATTTTCATAATCTTCCCCAAAATTAGAATTAGGGCATCATCCAGCATCAGGTTGGGAATGTACTTTGGACGAAAGAGTAGAGGGGGAAAGTAAGGAATGGATGATATAGAACTGGATTCACGCCCCGGTGCCATTCATTCCTGGACCCAGCACCCTGGAAGCCGAGCTTGACATTCCTTCCCCGAGCTGATATTTGAGATGAGCTTGGGATATCACCTATCGTAGGGCGGAGGTCCGTGAATGCTACGTGCTACGTGGAGGCCCACCTCCGTCACGCCTGCTTCCGTCATGCGAGGGGAGGTATTTTCATTCAAATCAAATACCGATGTTCACCGCGGCTGAAGGCAGACGCATGTTTATAACGTGCCTAGGAAAACGTAAGCATCATTTCTACTGGTTCGAGGCGGTGTGCTGGACGGAGAACGGGACTGTTGAGGAGCTGTGTGACTGCAGAGGCGAGGGCCGATGACATCAAAATCCATCTTTACTAAATTCAAACTTCGCGAGATCAGAGGGGGGAGCGGCTCCACCGACCTCCTGACATTGCCGTTTGTCTAATCCACTTCGGTTTAATGTTCATGATTCAATGCTATAGGAGTGAATGGGACTCTAGTCATTGACATGCTGAAAGACTTCATCATCATCATCATCAATTCAGCTTAGAGGATGTCACGACCTAAAACCTCGTGCCACCCACGCATCCCTGAATACTTCCGGACGGCGGCTACCACACCATAAATCGAAGCAGATCCTCACATCAAGCGATATGAGATGGCATTTCATCAAACAACAGTAGCAGTATCACCATTATAATTTAGCGCGTATTGGTTGAGAACACTCCCACTATCATCCTTCAAACCAAAAACACACATCAAACCCTTTCCCGACAGGAAGCAAAACATGTCGATTTTACATTCGTCGCTTGCGACCATCAAAATATTCTCTGGAGGTGTTGGGATTGGAGGCTGACCGGGCGGTTTTAATTGAACCTCACCAAGTCAGTTGCGGAAATGGAGGAGTCCAATCGAAGCAAGACATATTTTGTTTCATGTCAATCCCTAATAATCTTCCAAAAATACCTACCCAAACTCAAAACCAACTAACTAACTTCACTTACAACTGTGACTGTAGAATTTGTGCATCCCGGACCTGTTTTGATTGAATTTTGATTGTAATTTCGTAATTAGAGTACAAATGTCAAATTATTTTATATGTTAGCATCCCGAGGATAGCTGAGGATTCGCCGCGTTTTACTAAAGGTAGGATCTTCCCAATTTTCTGTATAAAGGTATATTCATGTACTAGGTACTGGGGAGGATGACGCGGGTTAATTCAAAAGAAATAATCATCAACAAACAAGTATAGAACGGACGTTAGTAGGGGAGGAAGTTGCACGAACGGTAGCATTAGTTATTTTCAAGTTAGATAGAGTCAGTCATTGTAAATCGAACCCTAGTGAATTGTAACACGCCATACCTAAAAGGACAAAGGGTTTACCACAAACAAATTATTAATTAAACTGGATTAACCATATCAAACCCTTAAAACAAAAAATAACACAACGTTAGGGGGTTAATTACAAGTTGATTAATTGCGAGCATCTTGCCACGTATACCTAAAACGTATTACGTAAAGGGTTGTCGAGGCGCTGCCAAAGGAACGAAGGGGATAGCGGCTTGAGCGACGGAGATACAAGGCTACGAATACGAAAGGGAGATGAACTCTACGTACAGAGCTTTCGTTGCAGAGCCTACGAACGATGTAGAAGGAAAGAAGCAATAAAATCACGTTTTTTTTAGAAAAGAAAATTATTTAATTAATCAGAGGGGGGTAAGAGTCGGTTTTCATTACAACATATTTTTACTATTTGTTTTGATAAGTCTAAAATATAATTCTATCTAATTTCTGTGGGTACTTATGTAAGTATGTACAGTGAGTCACGACTGTATGGGAAAAAATCTTGTTTTGATTTGTCTAATAGTGATAAAAGGGTGTTAAATGAAGATATAAAATCACATAATTTTGGATCATATTTGGATATAATTTTCTTCCTCCGGATTGACTTTGAAATTTCACATAATAGAGAAAAACCCACCCTTTTTTGATCTTAAAAAAAAAGTTAGATAAACCATTAAAAATAAAATATTTTTCAATAAAACATGAAATACAGGGAACGTTTTGATTTATTTATTTTAAAAATATATTAATATTATTAAAATTATCTCAAGGCAGTGTATTCAAATACCAGCAAAATCGTTCTTCCTCTCAAATTTCGTCATTATTTTGTTAGACTCAATTTTGGGACTTTTTGTAAATAACTTCTTAAATAACTACATTTGCTATGGAAGATTACAAAAAATATTGTTTAAAGGATTCATAGTAACTTTTATTTACACTAGAAATAACCCTTTAAAATGAAAATTTTCAAAACTTTGACGTGAATCCGGAGGAAGAATATTGTATCAAAAATTAAAAAAATTTAAACACGTCGTTTTGAACCCATTTGGCATCCTTTTATCGCTCTTAGAATTTAAAAATAAAAAAATTAAATGACCCACCTTAATGTATATGTGAAGAAGGTGTCACGGTGTGCGGCTTTGTTTTTTAAAAAAATCTAAAGTTTTAATTAGAGATTGATTAAATTTTGCTTAAATGTTCTTCAAAGTAAGAGTAACGCATGGACATATGAATCTGGACCTGCCCTAAGTGGCTAATCTAAAAAATGTGACGTCATCATCTTGTCCTGACCAGCGCGGAGGTCGCATCGTACATTTAACGAACAAAAGTGAGAGCTCGTGCTATACATTATACCCTAATATATGTGGACGTAGCGAATGTGGGCATTTCTCCAGTGAGCTCGTCGCTGTTACAGGGGTAAGTAAATTATGAAACATAATATGTAAAAGTGTCTTAACTAAATACGGCAACAAAATATTCCTCTGTGAAAAAGGGCGAACTTTCCTTTGCCGCATTTGGACTACGCAAATATGTTAATAACGTGGCGGGCAATTCGCTTTCCCATGTAAAAAGGTCTATTCATTCAAAAGCAGATTTTGCTTTTAAGAACTAAATGGTGATATTATAATGCGAGATGCCTATATACTGTCAGATTGATTTTTTAACGAATCACAGTCATCTTTCCACTCTTCGCCCCTCATAGTTTGGTTTTACCCCTCATCTGTATCTTCTTGTCTATTCATTTGGATGTCTATGGGGTAAGGTCACTTTTTTATATAAAATTTCGTAAAAACTACCCCTACCCCATTTTCCCATCCCTTAAAGCAGAATGTTAATGCTTCTTGATGAAACTTTTCACAATTGATTTTCAAATATGAGGAAAATCACTGTTTAATCACTGTACTGAATTTCTACCGACATAATTAATATACATGGTGTTAGGGGCGTACTTGACTTAACTTTTACCAGTGATTCGTAGCATTATTTGAAGTAAAAAATGTAAATGAAATTTTGATCTCTGGGAATATTTTTAATGATTTTTTTTTCAACCAAAAACTTTAAAAAATCACTAAGTGTTGAACATTTAGGATCAGAGCGAGAGGTTAAGCGATTACTCGGCTAAGTGACCGGTGTCGACATATTCAAGATTTTTTTGGTTTGGTTTGAAGAAAAAATTTAAAAAAAAAGTCGAAATATCACTGGAAAATTAAGTCAGGAATCACTGAAAAACATACTTCCCTTGAAAAATTTTAAAGATCTTCAAATATAATGTTATTTTTGGGCAAATCTCTATTCAGATATCGAGTTGAAAAAAATTATTATATGAAATTTACAAGATGGAAAAAAATTGCAATGCCTATTCTCTGAAAATTATAAAAAACACATTTGATTCTTCAATTTTTTATAAGAACAACTCTTTTATAATATGGAAAAATTAGTCAAAGATAATATTGTTAATTCAGAAATTTGAAATATGAGATTGACAAATATGATGATTCGATGGAAGGTTGCAATGGCCGAATTGCTAGAGGCGCCCGTCCCGGTTAGACGAGAGGTTCTGGTTTCGGGCCCCAGTTGCGACTATTATCTTTTTCATTTTTCTGTGTCTTGTTCTCTTTCATAAGTTCGTTTAAATTGTTAGTGTTATCTTCTTCTTCAGCGATATCTGATTATATTTATTTACTTGTGTTTTATGGGGATGAACAATTTCATGATGTTTCTTTGAATGCTTTTTAACTCAAATGTCAAAATATTTTTCTATTTTAATAAGCCTTGTTTTATTAAATATTTTAACAACAGTCACGTATTGTACAATATATAACTGTTGTAAGTAATATATTAGCGAACCCTTAAATTTAATTTAAAATGAATTTGATAAAAAAATTGCAGTGCAGTTTACACGCGGTGAAAGCGTAACTTTACCAAAACAATCCCAACCAATACTTGAACAGTGAGGTCATAATCAAAGCGATCAATGAGCGCAGATCTAGCGTAATTTCCATTTCATATCTCAACCACTAGGAGGCTTTAAAAGTGTTATCATAATCAAAGCGGCTAATGAGCGCAGTTGATGCGTCGCAGGTGCAGTAATCGTCCAAATCAAAGCGTGGCTATAGAAGTTTCACTTCAAAAATTATAAAGTTCAAAAAATTAAACACAATAACAATAAATAAGATCCGCATCTTACATCTAGTATAATCGTGATTCATTTTTGGCTTATTAGGAGAACCAAAAAACAAATATTAAAGATATCCGTATCTTGACAATTAGAGTACAATCTTACCTTTCTTGGAAGGCATCATGAATTTATTATGGGAATTTGTAAATAAATAATATGTACACTTTGTGGAAATAAAAACTCATATTAAGTAACTACACATAAAATTCTAATCTTAGTACTAATAAGTTCCACTTTATCAAAATGATTGTATTACGTGCGTGCGTTTCCGCGTAAATTACTACGTTTTATTATGGAAACATACTTTGCACACAAATAGAATAAATAAAATATTATTTTACCTTTCGATTGTAAAGTTCCCACTATCGACAGTGTCAACGTAAATACAGCATGCATGCAACATGATATGTATTAGTCCACAAACAAACAAAATTCCTTTTTAGTTCTTGGGAAATTTGAGGAGAGATAGGTTTAATCTGAATTTCGATTCCCGTGCAGGGCAAGACCCAGATCTGGGTTTTGAGGAGTTAAAAGGCCGAGGAAATGTGGATGGACTGTGTGGAAGAGGATGGCGACAGACCAGCGAGCCATTGGGAGCATTTGAGAAGGAGGCCCACCAATACGTGCATAGCCGCGTTTGCGATGATTGGTTAGATTGATGACAAAAAAGACTCTCCTAAAGAACATTGGTAAATATACTAAGAAAGTTCCCTCGAAGAAATTA
This sequence comes from Limnephilus marmoratus, assembly GCA_917880885.1. Taxonomy (NCBI): domain Eukaryota; kingdom Metazoa; phylum Arthropoda; class Insecta; order Trichoptera; family Limnephilidae; genus Limnephilus; species Limnephilus marmoratus. The sequence goes on along the minus strand of OU862922.1, from coordinate 36,212,447 downwards.
TAGCTACGGCTGATTGATGTCCGGAGCTCAAGGGTACTAAAAAGACTATTAAAATAACCGAAAAATACTTAAGTAATATTTAAATAAATGAAGACAATATAAGCGAAACTCAATCGAAAATCTGGAAACAGAAAAATCAGAAAAACATATTAACACCTCTGGGACTCGAACCCGTTTTTTTAACGTTGATGTGTCATTAGCCAAAATCATGAAAAGCAATGGGTATGTCAAGTGAAACTGTAGATACCTACATATATGATAGAAGCTCTCCAAGTGATTAAAAAATTAAACGGAAAATATGGAACAAAAGAAGGCAAGATAGACAACGCTACCAAATATATAGATGCATATAAAAAAATACAACTATTTTTAACTCTTTCTGAATGAGCACTTTTGTAACAATTATGAAAAATGTATAAAATGTATAAAACCTGGTAGATAAGATACGAGGCTTTTGTAAGCACAACGGGAGCAGTTTCATCAGGCTATATTAAACCAAATCAACTGAATCGTTGGATGTTTTATAATAATGATGGTTTCAACACGATTCAATGAAAAAATAATCTCTTTGTATAACGATTATGAAAAAAAACTTGTAGGTATTTACAGGGCTTCTACGAATCCCAGAGTCGGACATTATTGACTCTCAGTCTCTACGGGACCTAAAAATCTTATGATTACAACAACAAAAATCTTGAAGCAATACTTTACAGTAAGCCAGAAACGTCCACACCCAATTTTTTTTTTAAATACTCTAAAAACATTGATAAATAATGTGTAGTTCACCAAAGCCGGAAAAGTACAGAGGCATTACCTATGCCGATAATTTCTGTTGGTCAATGAGATAGTTTTTTATTACTATTCGTCAAACTCTTTCTAGGAGGCAGATAGATTTTGATGACTGTAACATTTGGATTGTCGCGATCTAATAATTGTCAGAATAAAATGCCGAGCTGCTATTGACTATTTTCGTAATAACTAATAACTTACTTTTTGTACAAAATGATGTTTTTTTGTAAATTGTATCGTCTTAACAGATATTTTTTATGTATGTATAAACTTCTGGCCACGTCCAATTATTAGATATATTTATCTTATGTGGTTTCTATGAGATTATTATATTTTAAGCGTTCTTTACAATAAAAATAAGTCATATAAGGATTTCCTATAAATAAATACAGCCGATGACATTACGGGCTCGGAAATATGACATTTGACATGAAGTATTGCGACGCGTTTTTTCATAGATAAAATAAACAAGTGATGAAACAATAAACTAGAACAGTGTTTCTTAACCTATGGTCCGCCAATATTTGTCTGGGGGTCCGCAGTCTCATCTTTGGACCATTTAACAATAATAAATAAATGCTACCAAAAGTCTCGTAATCGCTACGCATATTAGCATAGGAGAGGAGCGTGCGACAGCGGGTGGTGTGCGGTGTGCGAGACTGGTTGAAGTGAGTGAGATAAGTGCTTGTGGGAAACAAATTAATATATAAATATCTTGTAATTCAGTTTTGAAACGTAATTTCAGAGAATCTTCTTTGTCAAGTTTTTGGGTGTATCTAAAGAAATATTATTAGGAAATATCAGAAGAGGCACTGAAACACTTACTGCTTTTCTCAACCACATAAATCTATGAAAAGGCATTCTCTGCTCTTGTACAAAAACAAATACAGAAACAGATTACAAGTGGAATCCGACTTGAGATTACAACATGATAGTAACATCAACCCGAATATCACTAATTCAGTTGCAATTAGTGATATTCGGGTTTGCACACGGCTTAGAGCAATAGTGAGCAAACTTTATAGACTGAAGTTTTTTGTTCCACTTAATACTCTTAGATTAGTATATCTGTCATTGGCGGAATCCCTAATAAGATATGGAATAACCACATGGGGACATTCAACAAAAACAAATCTTCTTTCAGTGCAAAACGCCAGGGCCGCCGAGAGGGCACGTTGGCCAAGTCTGAAACTTGGGGCCCGGGGCTAAGGGGGGCCCGAGACGGGCTCACGGGCCTGGATTTTTGACTAATAAAAGCAATGACAATTTGGGAGGCGGGAATGGGTACCGCCGCCCCGGGAACCTTTATTGGATAACCAACACCTCTGCCATAGGTCACCCCAAGTGGTTCGCTACGTTTGGTGATTTAGCAGGGGTGCCCGGGTTCATGGGGTGAGGTTTGTCTAGGTCTTGGAGACGGATGACCAAGACATACTGAACCCCAGATTCCTACCCACCCCTTAAACCCTTTTCCTTCCCAGAACTCTCCTCTCCTTCCTTTCCTTAAAAAAACCCTCCACACAGCATCCCCAAAGATGACATAGGCCCTGAGGGAAATTGTTTTCCTCAGGGCCTCCTGTGTGGAGCTCATGTAAAAAAAAAAAAAAATGACACTCGTAGGCCCTTTGAAAATGGTCTGGCCAGAAACTTGGACTTTGATGATGTTATAAATAGCTTTGCAAACAAGAAAAGTAGAAAAGCAATATTGTAGATGACAATTTTTATTTGCCTATATTATTATTTTATAGTTTGTGGAGTTTTTACTATAATTTTAAAAATATTCCTATTTAGTATTACATTACCTACTAACGTACCTGTGTTGATATTATAATAATTTAATTTAGCCTTAAGATATAATGAACAACGAAGAATATGTAAATACACACACACAGTAGCCAAAAACAATAAGCACAAGTATTTTATTTTGAGTATTCACCATAACTTTTTAAACATTTCCATTGAATAATTCTGCTAAATTCGAATGATTGGTATAATGGTATAAGATACTAGAAAATAAGAAAAGGTAATGAAATAGTATTTCTAGCAGTAGCAGGTTAGCATGACATTTTTAATTGTTTTCTCTTCCCCCCCCCCCGGTAAGTTGGGGGGAGGGGGATCGGTATGGTCTACTAGACTTGGGGCCCAGATTGGCTATCAGCGGCCCTGCAAAACGCACAATATTCTTTGGTAAAATTATTATTAAAAAAAAACTGAATACGAACAAAGACATGATATACCAAAATCGTTACTATACAACTCTGTAAATTTATTATCTGTTCGTGCTATATTGTGGCTTAAAGTTGCGAGTCAGCATACATCTCAATCTGAATATAATAAACTAGTTATAATTATAATTATAATTCTTATTTATATATATTTATAATTCCTTATAATTCCCAGATACTTAGATACAGATATACTTAGATATAGATATTCCCAGATACCAGAATTATAATTCCCAGATACCTAAATAAATACGGTCAAAGAACTCTAGAATACCTTGTTCCAATAATTTACAACATGTTACCCAACGCAATAAAAAGCTGTGAATTGAGTTTCAGAAGGAAATGTACGCTAAAAAAATGGTTAAGTGAAAGAACTTTTTTGTACTAATCTCTGTTTTTCCGCTTTTCGTTTAATGTTTTTTCCATTATTATTTTCTTTTTATTTCTTTCATTTTCTCTGTTCTGTATTTCTTATATAAACGTTTATTAACATTTTTTTCTCTATATATAAAATGTAATAATGTATATATTTTATGTACCTGTCTCAATTTAAAAAAAAAAAAGTAAATGTCCAAAGAACCCGTTGACAAGCTGATATCAATCAAGTAAATAAATAATAAAGGAATTAATGTGAATGTTGGTATTTTTTAAAGCATTTTTGATTTGTAATTCTAAAATAAATGGTACGAAATTTATTGCTGTTTTTTTTATTAAGGGAGTCCTTGAAAATTGTGCTTTTTCCAAGAGGTCCGTGGCTAAAAAAGATTAGGAAACACTGAGCTGGAATAATATTAAGATACATTATTTCCTTGTCAAAGCGAATAAATATGTGCTTTTTTATTGATACAATATATTGAAACCTGACAATTCAATATATATTTTATCTTAAAACTTTCCTCTTTATGAAGTCATTCATCAACACGTACTCACCTCAATTTTTTATAGGTAATGTATGAATTAAATTCTGTGTTCGATTACTATAATAAACACGAACTACGGTAACATCAACTTATCTGGTGATTGTAAGATCCTTTAAAAATAACCTCTTTTGAATTAAGTAGGTACTTAATGAAATTCTTTAGAAATAATAATTAGTGATATTCTCTAACCAACTACCACACACATGCATCAATTTCTCGACTACACACACTAGGGAACAAATTCACCTCAAATATCTAACTAACTAACTAACTAAGAGAGGACGGACCGCCAAACAACTCGGTCTTGGCACACACTCTTTGCCTCACTCACATTCATACATCGTCTCAGATGTATTTAATATAAGTTTACCGTTATTCAAGAAATATCTGAACAATATTTTTATGAAGAATATTTTGATATCTAAGGAGCATCACGTAAATAGGGTCTATTGCATATATTTGTGTATTTCTATATTAATCTACAATGTAAAAACTTGTTAACGTTTTCTTTTTATGTATCTTGCATTTTGTCAAGTATTATTTATGACATTTAATCTGTCACCTGTAAATTTTGTAATTACTAACATACCTACTAGTTTATTTCTATGCCATTTACAACTTAGAAACTTTCTCTTTTATTGCAATGCACTATCTTTCCTTATTTAATTTATCTGTATACCTACCTTTTATATGATGTTTACTAGTTATGTTATTATAGTTTATCTTTTTTATTCAAAAAACTGTCTCTGTATTATAAATTTGTCATGTAAAAGCCCATCAGGGCGTTGAAAATTAAAATATAAAAAAAAAATAAAAAAAGTTTCCAGAAACTGTTTATTTAAACAAAGGTTTTCCGGAAACCCGACAAATGAAAGCACTGCATGACTTAGTATTAAATTATGCTGAAGCATCTAACACTAAAAGGAATGTTATGTAACAACCTATAGATGTATCGTAACCGACAATAATCCTGCGCCATGATTCAGTATGACCTGGGTTTTCCCGCAACAAATACAAAATAACAAACCTAGCTTCGTGCCGTCTACGCTAAGTCCGGTTACACATTGACGACTCGGCAGCACCATTTTGTAGCTTTGTAGAGTCGCCAGTGTGTAAAGCATCTAGTGACTAAATCGCGGCGACCAAGGCCCTTTGTCCATGGAGATACTTATGAGCCACGTGACTGTTACGCAACCATAGCCTACCAGTATGCTACTCTTAACTGCTGGTTTCCGTACATGGCGCTACCCGAAACATACTGTACTTGATCATTTTTCCGTGGGCATTCGTGGAATTCATGCAATTTCAAGTGACTCTAGAGACAAAGACAGTAGTATTATTTTTCTTTATCCTGACAAGCATAAAAAACGATTTAAGAGCGTTTAACCAGCCAGCGGACGAAAATCCACATTTCGTCGAAAGTTGTTCTTCCGATCGTGCAGGGCGGTTACAATGAGAAAGATTAATTATTCTCCGTACCAGCTTTTTTAAATTAAAACTCAATATCGAATTTATTTCAATCCAAATTAGCTTTAATTTATACCTTCATCCAAAAATGCTGAAAGGCGTGATGATAAAACTATTAAAAGAGTGTACTTTTGGTAGTTATTTTTTGATTATAAGTATTTATCATTTTTCAATAATGTCTAAATTTAATAAGAATGTTAAAAAAATCTGAAATATATTAGTTTGTAAGTGCGCAAATAAATACACAAATGGACCAATTTTCGTCAAGAAACACATGTACTTACATATTTTTTAATGATTTTATTGAAACTAAAATTAAAATTCTAATACAAAACTCTGCTAGATGATGTATTGATTTATTTTACTGCATGATTACATTATTTGAAATGGGTGTGGGATAATACAAAAACTTTTTTGAAAATTTAACAAATCTGCCAACGACCTATGGAATAACCTAATTATACTAAAAATTAAAAAAAATTCTAAAAATTTATTACATAACTTCACTAGATAAAAGAACAATCTTTCGAAATCCATTTATAATTTTTTGTGGAAAAGAGTCTTCTTGTGGAAGAACTTTTTTGAAAATGACGTATTTCCGGCTTTCTCAGGTAATGCCCTCTTAAAGGAAGATTTTGGGTTCACCCATACAACGAAATAAATATTAAACGAAGGACATTCTTCACCGCTATGTACCTCCACGGGAATATGTAAAAAATAAATTCTGATCTCGATTCACGCCTTCTCCGCTAAATCTTTTCTTACGTCTTCCGGTAAATCTACGTATATAAAAATGAATGTTTTGCTTGTTTGTTTGTAGCTTATGCGGTCCCTGAACAATTCATCCGATTGCGATGAAATTTTGGTGAGTTGTTGTGTGCAAGCCCGCGATGGTTTCTAAGTATTGTAGTGAGCTCTGGAGTTATGAAATTTCTATAAAAAAATTGCAATCGGTGGCATGCGAGCATTTTGAAAACTAAATGTACCCGAACTGAATGTATGGAACATGGGAGAGGGGAGAGGATCGCGGGAGGGGGGTCGCGTGACGGGGAAGCGGGAGAAGGGACGCGTAAGGGGAAGGGGCCACGGGAGGGGAAGACGAATAGGAAAGGACACGCAGGGAGAAACAATTTCTTTATTAAGTGGCATTGCAACGCATGCCGGGTTATCGCTAGTTGTTATATAAGCATGGATGTTTTTACTCCAGAACAAATGTAACATTGAAATCAAGTTCGAACGCTAATTTAAAGCGAATACAGCTCGCGTAGCGCGCCACCAGTAGCGTGCAACTGACTTCAAACCCATAGTCGACACGTAGAGTGGTGTATGAAAATATCAAAACAGTATACCGGGTACTCACCAGCGGTAAATATGCTACGCGCACGAAACTTGAATCGCTTGTAGGTATCACCATGTACGAATGTCCTTAGTCGCTAATTAATGTGCATAGCCCTGCGATTACATGCGACTAAATCGCGCTATTAAAGTCGCCAATGTGTAAGCGGACTAACAGACTATTATTGAAGTGCACGCCGTAATAACGTCAGTGCTTATCAGTAGTTGGTAAAACCCACCAGCTGGGAATTAATTGCCTGCACCTCTTCTGGAGAACACAACCAATTGATAATTATAATAATTTTATTAGATTATGAGCAAACAAGTCGTGCGCCTTTACCGTCTCACAGCTTGACAATTTTTCGAGATAAAGTATTATTGGAAGAAAACTTTGGTGCATGTCTGCATTGCTTTTAGTAAAAAAATTATAGAAGAGTAAAAAAAGTCGATATAAACACTTTTTTTTTTTTTTTTTTTACAGTGAATACCGCACAAGAATCTCAACTGCTCCCGTCTGGAGCCAGTGAGACTATGGCATCCCCAATTGGGGTATGTTGTGAGGCTGAAGGTAGTGGGGAGGGGAAGGAGGTGGGGAAGAGGAAGGTTGGGAAGTACCTGGCTATTCAGATCTGGTCACTAAACACGGCTAAAGCCATTTTCAAGCAACGTTTCAATTCTGAATGGTGGTCTTACACCAGGGCGATACTGATAGTATCTTCCACTCTGGAACATGCCGCAAATATACTACATATTATTTTAAATTAATTAATTGTGAAAATAACACAAATTAATCAAATAAAATTTATTTGCGCATGCTGGGTTCGAACCCGCGACCTCCGGAATGTGAGTCAAGAGTCTTAGCCACTGGACTACGGAGGTCGTCAAGTTTGAATACAAAATTTTACTGAAAAAAATAAGGGAATTAATCGAACTAGCAGTTAAAAGCCCGCTCCGCAAGTTTATAGTGCTGGGCCCTGCGGGCGGCTTTTGTTTCGGCTTTGCTCAGTTAGTATTGGTAATCATTTTGTAAATCCAATATTACTGGTTCCAAAATTAGCCCGTTCCTCGTATCCAATGTCAACGTGTCAACCAATGATGGCTAGTCACCGCGAAAAAGTAACCGGGACGGGTGATGACGTCATAATATGTAAATACAGCCGCTTGATACAACTTATTACCGTCAATCTTTCGAAATCCGAGAGTTACTCCAGGTTCACAAATTCGTAGAACTTATACCTAGGAAGGGCACGTCCCTTTGCGTCTTGCCGACGAAAGTGGCGTCATCTTTTGACATTGAAATTATTGACCTGGGCATAACTTTCGACTCCAAATTAAAATTTATATTCCATATTTTCGTTATTTGTTTTTGGGGTATTGTGCCGTGTTAAAAAACTGAATCTTTGATCAAGGACTCCACAGATCTGATCAGTAAGCTAAAAAAGGTCAAGACTGAGGAAGGCGATATCCTAGTCAGTTTTGATGTAGTGTCCCTTTTTACAAATGTGCCTCTAGAAGACTCCATGACAATGCTCAGGGAGATCTATGAGGACGACATTTGCAAACTTTTTGAACACTGTCTCAAAACGGGATATTTTGCATTCCAGGGTGAACTTTTTGAGCAAGTGGAAGGAGTTGCGATGGGCAGTCCATTGTCGCCAGTACTTGCCAACTTTTTATGGAGAAGTTTGAAGAAGTGGCACTCAACACAGCTTCAGCTGTTCCCAAGGTATGGTGGCGTTATGTTGACGATGTCTTCGCCATCTGGCCTCATGGAACAGAGAAACTGAATGAATTTCTGAATCATCTTAATTCACTCCACAGTAAAATCAAGTTCACAATGGAAGTAGAAAACGATGCGAAAATCCTGCCTTTTCTAGATGTGGAGGTGATGCGAAAAGAAGATGGTAATCTAGGACACACTGTATATAGAAAACCAACGCACACAAATCGGTATCTACATGCCGATTCGCATCACCACCCAGCGCAGAAGAGAGGACTTATCCATACGTTGGTGACGCGAGCGACCAGAATATGTGAAGAAACTAAAATTGGAGCAGAACTTGCAAAGCTGACCGATGCACTGGAACGCAACGGTTACCCAGCTAGTCAGACAAGGCACATCATAAGAGCCAAATCTACACCAAATGAAGACAAAGCTAAACAAGAGTTAAAAGGCTGCGCTTTCCTGCCTTACGTTCACAATGTGACAGACAGAATCGCCAGGCTGTTGAGAAAAGATAGCATCAAGACTGTCTTCGGTGCCACAACTAAAATTCAAGACCTACTGAGGTCTGCAAAGACTAAGTTTCCTCTGGAAGCAGATAGAGTGTATAAACTCAGCTGTTCCGGATGTGACAAGGTTTATGTAAACCAAACAGAGAGGACGATCTCCAAAAGAATAGCAGAACACTTTCGTGCTTGCAAACTCGGCCATCCTGATAAATCGGCAATCGCTGAGCACTTAATCGAAACCGGCCATTACTTTGGATTTGTTCCTGAGGTCTTGGGAAGACCCAAAACTTATAGAGCACGCCTAATTACGGAGGCAATTGAAATCTACAAAAATCCTTTTAATATTAATAGAGACGACGGAGCTAAGCTCAATAGCTCTTGGTATCCGGTGATTGACGGCTACACCAAAGCTACACGCAAAAAACATGTCTAAGTATACAGTAAGGCCAGCTCGTGGTAAACCATTTTTTGTGTTATAACTTTATATTGACTAAATTCGCTTTAACCAGTGTAATTCTAATTCTAGTAAAATTCATTTAATATTAATAGAGCAAAAAAACCATGTCTAAGTATATAGTAATGCGAGCTCGTGGTAAACCATTTTGATTTATATTGACTAAATTCGCTTTAACCATTGTAATTCTATTTCTTAAATTCTTACCATTGTGATTTCTAATTTTAGAATTAATTAAGAGATGGAGCCACTTCGGTCGGCATCTCGTAAACGGACTTGCCCCTGACTAGCATAAATACCACGTTTTAATGAACTTTCTATTCCGTTCCGCGGCGACGACGCCACTGCTTGTCACGATTATTGTGTACTGGTGAAAGTTAACAATTGTAATTTATTTATTTTATTTTATTTTTTCTTAAATTCTTACCATTGTGATTTCTAATTTTAGATTTCATTAAGAGATGGAGCCACTTCCGTCGGCATCTCGCAAACGGACTTGCCCCTGGCTAGCATAAATCCCACCATTTAATGAACTTTCTATTCCGTTCCACGGCGATGACGCCACTGCTTGTCACGAGTATTTTGTACTGGTGAAAGTTAGTGGTGCTGGCGACACGGTATCGCTTCGAAGTAAATAAGCACACACTTCACGACTAAAAATTACACATCTACCGGATCTGCCCTGATGATGGACACTGCAACGATGTCCGAAACGTTGGCTAAAGAAGGAGGTAGCGCAACACGGCACAATACCCCAAAAACAAATAACGAAAATGCTTTGGCCGTGAAAATCTTAAAACCTATATTCCATATTATTATGTGTATCTACCTATCTATATTATTATCTGTATGTACCTACCTATTACTTTTAAATTAGAAATCAGCTGTCATTCTTATGTTTTAATTGCATATTTTATTTTATTCTATCTTTTCTGTTTTTTATTCATATTTATACAAAATATCAGTGGCGGTTCTTCACAGGGGGACAATGGGGACAGTCTCCACCAGTTACACTCGAAACCTACTGAAGGAAATAACAGTCAATGCTTTGTCTTCACCAAAATGAATAAATTCTTTAAACATAAAAGTAATTAATATCTGCAGAAATAAAGTACAAAAAAATATTCCGGGTTCTTCTTCTTCTTCTTTCGTATGGTGGGGGGTCAGAGGGGGACATCTAGGTCTGCGAGCCAGTCTAGGCCCTCAGGCGTTGCCCTGTGGACCTCATAAATCCCGCCGGGGAATGAATGGAGCGGGCATTCGTTGACCACATGTTCGGTGGTCTGCACCGCACCGCAATCACACGTCGCCGACTCTTTAAGGCCCCATCTATGCATCATGTGAGCACAACGGCTATGGGAGCACCTTATTCTATATTCCGGGTGATTTTAAAAGACCCGACGCGCGTACAGCGAACAATGTACGGCGCATGAGAACAGAGAAAGTCTATTTCTCAGTGCGCAGAATCTAATGCGCACTTAGGGGACGATCCGAGCTATGCCCATAGATTCCTTGCGTTGTTTCGCGATCGTATGCAACTGCGCATGCGCACTCGTATGTGAATTCAAATACCATGGGGACAATTCTTTGAATCCCCTATGAACCATTTGTTTGCGGAGTTACGGGTGGGAATCGCGCGCGTTCAAATTAAGTTCGATATTAATCTTGCAAGATGAAGCTTAATTTTTATTGTACTATCTTGCAAATTGGTATGTTTACATACTTATATATAAATAGACATTTTATATTATTTTGTGTTTAGATTAGCAAGATTAGACCATACATTTTTTTTGAGAAATTTTATATTATATTCTACGGGTGGTGAGATTACGGTACAGTACGTAAAAAATGTCGATCCCCACCACCAAATAAGTGCTCGAGCCGCCACTGCAAAATATGTATGTAGGCTTATAATATGCAATGTAAACACCAGTTATAAGTAATATATACCTATTATTTTATTATTATTTAAATAACTATGCTTAGCAAACTACAGTAATAATCAAGCATTAATTGTTTATTTTATTTTACTTTATTGTTTTTGTTCTCTTTCTAGTTCTCACTATGCAAAATGTGTACGTAGGACTATGAAATGCTAACACCAGTTACCACCTTATATTTTAATCATTTGCCTGTAAATACATTTTAATTTATAACTATTATCATTTCAACAACTATGCTAAACAATCCAAGGCTATTTTATGTTTTAATTGGTTATTTCATTTTTATTTTATTCTTTCTCTTCTCTTTTTTTTTTGCTATGCTAAACAAATAACAGTTAGGTACTATATTTTAAACTTTTTTTATTATTTTATTTTATATTCTTTCTCTTATTTTTATTTCAGCAATTTTCTTTCTTTTTTGTACAAATCATTCTCCACATGTTCATACCCACAATTATTTGACTGTCCTAAAACGGGATAATACTCCTAGTTGGGCAGTCAAAATTTAATAAATAATGTATATAAATATTGTGCTAAGTAAACAAATAAATAAATAAATATTAAGAGCGTTTAACGACATTCCACATTTCGTCGAAAGTTGTTCTGACGATCGTGCAGGGCGGTTACAATGAGAAAGATTAATTATTCTCCGTACCAGTTTTTAAAAATTATAACTCCATATCGATTTTATTTCATTCCAAATTTGCTTTAATTTAAAAATGCTGAAAGGCGTGATGATAAAACTATTAAAATAATGTTTTTTTTGTAATAATTTTTTGATTGTAATTATTTATCTTTTTTCAATGATGTATAAATTAAACAAGAATGTTAAAAAATTCTGAAATATATTACTTTGCAAAGTGCGCAAATAAATCCACAAACGGACCAATTTTCATCAAGAAACATATGTATGTATATACTTTTTAATGATTTTATTTAAACTAAAATTTAAATTCTGAAACATGCGTTTTCCAGATAATGTATTGATTTATTTTACTGCATGATTATATGATTTGAAATGGGTGTGGTATAATACAAAATCATTTTTGAAAATTGAACAAATCTGCCAACGACCTATGGTATAACCTTATTATACTAAAAATAAACATTTTTTCTCAAAATTTAAAACATGCGAATGCTAGATAAAAGAACAATCTTTTGAAATCCATTTATAATTTTTTGTGGAAAAGAGTCAATACGTCTAAAATCTGATTTAAAAATGACATATTTCTGGTTTTCTCTGGTAATACCCTTTTAACGCATTCAATAATAAAGTTATGAAAATGCATGGCTTCATGCTTCGAAATTCCAGAGGCTTAAGCAATGTTTCAGCCCTGAAATTTTTGTGCACATCTTTAGTTCGAAGCCAAAACGAATATAACTCATCGATCTGGTTCCCCCATTTTAATATACATTCCGATTCAAACGAAAAAAATCAACACAAATTTCTAAGACACTTTAATTTTGAACTCTGTATTCCCATTGACAGCCCTTATTTAATTAACCTCATTGTATTTCATATGCCTACGAGAGCTAATCCAAAATACTATTTAAACCAGGAGGTCTAGTGTGGATAAAACCCTACATCAATATGATATTGACCAAATCCCATATCACTCGCCGTACATTCCCAATGGGAATATACTCGTATATTGCGAGCGATGTGCTGAAATAGGCCAAGCCAAATGATCTTTGATCTTTTATAGCTGTGTGTGGCACAGATCTTAAGCTAACGAAGCATTTAGAAATGAAAGATTCTGTACATACATGCGATCCACAGACTTAACCCGTTTAATCACAGGAGACCCAAGTTGTCCCAAAACATCATATGCCGTTATAATAACAGGAGACCCAGATTGTCCCAGAGCGACCGTGCATTATTAAAAGTTGGATATCTCTCTTTCTGTAATGCGAATATTTGTGATTTCTTTTACGTTAGAAACGGAAAGAAATAATGCTTCTCATTGTCTTAGAATTATATGAGCTAGGTTGTTCAGATATTTTACAAACCTAATCAAAAGTGACGGTTTGATTTTGCGCCTATTTGTGACGTAACCCACATTTAATTTTAAAATAAAATTGTATGAAAGTGATAAAAAGTGAGGTGACAGTTTTATTACAAATTTTGTTTAAAAAAGGAATCTGAATTTAAAATTTGAAGTTTATTCTATTTTAATTACTTTAATTCAAATATTCGCAGGTATGCATTTTTTAGCCAATTTACATTTCCAATATTAAAATTTTAATATTTTTAAACAAAAATTTTGATTTCTAATAAACATTTCGGAAAGATTATTTTATCTAAATTTTAGAACAATTTTTATTTTTGCAAAAGCTTTAAAAAAAACTAATAAATAGGAACATTTAAAATGCATGGGAAGAATCGGGAATTTTGCGCGCAAACTTTGACAGGCAAAAGTTGACAGAAAATTATTTTTTTATTATTCGAAGGGTTAAAAATGCTTCTAACACACAATCAATTTATTAATTTTACGGCCAATGCTACGATTAATTGTTATTATTTATAATATTTTACATGTAATCATTTTTATAGCAAACTGGATTTTAAAAACACAAAAATCTATATAACAATGAAAGGGTTAAGAATCTACATATGGGGTGATACAGGGTCATTTCGATTGCAAATGACCTCCCATATGACCCCACTTCGTTTGATCCACAGCTTACGGGATACCCTGCATACACTTCGAAGAAACATACTCTCAAATGATTGAGAAAGTGCAAAAGAAGTTTCTCAGATATTTATATCTTAGAGTCTTCGGATATTATCCCTGGTTATATCCATCAGCCTTTTTGTCCGGCATGCTGGGTATTAATAGCCTCTCCGAAGGAAAACTGCTTTGCTGACAACAGCATATAAACTTTTAAACGGTAACATCTGTATTCCCGATATATTACAAAAATTTGAGTTTTATGTCCCCGACAACTTCACAAGAGCGCGCAGATACAGAACTTTTGTTGTTCCGAGATACAGAACTAACTTACCATTATTAGTAATGCCGCTCGGAAAAATGATTCTGTTACTAAATTTCCTGTCCCCTAATATAGATATTTTTAAACTAAATATTCATCAATTCAAAAACGCTATTATTACTTAATAAAATAAAATATATGTTTATTATTGGTTATGTATAACTGTAAATGTGCATTTAAAATAAAATAAATAATAAATAAGACTACCTCTTGGAAAAGAAATAACTTAAAAATCAATTAATTTTTGACATAGGAAATTTAAAAAGCCGACAAAACAGCCCACTTTAGAGCGGTAATTTGGCGGTGTGGGTGAGTTGCACCACCGTACGTTTCTAAATCATTCAAATATCATTCTAACAAACTGTCAAAGCTGATGACGTGGTTCTGAAGACGTCACAGTCGTCACACCTCGTGCAAGCACTGGCACACTGATTTTGAAGTGTCACGTGATCCAGTCGTTGCCATCGAACAGCGACAGTTTACAAATGGATCATCTTAAACCATAGTAAAGTAACTAACTTTATACAGTTCTTAGTTTGAAATGAGGTCTCCAAATCATAATCTAGCTTTGCCAGAGAGAACTAATCAGAGAAAAGAGGTCTACTATTGGTGAAGACAGTATTTCTCTGCAGTATAGCTCTAAGCACTCATTTCAAGCTCTTACTCAGAAATTACAAAAGGGGAGTTAGTTCACTATGGTTTATGACGATCTAAATGGCGGTGATTGTTGTTGATACTCGTTGTTACTGTTGATTAGTGTGTTGTTTTACCGCAAGCATACTAAATAATCTAAGTGATTAAACAATTTTAAACGAAAGTAAAATTCAACCGATTCATTTCTTTTGTCAGAAATAAACGCTTGGTCCTTGCTCCTTCTTTTCTTTGCGCCTCCATTTTTGAAGAAAGCGTAACGTCCATGGATGTATATATGACCAACAATGGGGCGCAATTAGCCTAGCAGATAAGAAGAAGGGTTTTCTGCTGCAATTGCAATGATACATCCGCCATCCGCCTAACCATCGATAAAGGAAATGAATATCCGACGTGAATTTGTGCTTATATCAATGAAATTTACTTAGCGACAGTACTGACCAACTTATTTAACTGAACTGTACTATAGTCGACCTTGTCGTGGGTCATTTTAATCAATGGTAAATTTTCGATATTAGTGTCCATGGTTATTACGAATAATTTTTAGGAAAAAACTTTAGATTCGCCTTAATCACTATAAAAGGAAACTTTTTGCATAACGGGCGGCGGAAAATGATGCATTTTAATTTTCAATTGCAAAATTAAATTTCACTTCGCGAATCGATGCGTCGTCAAACCGCGGCCATTCTGTCACTGTTATGTTCGTATCCCTGATAATATTAGCGAACAGCTAAATACGGCTGTAGCCGACTTCGTGGGATACATGAAAAGGCGCGTAATTACGAAAACACAACAGAATTATAATGTTAACAAACCTCTATTCGTATATATTTATAACTAGCTGGTCCCGGCATGCGTTGCTATGCCATTTAATAAAGAAATTGTTTCTCCATGAGTGTCCTTTCCCATTCGTTCCGTTCCCCTTCCGCCTCCCCTTCATCTCCTGCGTCCTCTTCCCCTCTCGCGTTCCCTCTCCCCACTCCACTCCCCCCCCCCTTTCCCCGTCCCGCGAACCCCCCTCCCGAGTTCCCCTCCCCCCTCCCAGGTCCCCCTCCCCCCTCCCGCGTTCCCCTTCCACCTTTCCCGCCTTCCCTCTTCCCTTTCCCGCTCCCTCGTCCCGCCAACCCTCCTCCAGTGTTCCATATATTCAA
Source organism: Limnephilus marmoratus (assembly GCA_917880885.1). Lineage (NCBI taxonomy): Eukaryota > Metazoa > Arthropoda > Insecta > Trichoptera > Limnephilidae > Limnephilus > Limnephilus marmoratus. The sequence goes on along the minus strand of OU862922.1, from coordinate 36,196,286 downwards.
TCCCAGTACATGCAGTTTTTTAAACAGCCCGCCATCTTTTACAATTTTTATTCATATTTCCATTTTTCATGTATATTAAATTTGGTACCTAACATAGGTACCTATTTAAAATATCTAAAATTCTTGATTCGATTCAAACTATTAGGGGAGTAACTACTTTAAATAAATTTATCAACTTAAAGATTTTCAAAAATATAATCCTGATTGAACAACATCGTTTTGCAAAATGTCATTCTCAAACACGCGAACTGTCAAACGTGCGATGTTTTCTGAAATTATCAAATTTTCTGCGCAATTTTCTTAATTTTTCTCTCCGTAAGAACCATCCTCGTACTTCAAAGAATATTCTAAAAAAATAATTAGCGAAATCGGTTCAGCTGATCTTGAGATTTGCGCTTAGCAATGCATTTAGCGATTAATTTTTATGTATAAGATTACCATAAAATAACGATTAGCTAGAAGTTACGTAAAATAAAAAAAACATGCGTATTAGGTAAGCACTACTTTGACGAAATTCTGAAAATAAAATGAATAAAGGCCTTTAGGCAAGTTTTCTTACAATGAAAATTAATTTTTTTAAGTAAAAAACCTAACCTAACTTAACAATGACTCTGAAGTGATTCTGATTAGAGGTTCGTTTACATTATATTATTAATTCTGTTTTTCATAATTACGCGCCTTTTCATGTATCCCACGAAGTCGGCTACAGTTGTATCTAGCTCTTGTTTGTATAGGGATACCAACTTAACAAACAGTGACGGAATGGCCGCGGATTGTCTCCGTATCGGTTCGAGAAGTGAATTTTGGTTTTACGCAATTGAAAATTAAAATGCATCATTTTCCGCCGCCCGTAATGCAAAAAGTTTCCTTTTATAGTGATTAAGGTGAATCCAAAGTTTTTTTCTAAAAATTATTCGTAATAAGCATGGACACTTGTAACGAAAATTTACTCAATCAATTTTCAAGGACCATTTATTGATTCAACGTATTACAATAAAAGCTTCATCAACAGGAAAAATTTAAAACTGTATTCCAAATGGTATTGTTTATGAATAAAATTTAGTCGCAATAGTTTGTAAAAAGATGCCGGCTTTATGTTTTTGGACCATTTCAATTATCAATGCAAACATTTTTCTGATTGTAATTTGTTCCGAAGATTTTCGTATTTCTAACATGGCTAGCAAGAGATGGCAAGAGGCAAAAGCCGACAGGTTTTCTGAAAATAAACTCGACTTTACATTTAAATGTCCATACGCCAAGAACCTGTCGGACTTTACTACGCGTGCGGTGGAAAGACCAAGTGTTTTATTTTCATTTACTCTTTTATACGTCCGTGGGGTTTTTACACTGAGTAGGCTAGGCACATGAGCTGTTTACATTTTTTTTTAGTTTTTTATTGGAGGACCCAGGACCCTCCACTTACCCGCCCTGGTATAGGTAAAAGATGGTTACCCCTTCAAGGCTCTTGCAAGGACTCTGTTTTTTTTTGGTAAAAACGACTACATTTGATAACGAAAGTAGACCACCAATTTCCCTGCATACGTTGTTAGTAAGTAGTATGCAAGTGCTTAGCGGAAAATACAGATACAATATGTGTTAGTATTACAAAATATAGATAAGACAATGGGACAGGTTGGTGAAAGTACACAAGGTGGCAAGCGCTGGGTGATTGTATCCAGCGTATCCTACAAGCACCTGTTTGGGAGGAAGACACAGAAGATAAGTAATAAGGGCATGGCATGGGTTATTGAAGTACCCACCACTGTCCCACCCCGGTATAGGCAACTTATGGTCGCCCCTTCGGAGCTCTCGCAAGAATCTAATTTTTTTGAATAAATGGCTCTACTTTTAATGTAACGAATCTAGACCTTCAATGTCCCCTCATACTGTGTTAGGTGGCGGTATGCGGGCGCGCCTACAGGACTGTACTGTAATGGTCAATCGCTACAATTCTAAAGCCCATGGAGGTGTCAATGCAAAAGCAGTGAGCCTCATGGACAGTCAAACAAGTTGTTAGTAACATCAACAAAAAAATAAAGTAATCAAAATGACAGCAGCCGTCATGAGTAATTAGCTCATGATAGCGGGAGACATGACCATACATAATCCGGCGGGCGGCACCGAGCACTGTACGTTAAAAAGAAGGAAACAAAAGTAAAATAACATATATACAGATAAGAACCGGTGTCAACGCAACCTGGCTGCCGGCAGTCCCCGAGACAGTGAAGGAGGCTGATTGTCCGGCCTCCCCACAACCGGCAGCGTCGTCCTTAAGCCAGCTAGCCGGTGGTGCCTAGACGACAGTAAGTGGAAAACATGAAGAAGACCCTAGGGAGAGAAGCGTTGGGTCGCCGGAGGCGGGACGGACAGCTTTCGGATGTCGTTCAGCCTTCTCCCCAGCCTCTTCATGTCACGGGGTGTGGCGCGGCAAACAGGTGCAGCTCCACCAGTTCTAGAAGACCGGCCATGGTACGTAGGCGGGGACACGGTCCATGGTCCAACCCCTTATATGGGGAGAAGGACGGTACAAAAACGAACAACGGAGTTCAGTTCTCATAGTACAGCATAACTGAAAAGAAATGTATATGTATAAGCTTAGAAAACCGCAAAACATAAAAAATAAATAAACAAGAGCGTGTGGGAGTCATCGCTAGGCGCTTAATTGCACCAAATAACGAAAAATAAATCATAAGCATGTAAAGTAAAGAAAACATAAAATAAACATAAAATAAACATGAGCGTTGAATAACGCAGGGCCTGTGTAATCCAGAAAAAAATAAACATAAAAATGTAAAAGCATAAAAAACATAAAATGTAAATGCAAACAATAAACATAAATATGAAAAAAAAAAAATAAAACTGTACATCCTGGGCAGAGTTTGTAAAAGAATAGAAGCAAGAAAAGTCAGTGGTAAGTCAGGAACAAGTACACCTGGTGTCAAAATCTACTAATCAGCGACTCTAAGCTCAGGTCATCTCTCAACCCAGATCCTTGTAAAGTTCCTCAGGCACTCGAAATTCGTCTTGTTCGAAACCAGATCAGTGTTCCACACTGGTCTGATTGGTACGTCCAAACCATCGAGCATTTCCTCTCTTGCGTCCGTCATTATCTCACACTGCCACAGAATGTGCTCCGCCGACTGGTTCGTGCACCCGCAGGCGCAGTTGGGGTGAGGGGACAGGGAGAGGGCGTGAAGTCTCCCCCTGAATTCCCCGTGGCCGGATAGAAGCTGGGTGATGTGGTGGTCCAACTTGAGAAAGACCCCTTCCATTCTGACTTTAACTGATGGGAAGAAGGAGAAAGTCCATCTTCCCTTATTCGTTCTATCCCAACGGACCTGCCACTCTTGGAGCGACAGATCCCTCATTTGACGAAGCAGCCCAGGGAGAGTCCCCGGCCCGCCCGGTGTCAGAACAACGCCTAGGTGAGTGGCAGGGGTTCCTCTGGTTAATTTCTGCTTAGTGAGCACTTCCCTGATTTCCAGATCGATTGGCAAAATGCCAGCCAAAACGGGTAAAGCGTCCGAAGCAACGGTTCTATACGCACCAGAGAGTGCCAGCAAGGGGGTTCGTTGGCCTCGCCTGAGAGCTAAGAGAATCAGCGAATTTTCCAGGCGGTGCTCCCACACAGAGGCGGCATACGAGACTTGCGCCACGTACACGCACCTATATAGCGTTCGCAGAGCCGGATTACGCAATCCCCACTCAGCTGTGGAGAGTCTCCTCAGCTTCAAGAAGAGAGCCTGGGCCTTGCTGGATACTTCTTTGACGTGAGCATGGCATGGGTTAGTAATTTAGCTAGTGATGTTACGCCTTTTTCTTTTATGCTAATTGCCAGCCACACTCTCGAAGAATCATCAGTGGTCGGCAGACCGCTGTCCTTTGGATAGGCGTTTGCGGCTCTTCAGACTTCAACTTCAATTTCACCTCAAATTATTTAATGGCCCAATGGATGCATCTGACTTGGCAAAGCATTTCAAGAGCCAAATCGTTACACGAGACTTTCGGAGTTGTCGAAGTGTCAAAAACAAAGTATTCCCCTGCCCAAAGCGACATGGGCTTGGAAATAAATTCAGTTCCGTTGATATTTTCATTTCTTCCATATCTTAAATTTTCTTAATATATAAAAACTGATGTTTCTTTGTTTGTTCCTTAAGCGGTACCTAAACCCTTCGTCCGATTGCGATGAAACTTTCGTGATTTGTGGTGCGCATTCCTGCAAAGGTTTCTAAATATAATGATAAGCTCTAGCTTAATGAAATTATTCGAAAGAAAGGCGACCATTCCAAGACCAAATTTAATTGAGATGTAATTTATTTTACATTTGGTTTACTGTTTTATTACTTCTTATTTGTTCTCTCTTCATTCGAGAGAATTGTCCAATAATACATTAATTATTATTATCTAATAGCCGGTTCACACGATTCAATTTTAGTTGATCAACTCGACACTTGAAAGCATATTGACAGGTGTGAACCTTCTTTCAACAAAGTTGAACAAGTTTTTTGTTGACCAACTAAAGTTGATAGCCCGTCTACTTTTGACGTTCGAGTATGACCGCGCCATCTTGGTTACCATAGGTACTCGCGGGCACAAGTAGACGTCAAACATTTATGTCAATATTCTTATACATTCCTATTTTCTACCGTCATGGAATCCGTTTCAACGAAAAAATATCTGAAATGGTCGGATGATTTGATGTTCGGATTTATGCATCCCTGTCTTTGGGATCAAAAGCAAGAAGTGTACAAAAATAGAAATGCCCGTGATACTGCAATACATAATATGTGTTTCATTTACACTACCTACCCAATATATTATGATAATGACAGAAAATAGCGGTAAATATTCTGAGACATGCGTCACCATTAATACGCATAAATTAAAAGAAAAAACAATTTGTACAAATCTAACTACCTATGTCAAACTTTGACGTTTGGCGTTGTCGTTTTTAGGTTATGGTAAAGCTAACTTTAACGAAATATGCATTATCTCCTTGCTTCTCCGGTTACTGTAGGTAGTAGTAATTATTAATTTAAACATCTCTGAAAAATTTTATCCCCAACTTTGGAAATCAGGGTGAAATGCAGATCCGGGCACAGTTTGGAAATTTAATAAAAAGGCACTTTCTAGATGAGAAAAGTGTGGAGAAGATGAATAAAAAATAAATTAAGGCGCGCTCGGCAAAATTGAGGGAGATACAACCGTTCAAAGTATTTAAAATTTCACTTCGCGAACTGATATTGACAGTTCGTTGTTCGTTCGCCATGTTTTCACTGCTTAGGTATGTTGGATCCCAGACCTAATACAGAATTAATAGTACGCCAGAATCACAAACCATGTTACACAAACCTAGCGTAGCCGCTAAACCACTTGAAAACTGGGATGTTTTTCTTGCCGTGACGTGAGCAGGCGTTATAAAGGGGAATTTTTTTCTATCACAAACCATGTTTAGCGTATTAGGTTATAAAAAAAATGGCGGCGGACGCGGGGCGGACTGTCAATATCAGTTTGTAAAGTGAAATTTTAAATACTTTGAACGGTTGTATCTCCCTCAATTTTGCGGAGCGCGCCTTAATTTTTGTTTTATTCAGCTTTTCCACACTTTTCTCATCTAGAAAGTGCCTTTTTATTAAATTTCCAAACTGTGCCCGGATCTGCATTCCTCCCGCTCATCAAATTGTTTTTCTGTCATCCTCAAGTGATTTCTATATCCTCCGGAGTTTTCTAGGGCAATCTCTTTCAAAATTGTGTTGAATGCGCCTAATTCACTCCTTCTCATGATCCATTTTCTCGTCCAAATACGACGTTTTTCATGCTTTTTCATAATCTCAAACCCGTCTCGCAGAACATCAGAAGTTAGAGAGACGCACGCACTGACAATTTCAGTTGACGCCATCTTGAATGTCAAATTCGGTTCTACTTAAATTGAAACGTGTGAACATAATCTTGTTCAACTTTTTACGTTAAATAAAAGTGGATCAACAAAAATCGAAACGTCTGAACGCGCCCTAATGGTCATAGATTATTTTCTTGCCTCCCTTACATGAGAGACATTTTGCATATTAACTATTTAGTTTTTTGTAATATATTAAAGCCAGACAATAAACACGCCCTGCCTAGCGATTCCGTATTTTTTGTGAGATCTTTATTGAATAACGGTCGTAATCTCCTGTCATATTTGTGTTATTTTTATGGCTGTTATTTGCGTTTTCTATGTACAACGTACATTAAATGAGTAAATAATCATGCGTACTTGCAGGAATTCATGTTTAAATCCATCTAAACACAAATCTGACAGAAGATAACGTCCGTTATCCATTGACGATCTCACAAAAAATACGAAATCGCTAGGCTGAGTATTTTATTTAAATTTAATAATAAATAGACAATTTTTGATAAGGTCGTTTTTTGTGTAATTCAATTACAATAATAAAGTTATATTGAATTTAACCAAAACATCTTTTATTTAATATTCACAATTTTAATTTTCCAGAGTTAAATCAGTAAAAACACTTGCGTCTGAATCGCAATACAAATTAGTCGACATTTCCATAAAATGTTATTTTTTAAATGTAATTTAAGTAACCCTAACAGCTTTAGTTATACATAATATTAAAAGATTTCAGAAGATTGAGGGTGTGACATAGCTCCCCCCGAACAGGATGACGTTAGTGGCCTTCTCGATGATCAAATAGATGAAGGGGCGGTTGGCTTTGAACTGCGGGGGTATGATTTTGTCGCTTACATCTCCGGCTGAAATTAAAAATAAATCTTTGGATACTTTTTTATTTATTAACGCCTATGTAGGTTTTTACATATATATAACAATATTTACGAAATTATACTCGTAAACAGTGCAGGAAACGACTGTTTAAAATACTTGCACAAAAATAAATACAAAGAAAAAAATTTATTGAATTTGATCCACACAGCATATGGGTACAAAATATAAAAAATCCAAAACAGTTTTTTTTTTCAGCCGACAAAATACTGTTAATGTGTTAGTCAATTTAAACAGCTTTATCACAATATTCCCCTACTTGATATAAAAAAACTTCAATAATGTATGCGTATATATTTAAATTGATGTACTAAATATATCAACAACATCGGAGTATTTGTTTCATAGCTGTTGAATCCGTCGCATAGGAGTGTAATATTGGAATAGAACTGCTACAATAATATTGTAGGTACTGTCCAACTGACCTGCCTCGAGTATTAAAAGAGATTACATATAACAAATCAGGATTATCAAACATTGAATCAATGATTTTATACAAACAGGTTAAATCTACGATCAGATAATTTTATTAAATTTAATGAATAAAGTATGTACGTAATTCTCCTAATACATGATACAGATAATAAATTCACGTTGTGGCAATCGTGCACACCAAGTTGAAGTTGATAGAATGTATTGTCATCGACAACGATTCTATCTGCCAAGTTTCAGCTCGATCGGATGTCGGAAAATAGGTTATTATCCACTTCCAAGATTCCACTCCATTCATTCATTCAAACAAACACAATCAAAATTCAAAGGGATGAATTTAAAAATATTAATTTGTAACTTAAGGGCCTTTAATCCAAATTTCATTGAAAGATGTTCTTACGATCGTACAGGGTGGTTCCAATAAGAAAGATTAATTATTCTCCGTATCAGATTTTTAAAATTATAACTGAATATTGATTTTATTTCATTAAAAAATTGCTTTAATTTATACCTTCATCGAAAAATGCTGAAAGGCGTGATGACAAAACCATTAAAATTATGTACTTTTTGTAATTATTTTTTGATCATAAGAAAATAATTTATAATTTTTCAATAATGTCTAAGCAAAATAAGAATGTAAAAATCTTAAATATATTAGTTTGTAAGACCATAAATAAATAGACAAACTGAAGTATTTTCTTAGCAAAACACGTGCGCGGATCTTTTTTTTAATGATTTTATTTAAACTAAAATAAAAATTTTGAAACAAAGCTTTCTCAGATAATTTATTGATTTTTTTAACTGCATGATTATATGATTTGAAATGTGTGTTGTATAGTATAATACAAAATTTTGTTTGAAAATTTAACAAATCTGCCAACGACCTATGGTATAACCTTATTACACTAAAAACAAACATTTTTTCACAAAATTAAAAACGTACCTTTACTAGATAAAAGTACAATCTTTCGTAATCATTTTATAATTTTTTGCGGAAAAGAGTCAATACGTCTAAAATTTGATTTAAAAACGACATATTTCAGGTTTTCTCTGTCCTTACGTTCGACTAAGAACTACAACATTTTATTAACGCATATTTTATTGGCTGTTATCTTTATGAATGATTGCAAGATTCAAACCAGAACTAAACGCTATCTAGATTGTTGAAAAAGCATCGATATATCGATATTTTTAATTCGATATATCGATTTTTTAACCGATATATTTTGATACAATATATCGATACAAAATATCCAATATCGAAAATTGTATCAAAAACGATATTTTTTTAAATTTATGTACTTAAAGTCACTAGAGTCCAAAACCGTATAGGAACGAACAGAAAAAAGTAATTGTATTGGGTCATGACATCTGGCGGTTGAAATTTTAACTATTAATGGCTTACAAATCTATTGTCTTTGCATTAGTATTTGTGATCACCAATACTATCTCATGTGTGTAGGTACATACATAGAAATGTGTGCTATTTTTCGCCATTTTTTTCTTAGCCACTCCTATGTGTTGGTTCCCAATTGTCCTATTGACTATACCTTGTTCCAAACCCGAAGTCCTTTTTGACATATTAATACGCCAATAGAATGTTACTGAGACACATACAAAAACTTTGTATGCGTCTCAGTTTACATATAAGTTAGAAGACGGCTTTTTAGTTTTTGATATTTTTGTAATTATTACGTAATAAAAATGAATAGTGAAAAAAATACCTTCATTTTTATTGAGATTTTTGTACATTTAAAAAAGCACATTGTGTACAAAAATTACTATTGATAATATTGAGCTGAATAAACTATTATTTTAAAAACGCAAAATCTCTTGATAATTTGACCGATATATCGATATTTTTTCTCGATATATCGACGTCGATATTGATATTTTAATAAATATCGATACATCGATATATCGATATTTTTTTTCACTTTCGACATCCCTATCTAGATAGACTAGATAGTGTCTTGGATAATTTTTTATCCATTTTTATTCTTAATTTGTGACATCTATTGACATCTATTGACAAGTCTAAGACCTGTGACTGCAGATGCGACGGTTCCTTCCTCCGTGACTTCAATGGTGGCTTTGTGGATGACTCGGGACAGGTGCAGGTTGCGAGTGCTGGACATGTTGCTCAGGTCAGCGTAAGAGGAGTCAAACACTTCATGCACCCCCATCTGAAACAACCATTCAAACATATCCATTCAGCTACTTCTATCTGGAAGTTACTTTTTTTTATTTATTCAATAACATTATTATTTAATTTATAAAAATAGTTTTATTTATGAACACATTCTGCTGTGTAATTAATTAATTGACAATGGTTTCACCTTCTGAAGGAATTATCTAACAGTGGTGAAACCATTTTTCTTTTATTCACAAAAAAATATATAAATTACAATAAATTTTATACAATAATTAATTACATTTGATTTACCCCCATAAATAAGCAGGGCTTGTGTGTATGGGGAGTGTTATTATATTGGTTTAATTTATTTTTTTATTATTTAGTTCAAATTTTCGGTATAATTTTTAAGCTGAGTTTTAAATTTTTTATGTTACTGTTCATGTTTCTGATTTTTTCAGGTAGTGAATTAAAAAAAATTAACTCTGAGATATTTATTATTCAACTGTCCTATTGTTTTTTTTTACATTTAGAAGTAGGAAGTATTGATAAAAAAAAAATTTCAATGTAAAAAAAACTTGCCTAAAGGCCTTTATTCATTTTATTTTCAGAATTTCGTCAAAGTAGTGCTTACCTAATACGCATGTTTTTTATTTTACGTAACATCTAGCAAATCGTTATTTTATGGTAATAATAAATTTATACGAATAGAGGTTTGTTAACATTATAATTCTGTTGTTTTCGTAATTACGCGCCTTTCCATGTATCCCACGAAGTCGGCTACAATCGTATTTAGCTCTTCGCTAATATTATCAGGGATACCAACATAACAGTGACAGAATGGCCGCGGTTTGACGACGCATCGATTCGCGAAGTGAAATTTAATTTTGCAATTGAAAATTAAAATGCATCATTTTCCGCCGCCCGTTATGCAAAAACTTTCCTTTTATAGTGATTAAGGCGAATCTAAAGTTTTTTTCTAAAAATTTTTAGAAAAAAACTTAAGATTCGCCTGGTTCATTGGTCGACATTTATTTTTTTTAGTGCAGTCCCTTAAGCATAGCTAATTTTTTTATATGTATTTAGTATCCGTAAACACGAAATGAAACAAAAAAAAAATTATAGGTCATGTTTTTTCCAAAATTCTATTGTTATTGTTTAAAAAGCGAAAGTTACTGACCTCTAGCGCAACATTTCGAAGCTTGTTTATTAGTGCAGATTTCCTACTTGCCACGGCATAGTTGCACTGTTTTAGTGATAGTTGATAAAACAGATTTCTGTATATCACAGTCTTACATAGGTATGTCAATTATTGCTTATTAGTTTTAGTGTATATGGTTTTTTGGTTATAAATAATGTGTTTTTTAGAAAAACGTGCTTGATATCTCTCGAAAACAGCTAGAATCAACTAGTTATGGTCTGAAGATCACATTGTAGTGTTTTGTCGGGTCGGGAAAAGTATTGAAAACAAATAATATTGTGAACGAATAGGTACCTAGATCTTTTAACCATTGTTCAAAATAAAATTAATATTATAATAAGCGTTGTAATAATTAGTGAAGTATTTTAATATTAAGTATTATATTATTTAGTAATTACTAGATATGTATTACGCACCAAAATATCAAACATTTTATATATTATTAGTAAATAAACAGGAAAATGAGAGATTTCTTACAGTCAAACTGATTGATCAGTTTTGTAAGATTTAAGTAAGATATTATTGTACAATTAATAACTAAATAAACATATTAATTTTTTTTTTGTAACATGTAATTATGATAAAATAAAATAGTTGGAATGTCTTGTTTGTGTCTTTATTGAAGATCTTCTGCCACAAAACAACCAAACTGAACATGGTCCTTACGAACGGATAAAGAACAACCGAAGGATTGACCAAAACATATTAAATATGAACCAGCGACCTATCGGAAAAAACAGAAGAAAGATGAAGGCATTTTTTTTTTTTTTTACATAAATACCGCACAAGAGTCCCAACTGCTCCCGTCTGGAGCCAGTGGGACTATGGCATCCCCAACTGGGGTATGTTGTGAGGTTGACGGTAGTGGGAAGGGGAAGGAGATAGGGAAGAGGAAGGTGAGGAAGTACCTGGCTATTCAGATCTGGTCACCAAACACGGCTAAAGCCATTTCAAGCAACGTTTCAATTTTGAATGGTGGTCTCACACCAGGGCGATACTGAGAGTATCTTCCACTCTGGAACGTGCAGCAAATATACTATATTATTTTTTTTTATGAATAATTGTGAAATAACACAAATTAATCAAATAATCCAACCTCAAAATAGATGAGTATCCGCCAATTCCGGTTTTATTCCATTACAGTCGTTCCAATTCAAACAAGCTCGTTTTTAATTGTCAATATTATAATTTTAAAACAAAAAATTAACTACCCACAGTGTGAAATGCAAGTCATGCACGTGTTATTTTATGTTATTATTTAGAGGGTTATTATTGTGAATATTGTAAGGATTCTGACATTGTTATAGCTTGAATTGGTTTATTGCTGTTTTTTATTAATACGATTGCACAGAAATTATTTTCAAAGAAAAATTTTCAGCATTTTTAGTATTGAATTATTGCCAAATACGTAATAAAAATGGATAATTTAAAGTCGTTGATTAACAAACGAGGAGTGTTGAAAGGAAAACTTACGAGGTTCGGATATTCATTAAATTCATTATCAGCAACTGAAATAAAAATACGCCATGTTAGGATTGAAAAAATAATTGACGATTTCGAGATAATTCAGGATCAAATAGAAAACCCTCCGGATTCCAACGAAATCGATAATAATTTGCAAAGGGAAAATTCTGAGAATCAATATTATTTTAATTTTAGCGACGGCAAAGGGAGCTATCCAATCCGTTGACAGTCATAAATTAGAAATAAAGTTACCTCACCTTCAATTACGGTATTTTAACGGCGATCAAAAAAATTGGGTGAATTTTCTAAAAACGTTTAGGGCGTTAGTTCACAACAATGCAGCATTAAGCAATGTACAGAAATTTTACTATCTGAAATTCTGTCTAAAAGGAAAAGCAGCAAAGATCATCGCCAATTAGATATATCAGATCTGAATTATTATCGACTTGGGAATTATTGCAACAAAGATTTGCAAATTTACGAACTACCGTCCAAAAGCACATCCAAGCTCTGTTTCAACTTAAAGAGATGAAACATGATGATCCAGTAGCCATGCGTTACCTGATTGATGAAACTAATGTAAATCTAACAGCTTTGCAAAATAAAGGAGTGAAAATCGACCAGTGGGATGCCTTAGTTATATACATAGTTTCGAATAAATTAGATACAATTTCACGAAAGCATTGGGAACAAACCCCGTTGCAGGATGAGCTGCCCACATTACAGAAATTTCTTAAATATCTAACATCGCGTGCGCAAGTTTTGGAATTAATGTTAAATACGGAATCGAAAAAATTTCCTACCCACCCGAAAGTAAATGGTAGCAACAATAATCCTAAAAAGGAATCGGTATTTTCAGCTGCTATCCACAATAATTGTATTTGTTGTAACGACAAAGGATATAAAACTTATTATTGTAAATTTTTTAAAAAATTAAATTCAGGAGATAGAGCCGACGCAATAAGGAGGTACCGTGCCTGCTTCAAGTGTTTGAGGTTAGGACATACGGCACAATATTGTAAAATTAATTTGAAATACAAACATTATGATAGCGATAGCCACAATACATTATTGCATAAGGAGATGCATCCGAGCGATGACCCCAAGAAAAAGGTGAAGATCACCCCGGAGGTGACTGCCATATACTAGTAGATGCTGAACGAGTTTCAGCGTCAAACCATTCAGCCTTAGCAAAGGCAGAAAAAACAATATTATTGTCGACTGCTGTCATCGTGGTGGTAGATCACATTAATAAAATGCATGAAGCACGAGTGCTAATCGAATCGGGGGCTCAATCAAATTTTATGTGCGAAAAATTCGCAAAGAAATTGAATTTAAGATGTGAAAGTATAAACAAGCCTGTTTCAGGATTACACAACAACATAACCCATATAAAAAAAACGTGTTGCGATTAAAATGAAATCTTTGAGGACAAATTATAACCAAAAAAAATATCACTTATCTAATATTGCAGGAAATAACCACAAACCTACCCCAAGCAACAGTGGCCAGAAAAGACTCCAAGCTGCCGCCAGGATTAGCAATGGCAGACCCAAAGTTCAACATCGCGGCGCCTATTGATATCCTGTTAGGCGCTGAGAGCTCCTGGGAAATATTAAAAAATGATCGTCTGAGATTGGATACCAGACCTACTCTTCAGAAGACAGAATTAGGATAGATCATCTCCGGCACGATCAAAATTCACTATAAAAAAAGGCCAGTACCAGAGATATATAGTTTATCAATAAACACATTATCTAGTCGAATTGAAAAATTTTGGAAAACGGAGGAGGTGAATCCTGCGAGGTTTCAAAATCATGAAGAGAAGGCTTGTGAAGCGGATTTCGTCGCCACGCACTCTAGAGAGAGCGATGGTAGATACGTTGTGAGTTGGTGACTCATTAAGCACAGCGGAAAAAATATTTAAAAATGAGGGAGCGGGCAGCGGATCGGCAGAGACGGGAGATAAATGAAAGGCGTCAGTCGATGTAGTGAGTCAGTCTTTATTGGGCTACGTAGCGCAGGTCGAAGTGGAGCGGAATGACAGAGGTACAGTGAGTGTTGCTGCTGTGTTGCTGCTGCTTGATGATGGTCAGGAAGCGGCGGCGGTGAAGATCACAGGTCTTGAGGGAGCCGGCGTGTTGCTCTACACCGTGGCGGTGTAGAAGTGACCTTGGTCCAGGCGGTCGATCGACTTCATGTTGATGGGATATGGCGGCTGTGTGTCCTTTGAGTCGGCACATACACGTGACGCAGGAAGGAACCTTGAGAGGCGATGAGGATGATATCTGGCAGCGGAACGCGATGGCTTTCGAATGCCAGAGAACGGGTTGCACCTATATAAACAGCAAGCGCGTGCGGGCTTGGTAGTTGATAGGTCGGGTGACATCTCATATCGAGGCGCGAACGGGCCGGACAGCGGATAGTAGTTGGAGAAGGAGTTCTCGAAGGTGTTGGACATGTTCCTGGAGTCACACTGGATATGCGTAAATCACTTGTTGCGAGCGCGGCAGCCCGCGTGGGCTGATACTGCGTTCCGATACTATACAGTTCTCGGTATGTATTGTGTCGGCCTGATAAATGGAGGCTAGACTGACTGAGCGCAGTGTTTAATTGCTTGCTTTTACATGCGCGACCGGCAGAGTAGCTTGCTAGAGCGCCAGGTAATGTTGCGAATTCATGCAAAGCGGAGAAATTGCTCGAACGTTCCGCGGCCGTTGTATTGAGCGGCCGTAAATTCGAGGCCTTTCGCATAGTGGCGGAATTATTAACCGCTGTAGGTAGACATGTACCAGCGCGTTCTTGGAAAGCCAGTGGCGGCGCAATGAATTTGGCGCAAGTGGGCGCTACAAAAGTTACATGTACAATTTATGCGGGAATATGAGCAACTAGGTCATATGGAGGTATGTGATAAATGGAAAGGGGATGAGCAATCTTATTTTTTACCGCATCACGCGGTCATTAAAGAAGCTAGCACCATAACGAAGGTGCAAGTAGTTTTTGACGGTTCGGCAAAGACGTCGACTGGAATATCTCTGAACGATGCTCTAATGGTGGAAGTTGTCATTCAAAAGGATTTATACAGCCATTTATTGCATTTCAGAAAACATCGATACGTCATGACTGCGGACATCGAGAAAATGTACCGTCAAATCAATGTATGCGCAGCAGATCGCAGCCTACAGAAGATAGTATGGCGCAAATCACAAGAAGAGGAACTCCGGCATTACAAATTGAAGACCGTTACCTACGGTCTAGGACCTTTCTCTTTCCTAGCAACGAGATTTCTACAACAAATTGGTATAGCTTGTGTCGCTCTCCATAGAGAGAAAAAAATGGCCTTATATTTAAACGCCCGGGGTCTCAAAAGTTTCGTATGATCTGTAGCTATTCGAAAACGTAAAAATAAATTAAATTATTGTTCACTATTAATTAGTCCGCTAAAATGGCCGGAAGTTTTGAATAAAAATAGATTTCGTGATTTGGAAAAAAAAATAAAACAAAGGGTTCATATTTTGTACCAAACTTATTTTTCATTCCATAACTGCAGTACAAAGGACCCAATTTATTTTTTTTAAATTTTAAACATATGTGATGTGTTGGTTAAAATTATAAAAGGGGAAAATAATACTTCTTCTCGATAAAATCAGAATTCTTATTGACTTACTTGTATTCACAAACTTGATATATTTTTATTTTTGTCAGTTGTACGCATTTTTTAATAATAAACAAACGTTAAAAGGTTAAATTACAGAAAAAAATTATTTAAAAAAAAAAATGGTATTAGGTTTGTTTTCTGATTTTCAATGCATTTTAGCGGGCTAATAACCATTTTTTTTTAAAATAAATTTAAATGCAGTTCTCATTTTCTTTGTAAGACGCAACTTTTGAGACCCCGGGCGTTTCTGAATTCAAAAGTTGAAATAATTGACACACCCTAATGGATAATCAAGTTAATTTCCTAGTAGCTAGTCAAGTCATAGAAAATTATTTTTAAATTGAGGATCTATTGACTAGAGGGGATGACTTGGACGTTTGTTTCAAGTTGCAGAAACAAATATGTGATATCTTGCTGTCCGTCCGCAGGGATGACCCTGAGGATGTGGAGATCTAATATTTCGGAATTGTCATCTGGGTGTGGCCAAGGTGAAATTGCCAAACAGGGCAATAGTGAAAAAATGATCACTAACAATTCCAAGAATGAAAAAAATACTAGGATTAATTTGGAATAATGAATTAGATCACCTGTCATATGAAATTACAAAGCCGTCAGGTAAAACTGAGAGCAAGCGTCAGACATTGTCGTGCATAGCCTCCACCTTTGATCCGTTAGGACTTTTAGGGCCCATCGTAGTGGTAGCCAAATTAATTATGCAAAAATTATAGCAGTCCAAGGCAGCATGGGATGACATACTACCTGATGAAATTTTACTACCTTGGAGGGCCTATCCAGACAAACTATCGCAACTATCCAGAGTGGAAGATACTATTAGTATCGCCCTGGTGTAAGACAACCATTCAGAATTGAAACGTTGCTTGAAAATGGCTTTAGCCGTGTTTAGTGACCAGATCTGAATAGCCAGGTACTTCCCAACCTTCCTCTTCCCCACCTCCTTTCCCTCCCCACTACCTTCAGCCTCACAACATACCCCAATTGGGGATGCCATAGTCTCACTGGCTCCAGACGGGAGCAGTTGAGATTCTTGTGCGGTATTCACTGTAAAAAAAAAAAAAACTAAATGTGTTGAAAATTCCAAGAGGAATTATTAGCGGAACATCAAGGAATATACAATTACACGGATTTTGCGACGCCTCGCAAACAGCTTACGGAGCATGCGCCTACATTGTCTCAACAGATTCAGAAGGTAAGCGGCATGCACAGCTATTTACTTCCAAGTCTAGAGTGGCACCATTAAAATGTATATAACTACCCAAGTTAGAGTTGTGTAGTGCCGTACTATTGGCCAAGCTAATTAAAAATATCAAGTTGGCGCTAAGTATAGAGGAATCGGCCACCTATTACTGGTGCTATTCAACAATAGCGTTGTGCTGGTTGAAAAGTCAACCAGCTCTATGGAACACCTTCCTTCATGGCATACCGAGTCGCTGGGATACAGGAAATCAGCGATCCAACGCAGTGGCGGCACGTATCATCGTCAGAAAATGCAGCGGATATACTGTCCCGGGGTACCACGGCTGAAAGGTTAGTCAACGCTTCAATATGGTGGAAGGGGCCGAGCTGGTTGATGGAATAAATCAGCATTTGGCCCGTATCCAAGATGTCATGTTTATATCCCCCGGAAATCAAAATAAAATTGTACTGGAATGGGAGATTTTCGAAAAATTCTCATCGCTAACCAAATTAAAAAGAGTTATCGCTCAGGTATTGAGATTTATAAATAACTGTCGAAACCCTAACGGTAAAACTTGTGGCAATTTAACTGTCTCCGAACTGGAAACAGCCTTAAAATATCTACTGAAATCATCGCAAGCACATTCCTTCAAAAGAGAATTGAAGGATTTAAAAAAGATGGGTTAGTAAACAAAAACAGTAGATTAAAAGCCCTCAATCCCTGTTTAATGGAAGGTCTAATTTGTGCAAGTGGAAGATTAAAATTAGCTGTGTATTTATTGAATCATCAAATCACTCTATAATATTATCATCGGCACATAAACTAACTGAATTAATCATACGTAATTATCATTATGAACATTCACATGCAGGTCCCCAAGCGCTGTTATCAGATATACGCTTGAAATATTGGCCTATATTTAGGAGAAATACTGTTAAGCGTGTTGTATGTTTTAGATACCGACCTAAGGTTTGCCAGCAGATCATGGGAAACCTTCCAGTTGAGAGAATCACTCCCAGTCGACCGTTCTCGGTGACAGGAGTCGACTATGCCGGACTTGTCGACACGAAGGGTGGAGCGCTGAGCGCTTATTAAATCGTATCTTTGCAAATTTGCTTGTTTTTCTACCAAAGCGGTTCATTTGGAACTCGTAACAGATTTGTCAAGCGATGCTTTTTTAAATTGTTTACAGAGGTTTATTGCCGGTAGGGGTCAACCGGAAAAAATATTTTCTGACAATGCAACCACATTCAGAGGAGCTTCCAATAAGCTCAAAGACCTATATGCTAGTCTAAGGCTGAACAATGACAAAATTAATAGGTTTTTAGCTGATAAGGGAATATCTTGGAATTTCATAGCTCCTAGAGCACCAAATAATGGAGGGCTGTGGGAAGCAGCTGTCAAGTCCACCAAGTTTCATTTATATAGAATTACTAAAAATAATCCAATGCAGTTTGAATTATTATATACTTTGCTTTGTCAGGTAGAGGCTTGTTTAAACTCCCGTCCCTTAACTTCCTTGTCTGATGATGTTGACGACCTGCTCCTTCTCACCCCCAACCTCATGGGTATGGATGCTTCTGTCATCCTTGAGGTGGACATCCACGAGCTTCTGGAGAACAGATTAAGCCAATATCAAAAATTAAACGCTCTAATTCTATCTTTCTGGTTCAGATGGAAACGAGATTACCTTGCTGAGCTGCAGAAACGGACTAAATGGCAGACCAGCAACCAAAAAGCCATAAAAAAGACGATCTGGTTATCTTGATGGAAGACAATTTGCCTCCTGCATTATGGAAGATGGCGCGCATATTAACAACTCATCGCAACATTTTGAAGCTAGTTTATTAGTGCAGATTTCCTTCTTGCCACGGCATAGTTGCACTATTGTAGTGATAGTTGATAAAACAGATTTCTGTATATTTCTGTATATTATAGTCTTACATAGGTATGTCAATTATTGTTTATTTGTTTTACTGTATGTGGTTTTTTGGTTATAAATATTGTGTTCTTTAGAAAAACGTGCTTCTTATCTCTTGAAAACAGCCAGAATCAACTAGTTATGTTCTGAAGACCACATTGTTGTGTTTTGTTGGGTCGGGAAAAGTATTAGCGAAACATGTGATTATAATTAAATAAAATAGTTGGAATTCGCCAGTGAAGAAATATTGTGTCTTTACATATTAAATATTGTCTCTTTGACCATTATATAAATCCGATAGTAACTAGTTTCAAAAATAGCCCGTTTCTTGGATCTACTGTCATCCAGTGATAGCTAGTCACCGCGACAAAGTAACTGGGTTAGGCAAAGAAGTCATATGTAATGTATAACCACTTGATACTATAAAGTATTACACAACTACGAATCACCGTCAATCTTTTCATATCCGAAGGGATAATCAAATTCACAAATTCACACTTACACCTAGGTGGGGCACGTCCCCATTCGAGCTGCTGACGGAAGTGGCGACAACTTTTGACGAATTCTTGAATTCGAAACCGAATTTCAATGGTAGTTTTGTTTGAAATTTCACGTACACAGATGTTATTTGTGAAAATTCAACCACGCATACACTACTACATTCATACTGTTCGATAAAACAGGCAGACAGAAATCAAAATTGGTTTGTAGAACGGACCAAGTGGATAGGGATAAAAGAGGCGCCTTGTTAAAGCGCTTTGTCTCTCTCTCTTGGAAGAATACTTAATGCTTATATTGTTGTTAATTCATTAAGTCGATCATAATAGAATATGTCACCTCTTTGTTGCCACTTGGGTTCGTGCTGTGCGGACATGTTGAAGGATCGTCCACATAACTTTTGCAAGAAGCCTAAATGGAAATAAAAATTATTCTTTAATTTTAATTAAATAACACACACAAACACAAATATTTACAGTGAAGATATTCGCATTATAAAAAATAGCATAAAAGTTTGGATAGTGTTCATTCAAACACTTTTATCATATATTCGCAATTTTCCAAGAGATATTTTTAGAGCCAAAATCTAAAAGAGTAATCTCAAAAGATCAATTCGTCGAACAGAGCACTTCATAAATAAATTACGTAGTTGTAATAACGTCATTGCATTACAGAAAACCTGGCTGTTACCTACAGACTTGGGATATTTGTCGTCAATACATTCAAAATTTCTCAGTAATGGAACATCTGCGGTGAACCTCTCAGACGCTCCATTAATTGGCCGCCCCTACGGAGGCGTTGAAATTTTATGGCGCAATACAATAAAAGCCATTCTGATTGACTGTAGAGATCCACGAATCATGGCTATTGAACTGGAGTCAGCAAATGGAAATCTCCTTATAGTCACGGTTTATATGCCGACCAATTCAGCTGAGAACTTACCGGAATTCGCAGACTGTCTGGGAAAAATACATGCCATTATTGAGGAACAAAACAGCTCCAACCAGTACCGGATTATCCCTAAGGCAGAGTAGGCAACTGCCTAGGGGCCCCGCATCAGCATGGGGCCCCGCGTCCCGAGAAAAAATGATTTGCTTCAATTAGTGAGCAACGAAGTTTCGGAAAAAGTCGGCTTTCAAGATGTTTTATTTTTTTTAACTAGGAACAGGTTAATAATATTAGGTACACACATTAAAGAAAACAACAAATTATAATAATTATGTTATAACCCAATAAATAACCAATGTTCATATCATGCACAAATAATAAATAAAAAGTCTAAAATTAAAACAAATATATAAACATATTCGTATTTTACTTTTCTTTCCTTTTATTTGTTGCAACATTACAGGGCCAGTTGTTTCGGAAAACCTGAACAATCGTTCAGATTCTTCTTGATTTTTCAAATGTAACGCAATCATTCCGTTGATTTTCGTCAAATCCGAATTGGGTTGTTTCAACTTTAATTTAACGTTCGTTACATTTGAAAATTCCACACAGTGTTCCCCGCCGAATCGGACTAATTATTCCAGAGAATTATTTGTTTCGGAGACGCGAGTTATTTTTATGATGGCAACACTTCATATTTATGTCAGCGTGCGTTAGCGCGTCGCCGAACTTGTTCCCGCTTCCCGCGAATATTGACGTTTGTTATTGTTTGTTGTTTTGGAATCTCAATTTTGTAAAACTATATTGCAATGGATCCCAACTTACCGTAAGTATTACACAATATTATCTCTATTTGCCATAATAAGTATGAATAAATAGTAAAACACATTGTTGTAACCGTGTGAGTAGTGTTGGAAAGCATTTTTTTTTGCTTGTACCTGTGAAGTTTCACGTTGTTATGTGGAATTTCGATTTTCAGACATAAACGATCGACAAAACGAACAAAAGACAAACATTTTAATCGAGAACATCTTTATATTCTTATCGGCAGTAACCCAATGTAATCGCTGTGAAATGAGACAGTTGGAACTTCCTAAAAGCATTGTATTTATTTTCTTCTGGAATGTTCGATTCCGCTATGGAATGAACCATCGCGGCCAATTTTATATATTTATGGTTATTATGTATTACCTGTATCTTTTGCCACTTTAACGTTTTACCTATGAATATTACGGTGTTTTCAAGTGCAAAAAATATATATATACTTATATAAATAATGTATTCTAAAGAAACATGAGGATGGATGTGTTTATTTTGATCATAAAATCATGCTTCACGTGCGTATTTAACTTCCTGAGATTTGTTGTTACGATCTTATACGAAATGTTAATGTGTTTTCAGAAAGCGAAGCAATTTTTCTGCAGCTGAGTGCGATCGGTTTGAATTGAACAAGATAACCAACGCAATCAGCTTCCAAAAGCGAGAGGCGACGTGACACATCATTGCAGCAGAATCATAAAGCAGAATTCAATGGCGAAGACTCTTTCTACCGTTCTGTCAAGCAGCTCCGAGCTCGATTTGATAATACGAAGCGTCGGGCAAGACAGGTTGGAATCTTTTCTTAATTGGTATTACTCTGCTGTTAAATTAACTGTTACATTTAGAAATTGGTAGCGTTGAATCGTTTAATTCATGTAAAATGAATATGTTTATCAATTGAGTTTTAATAATGCTTCAAGGATGGTAGCAGAGAGATCCAAGAGCGCAGAATGACTGGCGGTGGACCTCCAGCAGCACCAGAGAAGGAGGAGACCACTTTTATGCGTAGCATAATGGCCACGTCAATTGACAGTCTCCCCAGCGTCTCGTTGATGTTGTGGACACTTTAGTGCTGCAGGAGCCGATGGTGGAGGCAAGTGTGATGAGTGACAAAACCGAGGTGTATTGTGGTTCAGACGGCAGTGTTCTTACTACATGTAAGAACTTACAAAGATTCCTTGTATATCGGTTCTCCATTTAAGGTATAAATAATTAACACATTTTTATGTTTTTAAGCTTACAACTCCTACCCCTTTGACAGAAGCTCCCCAGAACCAACAATCCGCTAACCTGTTTCCTCTCCTTTGAAATATAAGCGAATTTGTCAAAAGATTTTCTAGAAGTTTTCAAACAAACTATCAATAGAATGTAGTTTCGAACAATTATTTTTAATTATTTTTGCTTTATTTAAGATAATCTGATTAATTATCCAATTGCTCACTCTCAATTGTCAACTCGTGCAATTCAAGCTATGGTTGTTTCTTTCTATTAAATTTGTTCAGGGCATTAATAAAAATATAATTGTAAACCATAAATATGTTTTTAAACCAACAAGAAATAATATATATTTGCAAGTATGATTTTGCCAATTTAACTGATTTTTAAAAATGTAGATTATTGAGACAGGAAGAAGCAGTATTGAAGCCATGCTAAAACCAAACAGAGAGTTGCTCTTGCTTTCTGTTCACCGTCTATCTACATATTAAAGAATTTAAAGGTATATACATAGATATCCACCGATATGCAATGTTTTTTTCAATAATTTTTTTTCTCTTTTTCATGTGTATTCTTATGAGGTATTTTCTTGCTTAAAATTGATATTATTACCTATTATAAAACATTTTAAATGTTACACGATGTGCTAACTACAATATACAATGTGCACATACAACGGTAAACTCCAGTAAGGCCAAATTTTTCTTTTCTTTCTTATTGTATTCTTTAAACTAATAAATATGCAGATTGTATATGACGTTATATCTGGGTTTTTCTGCTATGCATACATTGAATATTAAGTGACCTGTTGTGTGTGACGTATAATTTTTTTTCTTTTAAATGCTTGTTAATTATTGTTAGAACAAGGTCGATGGATCATTCGCACTAAATAAACTACATAGTCCATTCAAAATAGTTTAGCGTCTGGTGCATATTATGTTCTTAAATGTTTCTTACCCATCATACATAATGTAAGGATGTTTTTTTGTTGTAAATTACTCTCTCTTTAGAGAGAGTATTATGCTGTAATTTGACTTTTTTGTATTTATATTTAAACACTTGACTCACTCTATACATACTCGTATATATGTAACAGAATTTTTATGCAAATTAATTAACGATGCAGAGTTTGTTAATTCGTCAAAAACAAACTATTTTATTATTTCCCCAGTCCAAAGCCTACATGATGGCATAGAAATAAATTCACTGCCTTTGAAATTTTAATTTTTACCATAATAAAAATTTAATTAGAAATTTCTAACGTATCGTTTTAATAATGGAATAGTAAATATTTACCATATGTAATACATGTATTAAAATATGTACTTGACTTTTCTGTTGATTTTTTCTGCTATTTACTGAAGGTTCCTACATTTATTTTCTCTTTTCTTTTAGCTTGTTTATTTTGTTCCTCTTTAAAAAAAACCCCCAAGGGCGTATATTAAATAAATGAAATATTATACTTGTAGGTAATTTATTTATGTATTTATTTAAGGCAACAGCCAAGTATAACTTTGTCGAAGACATAAGGTTATAATTAGAATGCAGTTGCTATCAGCTCATTCACATTTAATAATGATCTAACGCATTTTAATTATAATTTCCAATACTATTTATATTATAAACAAAGTAATTTACTAGCTTTGTAAAACATTAAAGTATAAATCGTTATAAATAAATAGAAGATTATGTCATTGAAGAAGAGGATAAAACTAATAATCTAAACGAAAATATGAAAGAGAACAAGACACAGAAAAATAGAAACAGATAACGGTAAAAAAGATAATTATATAATAATAAAAGATAACAACTCTCTTTTTATAACCTTCAAAAGTTATAAAAAGAGAGTTTTTTTTATTAAAAATTAAATAGAAGATTGATTGAATTAGATTGATTGATGTTGATTATTTTAAATAAATATATTATTTTGAAAATCGGCTTTTATTATATCCACACTTGTACTGATTGTACGCATGTGTCGTCTCCAGGCGGCAGATCTTCAGATGTTATAGAAAGTGCTGAGATTGCCCATCATCCCATGGGTCGGTAAGGAATCCACATAAACCCAGTTCTGTAACACCCTTGGCAGTAAAGTATTTATTTATTTGTTTCTTTACATGGTACCTAGGTCTAATAATTACAATTCAGTTTGTAACCTCACTAGGTCAAGCCTGTGTTGAGGTTAACGACTCTACAATTTAATAAAATAACACAAAAATAATATAGTTATTGAAGAACTATAATATTGTTGCATGTTTCTTACGGTTTGCGATGCACAGGTTTTTACAGTACTCGGTTTTAATATCTATTCGTCTATCAATCTGCCAAAATATGAAGTAATTAGGGTTTGACGAACACGGTCATCTCCCCATGGTTGGCACCTGCGCTGGTACATCATTAACCTCCTCTAAGGCTTCTTCTATGAAGACAGGCGGCTGATCTTACCTACAAATTTTATGTTCTACATAACATTAGCCTACAAATATTATGTAGAACAGCAGTAGCTACAATAATTATCCCTTGTACCTTGCCTACCTGCATTTTAATCTTTGAAGAAAGAACTGGAAACCTTCTTTTGATAACTTCAAAAGTTCTTTCGACAACATTTCGGGTCCTAATCTGACTTTCATTGTACAAATGTTGTTCCGGAGAAACAAGATTCCTTAGGGGTGTTAACATATATGGCTTTATTCCGTAACCACCGTCTCCCAACTATCACCAAACTCGCCCGATTCCAACCTTACTTTAATGCTAGGTACTACTGTTGAATATATGACTATCGTGGGTGCCACCTCGCCACTCTAGGTATTCGTTATTAGCATTTATCACCATTTGTACCTACATTGAAAGAAAAATAGTCTTTTCGATTTCTATAATACTCTGCATTGTCGCCACCTGGAGATTGAATGGGTGCATGCGTGCAATCGATGACCCCTATCACTTCGGGAAATCGCGCAGTCTTGTAAAACGCACTCACTGTCGATGCAATTTCTTCTGGGTTTCGTGGCATATAGGTTGTCGAAGTTTTGCTACTGCTTTTGTCACCTTCCAAATTATTCTTGATACTGTGGACTTGTCGAGCCCTGATACATCTCCCACGGAACGCTGCATCGATCCTGTTGCATAAAACCGCAATGTTTGCTCTGTCGGGGTGACAGCATGATTTCTGAAAGGGATCGTGTAGGTACCTATACCTATGTAGTACTAGGTAGATTTCATAAGAAAGCTGAAACTGAATGTAATTGTATTGCATATTCTATGTGTAATTAAATTAGTTACTGGTTTGTAACTGATTTTATGTCGTTTCCAATCAAGTTAACTAATGTTTTTACGACACTTTTGTACATTCTAAATCGCGAAGAATTCAGAATCGTCGCACAAAATCTGCTCTCTGCGAAGGTTAAAAATTTTAGCTTCTCTTTGCTTTGCGTATTGTACTATTAAAATGTCTTCCTCAGAAGAACTGGATGAACCAGAACTTGCCATAATTATATAATATAGGTACATACAGACAATTACAATGAATTATCGGCATAATTTAAAAATAAACAACGCTTTTGTCAATGTTTCAATAGCTGAAATAACTAGGAAACTGGCGCGGTGGGACACCTGTCAAAATTTTTCGCTCGTCTGCGCATGCGCGCTCCATCAATTCTCCACTAACCGCCGGAATTCGGCCGGTCAGATTTAAATGAAATTTCATTCGAAATTGCCCTTGACGGACGGTGAAACAACCCAAATTTCGTTAAATGACGATTCATTTGCGATTTGACGGTTCATCAGACGTGATTTTTTCCGAAACAACTGGCCCTTAGGGCCAGTTGTTTCGGAAAACCTGAACAATCGTTCAGATTCTTCTTGATTTTTCAAATGTAACGCAATCATTCCGTTGATTTTCGTCAAATCCGAATTGGGTTGTTTCAACTTTAATTTAACGTTCGTTACATTTGAAAATTCCACACAGTGTTCCCCGCCGAATCGGACTAATTATTCCAGAGAATTATTTGTTTCGGAGACGCGAGTTATTTTTATGATGGCAACACTTCATATTTATGTCAGCGTGCGTTAGCGCGTCGCCGAACTTGTTCCCGCTTCCCGCGAATATTGACGTTTGTTATTGTTTGTTGTTTTGGAATCTCAATTTTGTAAAACTATATTGCAATGGATCCCAACTTACCGTAAGTATTACACAATATTATCTCTATTTGCCATAATAAGTATGAATAAATAGTAAAACACATTGTTGTAACCGTGTGAGTAGTGTTGGAAAGCATTTTTTTTTGCTTGTACCTGTGAAGTTTCACGTTGTTATGTGGAATTTCGATTTTCAGACATAAACGATCGACAAAACGAACAAAAGACAAACATTTTAATCGAGAACATCTTTATATTCTTATCGGCAGTAACCCAATGTAATCGCTGTGAAATGAGACAGTTGGAACTTCCTAAAAGCATTGTATTTATTTTCTTCTGGAATGTTCGATTCCGCTATGGAATGAACCATCGCGGCCAATTTTATATATTTATGGTTATTATGTATTACCTGTATCTTTTGCCACTTTAACGTTTTACCTATGAATATTACGGTGTTTTCAAGTGCAAAAAATATATATATACTTATATAAATAATGTATTCTAAAGAAACATGAGGATGGATGTGTTTATTTTGATCATAAAATCATGCTTCACGTGCGTATTTAACTTCCTGAGATTTGTTGTTACGATCTTATACGAAATGTTAATGTGTTTTCAGAAAGCGAAGCAATTTTTCTGCAGCTGAGTGCGATCGGTTTGAATTGAACAAGATAACCAACGCAATCAGCTTCCAAAAGCGAGAGGCGACGTGACACATCATTGCAGCAGAATCATAAAGCAGAATTCAATGGCGAAGACTCTTTCTACCGTTCTGTCAAGCAGCTCCGAGCTCGATTTGATAATACGAAGCGTCGGGCAAGACAGGTTGGAATCTTTTCTTAATTGGTATTACTCTGCTGTTAAATTAACTGTTACATTTAGAAATTGGTAGCGTTGAATCGTTTAATTCATGTAAAATGAATATGTTTATCAATTGAGTTTTAATAATGCTTCAAGGATGGTAGCAGAGAGATCCAAGAGCGCAGAATGACTGGCGGTGGACCTCCAGCAGCACCAGAGAAGGAGGAGACCACTTTTATGCGTAGCATAATGGCCACGTCAATTGACAGTCTCCCCAGCGTCTCGTTGATGTTGTGGACACTTTAGTGCTGCAGGAGCCGATGGTGGAGGCAAGTGTGATGAGTGACAAAACCGAGGTGTATTGTGGTTCAGACGGCAGTGTTCTTACTACATGTAAGAACTTACAAAGATTCCTTGTATATCGGTTCTCCATTTAAGGTATAAATAATTAACACATTTTTATGTTTTTAAGCTTACAACTCCTACCCCTTTGACAGAAGCGCCCCAGAACCAACAATCCGCTAACCTGTTTCCTCTCCTTTGAAATATAAGCGAATTTGTCAAAAGATTTTCTAGAAGTTTTCAAACAAACTATCAATAGAATGTAGTTTCGAACAATTATTTTTAATTATTTTTGCTTTATTTAAGATAATCTGATTAATTATCCAATTGCTCACTCTCAATTGTCAACTCGTGCAATTCAAGCTATGGTTGTTTCTTTCTATTAAATTTGTTCAGGGCATTAATAAAAATATAATTGTAAACCATAAATATGTTTTTAAACCAACAAGAAATAATATATATTTGCAAGTATGATTTTGCCAATTTAACTGATTTTTAAAAATGTAGATTATTGAGACAGGAAGAAGCAGTATTGAAGCCATGCTAAAACCAAACAGAGAGTTGCTCTTGCTTTCTGTTCACCGTCTATCTACATATTAAAGAATTTAAAGGTATATACATAGATATCCACCGATATGCAATGTTTTTTTCAATAATTTTTTTTCTCTTTTTCATGTGTATTCTTATGAGGTATTTTCTTGCTTAAAATTGATATTATTACCTATTATAAAACATTTTAAATGTTACACGATGTGCTAACTACAATATACAATGTGCACATACAACGGTAAACTCCAGTAAGGCCAAATTTTTCTTTTCTTTCTTATTGTATTCTTTAAACTAATAAATATGCAGATTGTATATGACGTTATATCTGGGTTTTTCTGCTATGCATACATTGAATATTAAGTGACCTGTTGTGTGTGACGTATAATTTTTTTTCTTTTAAATGCTTGTTAATTATTGTTAGAACAAGGTCGATGGATCATTCGCACTAAATAAACTACATAGTCCATTCAAAATAGTTTAGCGTCTGGTGCATATTATGTTCTTAAATGTTTCTTACCCATCATACATAATGTAAGGATGTTTTTTTGTTGTAAATTACTCTCTCTTTCGAGAGAGTATTATGCTGTAATTTGACTTTTTTGTATTTATATTTAAACACTTGACTCACTCTATACATACTCGTATATATGTAACAGAATTTTTATGCAAATTAATTAACGATGCAGAGTTTGTTAATTCGTCAAAAACAAACTATTTTATTATTTCCCCAGTCCAAAGCCTACATGATGGCATAGAAATAAATTCACTGCCTTTGAAATTTTAATTTTTACCATAATAAAAATTTAATTAGAAATTTCTAACGTATCGTTTTAATAATGGAATAGTAAATATTTACCATATGTAATACATGTATTAAAATATGTACTTGACTTTTCTGTTGATTTTTTCTGCTATTTACTGAAGGTTCCTACATTTATTTTCTCTTTTCTTTTAGCTTGTTTATTTTGTTCCTCTTTAAAAAAAACCCCCAAGGGCGTATATTAAATAAATGAAATATTATACTTGTAGGTAATTTATTTATGTATTTATTTAAGGCAACAGCCAAGTATAACTTTGTCGAAGACATAAGGTTATAATTAGAATGCAGTTGCTATCAGCTCATTCACATTTAATAATGATCTAACGCATTTTAATTATAATTTCCAATACTATTTATATTATAAACAAAGTAATTTACTAGCTTTGTAAAACATTAAAGTATAAATCGTTATAAATAAATAGAAGATTATGTCATTGAAGAAGAGGATAAAACTAATAATCTAAACGAAAATATGAAAGAGAACAAGACACAGAAAAATAGAAACAGATAACGGTAAAAAAGATAATTATGTAATAATAAAAGATAACAACTCTCTTTTTATAACCTTCAAAAGTTATAAAAAGAGAGTTTTTTTTATTAAAAATTAAATAGAAGATTGATTGAATTAGATTGATTGATGTTGATTATTTTAAATAAATATATTATTTTGAAAATCGGCTTTTATTATATCCACACTTGTACTGATTGTACGCATGTGTCGTCTCCAGGCGGCAGATCTTCAGATGTTATAGAAAGTGCTGAGATTGCCCATCATCCCATGGGTCGGTAAGGAATCCACATAAACCCAGTTCTGTAACACACTTGGCAGTAAAGTATTTATTTATTTGTTTCTTTACATGGTACCTAGGTCTAATAATTACAATTCAGTTTGTAACCTCACTAGGTCAAGCCTGTGTTGAGGTTAACGACTCTACAATTTAATAAAATAACACAAAAATAATATAGTTATTGAAGAACTATAATATTGTTGCATGTTTCTTACAGATTATGATTAATACCTGATAAGCTGAAGGCGATAGTACATTACAATGTTAACATGTAGGGTGACCATAATGTTAAGATTTGATTTTTAGAAACATTTATTTATTTTAAAAGAATTAAGATGAGAAATATATATACATAGTTTAGTTGGCTAAAGTAAGTCAACGGTTTGCGATGCACAGGTTTTTACAGTACTCGGTTTTAATATCTATTCGTCTATCAATCTGCCAAAATATGAAGTAATTAGGGTTTGACGAACACGGTCATCTCCCCATGGTTGGCACCTGCGCTGGTACATCATTAACCTCCTCTAAGGCTTCTTCTATGAAGACAGGCGGCTGATCTTACCTACAAATTTTATGTTCTACATAACATTAGCCTACAAATATTATGTAGAACAGCAGTAGCTACAATAATTATCCCTTGTACCTTGCCTACCTGCATTTTAATCTTTGAAGAAAGAACTGGAAACCTTCTTTTGATAACTTCAAAAGTTCTTTCGACAACATTTCGGGTCCTAATCTGACTTTCATTGTACAAATGTTGTTCCGGAGAAACAAGATTCCTTAGGGGTGTTAACATATATGGCTTTATTCCGTAACCACCGTCTCCCAACTATCACGAAACTCGCCCGATTCCAACCTTACTTTAATGCTACTACTGTTGAATATATGACTATCGTGGGTACCTCTAGGCCACCTCGCCACTCTAGGTATTCGTTATTAGCATTTATCACCATTTGTACCTACATTGAAAGAAAAATAGTCTTTTCGATTTCTATAATACTCTGCATTGTCGCCACCTGGAGATTGAATGGGTGCATGCGTGCAATCGATGACCCCTATCACTTCGGGAAATCGCGCAGTCTTGTAAAACGCACTCACTGTCGATGCAATTTCTTCTGGGTTTCGTGGCATATAGGTTGTCGAAGTTTTGCTACTGCTTTTGTCACCTTCCAAATTATTCTTGATACTGTGGACTTGTCGAGCCCTGATACATCTCCCACGGAACGCTGCATCGATCCTGTTGCATAAAACCGCAATGTTTGCTCTGTCGGGGTGACAGCATGATTTCTGAAAGGGATCGTGTAGGTACCTATACCTATGTAGTACTAGGTAGATTTCATAAGAAAGCTGAAACTGAATGTAATTGTATTGCATATTCTATGTGTAATTAAATTAGTTACTGGTTTGTAACTGATTTTATGTCGTTTCCAATCAAGTTAACTAATGTTTTTACGACACTTTTGTACATTCTAAATCGCGAAGAATTCAGAATCGTCGCACAAAATCTGCTCTCTGCGAAGGTTAAAAATTTTAGCTTCTCTTTGCTTTGCGTATTGTACTATTAAAATGTCTTCCTCAGAAGAACTGGATGAACCAGAACTTGCCATAATTATATAATATAGGTACTTACAGACAATTACAATGAATTATCGGCATAATTTAAAAATAAACAACGCTTTTGTCAATGTTTCAATAGCTGAAATAACTAGGAAACTGGCGCGGTGGGACACCTGTCAAAATTTTTCGCTCGTCTGCGCATGCGCGCTCCATCAATTCTCCACTAACCGCCGGAATTCGGCCGGTCAGATTTAAATGAAATTTCATTCGAAATTGCCCTTGACGGACGGTGAAACAACCCAAATTTCGTTAAATGACGATTCATTTGCGATTTGACGGTTCATCAGACGTGATTTTTTCCGAAACAACTGGCCCTTATAGGGCCAGTTGTTTCGGAAAACCTGAACAATCGTTCAGATTCTTCTTGATTTTTCAAATGTAACGCAATCATTCCGTTGATTTTTCTAAAATCAGAATTGGGTTGTTTCAACTTTTATTTAACATTCGTTAAGTACATTTGAAAATTTCACACAGTGTTCCCCGCCGAATCGGACTAATTATTCCAGAGAAATCGATAGGAATATTTTTTTACGCTTGCAACACTCACAAATTGTTTATGAAATTCGTCGCCTGTCAGAGATTATCGACTTGTATTGTTACTATTGTTAGCCGTGCGTGATGATTATCTACAAATAAAACATAAAGGAATATAAACGCTAGAAATATTTGGATTCTAATGGTTTATAAAATTTAAAACCGAGCGCCTCGCGCCTCTCATATTTTGGTCTGATTTGCACGAGGCAAGTAATTTGAATTAAATATTGAAGCCATGACGTGGTGCTTGCAATACGTAAGAAGCACCCAGCGAGATCTCCGTTCGCCGATGCTTCCATACACTTGTTAATACCTTTTTACCCGATGGATGAATACTGTAAATTCTATTTGGCCAGCAGCGGCCGGACGGGAGCGTTGTCAATATTATCGACAATCCTCAAACCATGGGGAAATGCTTAGGGCCAGTTGTTTCGGAAAACCTGAACAATCGTTCAGATTCTTCTTGATTTTTCAAATGTAACGGAATCATTCCGTTGATTTTTGTCAAATCAAAATTGGGTTGTTTCAAATTAAATTTAACATTCGTTACATTTGAAAATTTCACACAGTGTTCCCCGCCGAATCGGACTTATTATTCCAGAGAAATCGATAGGAATATTTTTTTACGCTTGCAACACTCACAAGTTGTTTATGAAATTCGTCGCCTGTCAGAGATTATCGACTTGTATTGTTAGCCGTGCGTGATGTTTATCTACAAATAAAACATAAACGCTTAAGAGTGAGTGCTTTTTTATTAGTATTCAATTAATTACATGTACAGTAAAGTTAATATGGTAAAATGCAATCGTATTACTTAATTATTCTTCCTTTTTAGATCAATTTTACGAGTCTCCAGAACAGCTATAGTTGAAATGCTCAAATGTCGCCAGAACCATATAGGAAATGAATTAAATTCCTATGGAAACTATAATTAAAGCTCACTATCTGACTGTCAAACATATACATGCTATGCTTGACCACATAACACGTCTTGAAATACAGGTTAGTTGTGTATATACTTGAAATTTGACAGAGACCTTTTTGCGAATAAAATATCTTATCTTAAACAACGTCTGATGCGATTGTTTAAAGTGTATAGTTAATTAATACAATTAATAACTATGCAGACAATATGATAATATCGTTCGGTCGGTTTGTTGTCGGTATTATTAATATATCAACACTTGATATGTCAGCTATCAGCACTCTCCACACGGACACTTCGGAGCGCCGCTTCAGACCGCCGCGCAGGAAAGTCTCGCAGTCTTTCGGTCTTTACTTCACTGCGCGGCGACCGGCGTGGCGCGCTCCGATGTGTACTTATAGGGAGTGCTATTGTTTACTTCGCGGCGCGGCGGCCGTCGTGGCGCGCTCCGAAGTGATCTTACAGGGAGTGCTTGTTTGAAATAATTAAATGTTTGAAATAATAAGTTTGCCTGTTTTATTTATAAAATACTAACGTATTACAAGTACATTATGATTCTTATTTTAGGGTCATTGCAGTCCAAATGAGAAATGCATATGTTCTGGAGGAATACAACAGAATTTACTATATTTTAACGAGTCTGCGTTTTGGATACTGGTTGTTGGTACCCCCAAGCAGAACCGAAAGAACCAAGGAACTATTGTGGTTCACCAATAGTGAAATGTAATGTAAGACACGTGAAATGCATAAATGGTTTTCCTCGGCAAGAGCCATTGTATAAAGTACTTTTAATTTGATGTAGGTACATTGTTTTCATATTACTGCTTGTCATAATAAGATGGCAGATTAGGTTTCGCGTCATCAACCCGCATAAATCAGCTAATTAAATATAATTACTGACTTATTATACATATACTCAGGCCCGGACTGGGACCATTTGGGGCCCTCCGCTAAAACCTGTAAAGGGGCCCCCCAGTGGCGGACTAAGGGGGGGGGCGGGGGGGGGCGGCCCGCCCCGGGCCCCCGGTCCTGGGGGGGGCCCAAACGCCTCCATGTTCCCTTGATCAACTCCTAAACAAGCCTTTAAGGCACCAGGATACTGTGAAAAATTTTAAGCCATTTTTTATTTAATTTTTTGAAAGATGATGCACTTGTTAAAAATGCTCTCACCATTTTTTTAAAAGTATTTCGAAAAATCGACGGATATACAACATTTTATGTGAAACCGTTTGAAACAGTTTTGAATTATCCTTCAGCAAAACTTTGAATGCATGTTTCTCGAAACTTTTTAACATTTTTCAACCCAGTTGACAACATATTAAACAAACTATACATCCGATTTGCATTCACCAATTCTTAAATTGTTTGAAAATTCAGTGTCTATGGCACCATGCAGGGGAATTTCGATATCTAAAAAAAGATAAAATGGCGGACCAGCGAATTTTGTTTTCAATTTTTTATGATAAATTTTCATCTTTCATAAGAATAAAAATAAATTAGAAGGGGGCCTTAGGCAATGCACATCTCGGGGCCCCTTTACCATAGGGCCCCTAGCTGATGCGTGCCCCCTGGGAAGTGGCCTAAGCTGCTTTGTGGACAATACGGCCCTGCCAGGGCCCCTAGGCAATGCACGTCTAAGGGCCCCTTTACGCTAGGGACCCTTACCCGATGCGGGGTACCTAGACAGTTGCCTACACGTCTTACGTAAGCAACTGCCTATCGATACTACGGCCCTGGCTATGGTGACTGGATTTTCGAAGGCAGTGGCCTACACTGCTTGATAGGGCCATTTTTAACATGTCGGGCTGTCGGGACCTTAGGCAATGCACGTCTCGGGGCCCCTTTATCATAGGGGCCCCTAGCCGATGCGTGGCCCCTAGGCAGTGGCCTACACGTGCATAATACGGCCCTGCCATGGTGGGCTTAAACATGTCGGGGCCCCTAGGCAAGCATGTCTCCAGGGCCCCCTTCCCCTAGGGGCTCCTACCCGATGCGGGGCACCTGGGCAGTTACCTACAGGTCTTATGGATAACACGGACCTGGCTATAGTGACTGAATTTTCAAAGGCAATGGCCTACACTGCCTTATGGACTATACGGCCCTGCCAGGGCTGGCTTAAATATTGTTGGGGTCCTGGCGGAGGAACCTACTTTCTGCCATCGGACTAGCTCATTCGTCAGCAGAGCGCCAGGGACTTTCATCACCAGGGTGGTAGGTTTCCTGAGGCGTTTGTGTGGAATTCCTGAAATAAAGGTCAACCTACGTACCTTGTGAGGGCAATGTAACATTAACTGCAGTAAACACGGTTTGTATTGGAGAGAACTTGTTTATATACAACAGGGGGGTACATTTCACAATCAATAATAGAGCACAGGTAGAAATAACAGCCTATCTATTCCCGGGGCCATAAACCTAACATCTCTCTCTGTATCGAGTCTCTCTGAGACCGATCATAATTACGCGCAAATTGGGGAGGGACACACGGCAAAAAGGCAATTAGCGGTTCAGGTACTCACAAAACCGGGGGCAGGAGTCTTTGAGGACAGCCAGGTGAGTGGTATCCAGGCGGGGCCAGTATTCTCCACAGGTCTTCTATAGGCAAATTCCGCCATCGCGTTTCCGTAGAAAACTTCTAGAACAAAGGGGCCGGGGCTACCGGCCGACAGAGCGGGTGCAGTCAACCGAGGGCTACGGGGGGGACCGTTTGGTTTCACAGGGGGGTAGCCTAGTAATTCGTAGGGGTGTATACCGGCGTATCATAACAATATGTAGGGCCCCTAGGAAATGCACGTCTCAGGGCACCTTTACCCTAGGGGCCCCTACCCGATGCGAGGCCCGTAGACAGTTGCCTACACTGTCTTATGGACAATCGGGCAATGCCAGGGCCGGCTTAAACATGTCGGGGCCCCAAGGCAATGCGCATCTCGGGGCCCCTTTACCCTAAGGGACCCTACCCAATGCGGGGTTTTTCTAATATGTTGTCATCCAGGTTGTAAAACGTAGTGATAAAAACGCGTTCAAAGTTTTGCTGAAGGATAATTCAACACACAAACTGTTTAAAACGGTTTCATATAAGATGCTGTATCTCCGTCAATTTTACGAATTTCCTTACAATATTTGGTGAAAGATTATTAAGAAATGCATCTTTTAGAAAATGCTCTTTGGTAAAGGTTATCTTATAATTATAAATAATAAAGATAATAATGAAATAGAAAAGTAATTAAAAAGAATCAGTGATGGACTAACGGGAGGGGAGGAAGGGGGGAAGGGGCGGCTTCTGGTCCCGGGGCCCTCCTTCAGCAAAACTTTGAATGTATTTCTCGAAACTTTTTTTAACTCGTTTTTCAATCTGGTTGACAACATATTTAAAAAAACTATACATCCGCCTGTATATATTTTTATTGCATTTATATTTACATTTGCATGTACCAAGTCTTAAACTGTTCGAAAATCCAGTGTCTCCAAACGCCTTCTTGTTCCCTTGATCAAATCCTTAACAAAACTTTAAGGGGAGGGGGGGGGGGGGGGTAGGTAAAGTTTTAAAACTTTATTTTTTATTTTTTTCTGAATGTAAAACATGTCAGTATATTGAGTATTGTGTCAAAATTTCAAATAAATCGGAGCAAAACTAACGAAGGTACAGCGTTTCAAGCGACCGGCCCACATGCTCGATTCTATTTCGAGTATAAAAATTTTTAATCGTTTTCTCGCAAACAATATTTCTGAAGTTTGTGAACATCATAACTCAAAATCTTGACTTGACTTGACTTGACCGATGCGATGAGTTTTTTTTACCATTTTAAAATAACAAATTCACGGAATTTTTTTTTGCGAAAATCGCGTTTTTCACTTCAAAATGCTGCCAAAAATAAAAATAAAATCGGAAAAAAACTCCCTCTGACTACCTAGGCACACATATTACGTTACTTGGTGCGTGCAAATCGAATGTATAGTTTTTTTTTTTTAATATGTTGTCAACCAGGTTGAAAAACGTGTTAAAAAACTTTCGAGAAAAACGCTTTCAAAGTTTTGCTGAGGATAATTCAACATACAAACTGTTAAAAACGGTTTCATATAAAATGCTGTATCTCCATCAATTTTACCAATTTCCTCAAATACCAATTTTTAACAAATGCATCTTTCAGAAAATGAATTAAAAATATTTTTTTTGCAGTGTCCTTAAAGTCTTGTTTAGGATTTGATCAAGGGAACATGGTGGCGTTTATAGCCCCCCCAGAGTCGGAGGCCCGTGTGAACTGAATAAAAAACACTTGTAAAATTACATCAACTTCACTAAAGGGGGGGGGGGGGGGGTTCATTCAACTTTGCCGCCCGAGGCTTCTGACGGGTTTAGTCCGCCACTGCACTTTACCCTTCTCGAACTTCCAAAATTTTTTTTTCTTTTTTCTACCAAAACGTAATTTTATTCATAATTAATCTGTTCTTTTACTACGTTACAAAAGGTATGCCATCACCCCATTTAATAAAGAAAACGAATACAATACAATAAAATACAATAACCCTTTATTGCACATAAAAGGACACATACATATGTAGAAACAAAAATATATATTGTTAAAAAAAAAATTACAAAGAGCCGCCTTGTCACTAAAGTGATCTCTTCCAGACAACCTTTCCCAAAGAATTTTTGCAAGCAGATAGGTAGTGCATACTGAAGCTTGTACAACATTTATATTTTAAACATATAATTAGAAATAAAACAAAACAAATGCCAATATAAACCACACACGGCACCTTCAATCACTTCAGATACTTAATGTTGCAACAAAAAGATGTAAAGAAAAGTAAAATACAACTATGGTTATATATTTGTTTTAATTATAGACTTTTTATTTATTGTTTGTGCATGATATGAATATTAGTTATTTATTGGGTTAAAAGCTAATTATTATTATAATTTGTTGTTTTCTTTAATGCGTGTACCTAATGTTATTAACCTGTAAATGTTTCTAATAAAAAAAATTAAAA
This sequence comes from Limnephilus marmoratus, assembly GCA_917880885.1. NCBI lineage: Eukaryota > Metazoa > Arthropoda > Insecta > Trichoptera > Limnephilidae > Limnephilus > Limnephilus marmoratus. The sequence goes on along the minus strand of OU862922.1, from coordinate 36,158,578 downwards.
CATCTTGAAAACTGACTTTTTCCGAAACTTCGATGCTCACTAATTGAAGCAAGTCAGTTTTTCTCGGGACGCGGGGCCCCTAGCCAATGCGGGCCCCCTAGGCAGTTGCCTACTCTGCCTTAGGGATAATCCGGTACTGGGTCCAACCAAGAGCAATCCTGTAAAAACGTCTTTGTTTGCGCAAAATCTTTCTTCAATACTCATACTCGCAGTCTAAAATATCAAAATATACAATTTTGTAATGTTGAACTGTTGAAATTGAGTGAGTTTCATCTTTTGATTTTTCACCGGGCATTATAACTACTAACAAGACAAAAAAAATTTTTTGGACGTTTTGTGGGGCCCCTTCGGGGCCCCTCGCACCGGGGGCCCTCCGCGATCGCGGACCTGCGGACCTGGCCAGTCCGGGCCTGCATATACTTATTACTTACAACTTTTATAACGAAGAAGTTTTACTTACATAAATAAATAAACATTTGAAACTGATATGGCTTCGTTTTATTTTGTACTTAAAATGATTTTTATTATAAAATACTGTTCATAATTAGGTATGACTTTGTAAATTTAATACAGCTATGATTAGAGGTAATTAACTCAAGATTCCTTTTCACAACATATTTTAAATGTCTTAAGGTGCGTCCACACCAGTAACAAAACGTGTTACAAACAGTTATATAACCAATGTTATGTAACTTGTTAGAAATTCAACTGAAAAATGTTGTATAACACGATGTTGTGTAACTTTTTTTCTGTTTTTATAGCAGGTTACATGTTACCCAGAGGTTGTCGGTAAAGATCAAAGGAATTAGATAACTTGGTTGTATAACAAGTTGCAAGCTCGTCCACACACACAACAAAACAAAAAAAAAAACACAAAAAACAAACAACCCACCTTTCAGTGTCCTCCCATCAGTTGATGGAGAACTATCTGTAAGTGAGTGTGTCTGAGTGCGTGGAGTTTTTTTTAATTTGACTGGCGTTCTTTGTTTTGTGTATTTTGTGAGGTATTTTTTGAGGTCTTTTGGAGATGGAGTGGACGAAGGAGAATACCGAAAGATTGATTGAGCAGTATCGTGAGAAAGCAGTACTTTGGGATCCACAACACAATGAATACAAAAACCGTAATAAAAAGCAAGATGGTTGGGCTGATCTAGCTTCCGATTTTGAAGGAAACGTGGATGAGGTGGAGAAGAAAGTTCGGATGCTAATTGGACAATTCCAGCGCGAATTGAAAAAAGGGAAGAGTGGAGACGGAGCTGATGCCCCTTACAAGACCAAATGGATATATTTCCACTCTCTGCTTTTTCTAAAAGATAAAAACACACCGAGGCACCAACAAGAAGTCGGACAGCAGCTCACGGGTGAACTGCAGCAACCAGATGAGTCCACACAGGCGTCAGATCAGGCACAGGTAAACACACTTCAGTTTTAATTAAACTTTAATTAATTTTAATTACATTTTATACAGTTTAATTTTTCAACTTTAATTTAGTAGTTAACTACCTATTTAGTAGGTACCTACATAATAATTATTTGTCACTAAGAAGAAAGTGGGAGGAGAAAAACAATGTAGGTAGGTACCTACTTAATCCCTCGCATTCAGTATCTGTTTTGCCACGGCACTGATCCCTCTTCAGATTGAAAAAAAGCGCTGATTTCATTACGAACCATTCTGCCGACGTCGGAGGGTTTTCTCGGGATCCTTCTGAGCCGCAGAAAGGTATCTGTTGGTTCACCCACGATTCTCCAATGTCCAGGTGTAACTTCACCGGAGGAGGTATCTTCATCATCGAAGGTCCCAGGGGGGGTGTACGATGATGCTGATTGACTTTTTCGAAGAAAGTTGTGGAGGAGGCAACAAGTTAGGACAACATTTTCTGCAGTTAGGGGCTCAAGAAGCAGGGGTTTTCTGAGGACTCTGAATACAGCTGACATTATACCAAATACATTTTCCACAGTGCGCCTTGCTCTGCTATGTCTGCCATTATATATTCTCTGTGGCGAACCTTTTGCTTGTGCCCCCGGATACGGTTTCATCATGTTTGGCAGTAACTGAAAAGCGTCGTCACACACAAAAACGTAAGGAGTTGGCAGTGTTCTCCCAGGCAGAGGTGTTGCCGCTGGCAAATGTAAATGTGATGTTTCAAGAAGCCTCTTGAACTCTGTACTGCCAAACACGCCACCATCAGATATTCGCCCTTGGCATCCAATGCTGACATAAGTAAAACAGTAGTTTGCGTTGACGATGGCCATAAGTACAATACTGAAATACCCTTTGTAGTTGAAATAATCACTACCGCTGTGTTTGGGAGCTTGCAACGTAATATGTTTCCCATCAATGCTGCCACAGCAGTGAGGATAATTCCATTTTTGGTCAAAGTCAGCAGCTAAATTAAGCCATTCTCCTTGACTGCTTGGGGTCTGCAAAAAAAGAAAATATTTCATCATATACTTATTGTTGACAACCCACTTCATTTCTTTGAATTAATGAAATTTGTTTTTCTTTATAGGGGCCAGAAGAGACACAGACAGAGCAAGAACAGTCTACTTTCCTTCCGCCATCTCAAATGAAAAGACCCAGCAAAAAGAGATCCCACAACGACAGTATGGCCAGGGAAGCATACGATGTAATGAAAAAGCTTAGCGCCAGGACCAGGGACGAGTTTGATGTATTTGGGGAACAAGTAGCTATTGCCCTGAGAAATTTGAAAGATAAAATGTTGGTGGTGGACACGAAACATCAACTTACTAACATTTTGTACCACGCAGAAAGGCAAGATCTACGCGGAAGACCACAAGTCTACGGTCATGGAAGCCCACAAGTCTACGGTCAAGGAAGCCCACAAGTCCACGGTCAAGGAAGCCCACAAGCCTACGGTCAAGGAAGCCCACAATTCTACGGTGACGTAAGCCCACAGTTGCACCCTAGTACCCAGCAAGTCTACTCTGCTGTCAGCCCAGATGCTTACTCTGCAGCTAGCACATCTGCCGAACCTAGCCCCGTTGACCAAGCAACGACTGACTCCTTGAATTTACTGGATATGTAATTGGCTTTTTAATTGTTTTTTTTTTCTTCATTTTATTTAGCATTATTGAAAGTAATAGTATATAAGTTTGCATAATATATATTAAAGTTTGCATAATAAAATATTTGTTTGAATATAATTATTGATATACATACCTTGATTACATCCTTCAAGAAGACAATAAGGGCCCTACAGACTTCAGGAACAATCTTGGAAATACTCTGCTTTGAGATCTTGAATAAGTAACTCAAGCTTTGATAGGAATCACCACTCGCCAAAAATCTCAGAGTAACTGCAAACCTTTCTCTTGCAGGTATAGCCCATCGATAATTGGTGTCCTGCTTTGCAATAGTTGGGGCAACATTGATCAAGAGATATTCAAAGTCAGAACTGCTCATTCGAGCGAAATTCCGAAAACTCCCATCATCCCTGATTTCCCCACTAAGGGGATCTCTACCGTCTTCCATCAGATCCTCCATCAGGTGAGTTCCACTGTAACGATGTCGAGCTTCCAGCGAAGGTCGCACCCACCATCTGCGCTCAGTTGGTTGACGGTGAGTTGATATAATTACACAGGCCGCGGCGGCCAGCAAAACCTCTTCCTCCGAAGCCATGATTACTACTGAATCATAAATATACAAACCACCCACTAGATTGATAACTTCAGGCTTTTGTTCGAGAAAAATTTGGTCACTATTTCACCATCAAAATGCAATAATTTTTCGAATGATGATGATGATGACGGGGATTCGTGACGTCACACACCATAGACGAAGATAGAGCAAGCAACAACAAAAAAGGCGCGACCATAGACAATATTATTTTCTTTCGGGGCCTACCCAGTACCGCCCAAATTATTAGCCTTAAATATTATTTTAAAAATAAAACTCGTAATTACAAAAATAGAAATTTTATTAAAAACTGAAATACCAACAGGAAATACATGTAATTAAAATATGATTGTGCGTTCCTACAAAACTACTGAATTTTAAAAAATTTCATTTTATAACAGAAAAATTAAAAACTCAGAATTAAATGCACATATTTTAAACAAGAATACAATGTAAGCAGGTTATATTTCTGTAGCAAATTGCCACACGAAGACATTGTTTTAAAGATAAATTACTTAACGTACCTATTATATCTTTTGTCAGGTGTAAAATAAATTTATCATATTGCCAAAATATAACCAAGGTCCATGGAGATTGCATAAGATGTTTGATGTTTCATTCGGGGCTCAAATATGTATGATATTTATTAATTTGGAGTTTAGTTTAGTTCAGTTCATCATATTTTTCCTGAAATCATTAAAATTAATGTAACAAATGTACATTGAAAATTAAAACTCTTCAAAACAAAAACAAAAAATATTACTAAAGAAGTTATATTTTATAAAAACTATATTGGTTCACTTATGGAAATTAGTTAAAAAATTGAATTTTTATTTTATTTGTGTACATGTATATGGTTCATGTATGGTATGGTACATGTACACGGTATGGTACATGTATTGTGTATATGGAAATTAGTTAAAAAATTAAATTATTATTTTATTTGTGTACATGTACATATCTATGTATGTATGTATGTAGTTACATTTCCTCTCATGTCATTTAATTTATGATTACTCTCATACTAAACCAAGTTCTAGGATACCTACTTACTTATATAAAGAAACCTACTCAAATGCATTAAATTTGTCTGACGTTATTACATTTTTGTAAAATAAGAGTAAGTAATAAAAATAATAATTACCTCTGCATCATTCTCAATGACCAATGACTGATAGTATTTCCCTTAACCTCATCTAACCATCTCCAGAAACAGAAGCGAATGTATTGGGATGTGGATATAAAATGTTATACTTATTGTAAACAAGTAAAGTTTTGTCGGTTCAGATTCCACTGAAAAATAGGAATACATTTATTAATACTGATACAAATATAAAAAAAATGTTAAAAATAAGAACAGAAAGTACAAATGTAGTAAAGTAGTGATAAATGTGTTGTTCTTATCATCAGGGTGATGTGTAAAACGGCACAAGACCCTCAAAAAAATCTCTTTAATACTTTTTGCCGTGAAAATCATAATAGGTATTTTAGAAACCTAACTCCTATAAGTAACTTGTGAAAAAAGCAAATGAAATGCTAATTGTTAAAATCTATTTTATATAATAAAAAAACATACCTAAGCACTATTGTCAAAATCCAGAGGAAATTGGGGAAGATTAAATTAATGAGATAGGTCGATGCAATATACAAAACATGTATACCTTTTTAAGATGTAATCGTGATGTTCGGCTGCGTCAATTATTAGATTCCGGTGGATAAATATGTTCTGAAAACGGAAACATGTACAACACCGATTAAAATACAACTTAAATAACATACCTACTTTAGGAACACTGAAATATCAACCAAAGGAAGTTTCCCACCTGTAATTTTGTTCCAATTACGAGTCCTTTCTTCCATTTTTCATTCGATCGCGAATTCCCAAAATCCATATTCGCACTTATGTCACTTATTGCCATCTTATTGCGTCGGAAATGTGAATGCAATGTAAATGTCAAACGAAAGTAAAGCAGAAAAATGCAACAAAAATCCAAGATTCCTATTGGTGGAGGTAGTAGCTGGGGACCATAAACAAATCGAAGGGGACTTACGATATCACCAAAGATTCGGTTCACTTTTTGGATCGGAGTTATACCCGCCTGTACTGAATCCTCAAATGATTGAAAGTGTTGCATTTCTTGTTTCATGAGGTGTGGACGCGTTTGCTAGTTGTAACTTGTTATATAACAAAATTATAAAAGTTGTACAACAAAGTTTATACAACATATATACATGTTTTAAAACAATTGTTATACAACTTTGCTATTTCGTTACCGGTGTGGACGTACCTTTATAAAGACATGTGTTTTAATCGCCTTATTAATATCAGGTAAAGGTTTATGTTAATATGCTGGGTCATGACTCCAGTTCCCAAACTGCAATTTTCTTTGTGAGGATTGAACCAGTTATATAATATATAGAATATTGTGATGTATTCCTTTATTCTGTATTTATGAACTCTATCTACTGAGGCCCGAAGCGCTGTTTTTAATATAGGTACTTGGCCAAAAATCATGTAAGTATACAATTCTTTATAATTGCAATTCACTAACACACTCAACTTCTTTTATGAAATCGGAAGTTGACAGAAATCAGAAGGAAACTTCAGTTGTCACACGTACATACAACAAAATCTCTATGTTCTCGAGGTAAATAATCAGGAAAGATTGGAAAATGTCAATCACGAGGAAAAGATTTCTTTTATTATAAATTATTGTACTCATAAATTATTCTAGGATAAATATAACACGAATAAGATGGCAATAGATTGTAACATCATCGGTTTACACAAGAAATAAGTTTGTATTTTTTTCAATGTTTTCACCAGTGTTTACGTCATTTTCAGTCTCTGAAACAAACGATTTTCGACAATATTATACATTGAAAAGTTATCTAAACTTCTTCCCAGAAAGTCATTTGTTCTTTTGCCATCCTGAAGTTTTGATCGTTATGTTTTATTTACGTTTTATGCAATAACAGTCCAGCCATAATCACTAATTTCGGTAGTGCAGAGTGCCACAGAGCTGTACAAGCTAGGCGTGAGCGTTATTTAACGAGACTAGTTACAATAACTAGTTACGCGGCATGTAACGGAAATAACTAGTCTCGCTAAAATCACAAGTAGTTATTTTTGTAAATGCGTTATTTCCGTTATTTCTGTGTTGGGTGTGATGTGAGTAATTGAGTACAGAGTAGTTTCGCCGCGTTTCGCGTTTCGCATAGTTGCGTTTGCCGGCCGGCCGAGCGTGCGAGATTTTGAATCGAACATTTTCGAGTAAGCGGGAGTGGGTTCCGTTTCTGGGAAACGAGCCACCATTTTTTGAATTTAAAGTAAAATAATTTAGTTTGTTTTAGTTCGTCGTTGTACTTGTGTATAATTTTGAGTACTTTCGGTAAATTTTCGATCTTACTGTCAACGCTTATTACGAATAATTTAAAAAAAAACACCTTTGGATTCACTTTAATTACTATAAAAGGAAACTTTTTGCATTTGGGGTGGCGAAAAATAATGAATTTAAAATTATAGTAAACACTAATTAATCATAAAAAACATTTAATGCAGTCAGTCCTAAGCCTGAATAAAGTATGAAGGGAAGTTAATTTCATGTACGTTGATTTCACTGTATAGCTACAAACACTTAGATAGTGCTTAAATTTATTTTCGTTTCGTGTGTAACTTTATAGTTGGTGGAGGTACACAGTTTCGTGTGCAACTGAAACTAAGAAAATAACTAGTTACAAAAATAACCTGTTTCGAAACAGATTATGCCGACCAAGAAACTGGTTTCGTTACGTTTCTTGAAAACGGCGTAACGACCCACGTCTAGTACAAGCTGTCAGATAGCAAAGTTTCGAACGTCTGCGCCAGGGTTGCCAAGCGAAAAATAAATTCCCTCGTACGGATGCGCTAAAAATCTCGTACTTTGACTTTCAAACCTCAGTCAATAAGCGAGACAGCGCGCGGGCGGTCCCCAGCCGAGAAGTCTGAATAAAAAAAATCGGAACTATGTTCAGTTTATCATTATTGTACCTTGTGGTCAGTGACCATTACGGAATTCCGTTTCGCGCTACCCCATCCTACCCCGTTCTACCCCCTCCGTTGTGGTAAATATTCTGTTAGAACCCGTCCCACCCTATCCCATTACGCCCCTCCCGTTGTGCTATCCGTCCCGGGTGCGTATTTACAATCCCCACCGCGTTTCAGTCGCGCTACTGACATGTAACATTTTGAAGACCCCCCCCCTCAACGTGTCACGTAGTATGGGTACGTTCCCTTACAAACACTGCCGCGTTTCAGTCGCGCTTCCGACTGAATCGCGGTAGGGATTGTAATGCATAAATCATCTTACAAACACTTCCTCGTTTCACTCGTTTCCTCGTCAGCCGAACGACGCGCGATAATTCACGAACGCAGAGATTCGGTGCGGCCGAAGGTTCGGCAGTTTTTCTGAAGAAACCGAAACTGATGCCGAAACTCGATTTATTTGCCGAAACTTGCCGAAACCGATACCGAAACTGAACCTTTGGTCGGTTACTACTTATTAGCTGAATTAAATTCATTGGATTGTAAATTACTTAACGAACAAATTACAATTCAAAATTACTTAATGAAGCAATTATCGATGCGCAACTGCATCAGCCGTCAAATGATAATGCACACAACGCCGTCTTCTGGCAGTACCGGAACCAGGATACAACGCAATGTTCATTTTGTCCAGTGTTTTATTTCTGGCATGTATGCGTTGTACACAGATTTATATTTTTTTGTGATTTTATTACTTTTCAAATGCGCGAAGAAATTTCTCTAAACCCAGACGAACAAAAAAAAGATTATATAATGAATAAAAAATCACTTTGTTTAAACCACTATTTTTAAAACAAATCAACATGTTTCGACAACAATGTTGTCTTCATCAGGATATGTTACTATAATAAATGACAAACAAGTATAGACAAATTAGAATAAATTATAACATAGACAAAATATTAAAAAGATTTTAATATTTTGTCTATGTTATAATTTATTCTAATTTGTCTATACTTGTTTGTCATTTATTATAGTAACATATCCTGATGAAGACAACATTGTTGTCGAAACATGTTGATTTGTTTTAAAAATAGAGGTTTAAACAAAGTGATTTTTTATTAATTATATGAAAAATGATACCACAAAGTTATTTTGCAAAGTTCGAAGAAGTAAAAAAAAGATTCATCAAAATGGACGCTTTTATATTTACCATGACGGTTCACGATTGGTGGTAAAAAAGATATTAAATGTACGTTCCTTATCGCTATAATGCTGCAGCTCTTTCTTACACATTAAATAATGGTAAGACACACAAAATACGTGTGACTCTTTCCTCCAAAGATCTTTTTTTTTGCGAGAACGGAATTGCGTTTCAATTCTTTATACGTGTGAGGGAGATTTATAATAATGATTGTATTTCTCCTTTGGGGGGGGGGGGGGGGGGGGTTCAGACATAAGGTCACCGTTTGTGTCATTTAATAGGTAAATGTAATGGTGCGTTTCCATGCTTGCCAAGGCTCGGCAAGCCTCCACAAGCTCCAAGTGTCCACAAATCTCGCTTGGCATTTGGAAGTCGTTTACATGCTTGTGAATGCGTCAGCGCGCTAGAGCATGGCGGACGCCGAACTTGTGTCGGCTATTGCGTTTGGTTTATCAAACTTTTATTTGAAATGCAAGCAAAGTGTAACAAAAACAAGGAAAGCTCGACGACCACGAAGATGATGGATGATACAGATTCATAAAAATCGTACCAGGTCACTTCGCACAAAGAGGAGACATTATCTCACAGGCTAAATCCTTGAGATAGATTTTTGTCTCTTTTTAGTACCACTTTTTCGTTTCATCGAGTTTCAAATCACAACGGTGCTAAAGAAGTTTTCGCTTCAAAAATAATGATCGCAATTGGGACCCGAACTCGAGGATCACTTGTCTTATATAAAATTGTCTTGTATTATTAAAAAAGTTATTCTAACAAAAATCATATATTTTTTTACTATAATAAATAGTAAATCATCAATAAAATATTATTTATTTATTTTGACTCTTTAGGTAAATCTAGTCGCAATAAATTACATAACTACTGTGCATCTCTCCCTCAACCTTTCCCCACCTTCTACTCCCCCCTCTCATTACATATGTATTTTTCTTCTGAATATTTTGAATATTTCTCTTTCAAATATTTTTATTTTGGATATGTTTCTTTTAAATATTTTGCTTCAATTTCTTTTCCTCAAACTTTTTCTCTGCACCTACTACGTATCTCTCCCTCCACCTTTCCGCACCTTCTATTCCCCCCTCTCCTTACAAATGTACGCACCTTAGTAACCACTTTAAAAAAAGAAAGTATGAGTATTATAAACTATTTTAAAATCAGTCTGACCTCCCAAAAACAAATATGTATACAATTAGCTATCTACGAGTATCTTACACTTAAATACAGATTTACACCACCCATAAAATGACATTGAATATCTACTATCAAAACGTAAGAGGACTACACACAAAAACTGACACACTGTTGAATGCTGTCAGATCCAACGAATACGATATTATAGCCTTAACTGAAACCTGGCTAACTGATGGTATCCGTAATGAAGAACTGTTCGACGATCGCTATAACGTGTTTCGCCGGGATCGAAATTACTGTTCAACTGGTCAGCGCTTGGACGGAGGTGTCTTGTTCGCTGTACGACGCGAGCTGGTAGCTCGCGGCCGCCCAGAGTGGCACTCAAAAGCAGAAGACTTATGGATATCATTACAAATTAAGGGATCACTGCGTAATAATCTAAACGTATGTTGTATTTACCTTCCCAAGGGTCCAGCATACAATGAAAACATGGAAAGTTTTCTCAGCGAGATTTCTAGATCACTGAAAAATTTCTTATTTTAGGTGATTTTAACCACCCTGACATTCTGTGGAACAAAAGTTCAAATGATACGTCATACACACCTGCCAATCGTTTGTCCCCACTCAGCTCTGCGTTTGTTGATTGCCTGCACTTTTCGGGTCTCTGTCAATATAACGGGATTTCAAACTCCAATGGCCACTTTCTAGAACGATTAGTAACGATTAGTAACGATCTAGTAACGATTCTATTAAGGTATCAGCCTGTAACGACTCACTAATCGTCGAAGATATTCACCATACCTCCATAACGATAGATGTAGCATTCTCAGAACCCGTTGCATTGAGGGAGGAAATACGAAGGGTTCACGTCTTCAAACGTGGTAATTACGAACTTTTGTCTTAATAAAGTAAACTGGCATGAGCTCCTCTCTATCGGTGATATAAATTCAGCTTTATCAAATTTTTATTCACAAATAAATCAACTTGTAGACGCTCACATTCCACTAAAACCAAGTAAAAACTCAAAATACCCACCATGGTATAACTCAGCTCTTATAAAGTTAACGAAGGAAAAATACAAGTATTTCAAAAAGTCAAAAATTTACAAAAATCAGTCTGACTACTCCATTTTCTCTCTCTTAAGATCACGCCATAAAAAACTTCAACAAGAGTGTCACAATCAATACCTAATTAACGTTGAACACGAACTATCCTCCGATCCAAAAAAACTGTGGAACTACGTTAAATCAAACTCTAAATCACAAGGTGTGCCAAACACTGTATTTCTTAGGGATGAAAAAGCTGAGAACGGATCTGAGATTGCTAACTTATTCTCCAAATATTTCAGTTCTGTTTACACCAACGATGTTCAAACTTCTCAAAATATGCCAGCCAACTACAACATTCACAATTCTTCCACTATTCACAGTATTGAAGTTGACGAACGTCTGGTGCAGACATATCTGGAAAACTCAAATGTAAAAAAAAGCGCAAGCCCAGATCTAATCCCTCCCTTTTTCATCCTGAAGTGCGCAAGCAGTCTGTCAAAGCCATTATCCATTATATTCAATCGCTCTTTAAAAGAGGGTGTGGTACCTAATACTTGGAAAACTGCTTTCATAACACCCATTTTCAAAACCGGGCAAAAAGCTGACATTACTATCGTCCAATTTCAAAATTGTGTGTCTTCAGCAAGGTGTTTGAAAAAATAATATACGATCAGATGTTTCCCGCTTTGAAATCCTCACTTAATGTTAACCAACATGGGTTTATGAGTGGAAAATCAACAACGACTAATCTAATAGCTGTGATGACCGTGGCCGGTATCAACATTACTTTACTGGACTCCGGGTGTGGATCCAGCTTCCTCTATATGTGATCTCAGTTTAGGGAGATTGACACAATAATAAGTCGTAGGTAGACTAGGCGAGTTTATTCCGAGATATGTTACAGGTCGTGCTTCCTACGAAGCGATAATGCAAAGAGGACGGTAGATAGCAATCACACCCTTTTATACGTTCCTCATGCTGTCTCACTCATACACGCATGTCTCTTTCATACCGCAAGACATACGTTCACCACATCCCTCCACACTTAAATCCGAAGACAGTTACACAACATGAACTGATAATTATTTACAATACATACAATATTCCAATATTTACAATGTAAGTAATTCATGTTGAGTCGAGCGCTGAGTGCTGTCTTCATTGACTCATCTGTGTGTCCGTGGTCGTAGTCGGTCCTTCCAATTTCCCGACGTAGACGCCACTGGATCACTGGAGCTGGAAGGAGAAGGAGAAAAACCCATTTGACTGTCATCCGGCACAAAGCTGGAGACATCGTAATCGTCATACGACAGTCTCTTCGTCTCAGACGCGATATAAGGATTGCTGTGTTTCTTTTCCCATGATACACATAATTTAGACAACTGATCAAAATGCCTTTTCCAATACAAAATTTTACCATTTAAATTTACCTCAATTATATAAAGTTTTTTTCCTAATTGTTTATACACTTTCCCTGGTACCCATTTATCATTGTTTTGGTCTCTGAAATCTCTAACCATTACCTTTTGATTTATCGAAAAACCCACCGATTCTTTATTATTTCTCTTATAATAATATCTTTGATTTTCCTGACATTTTGACATTTTAAATTTTGTTTCTTTCTTAATTATATTATCCTTATCTCTCCCCCCTCTCGGTACAAAACTGTTCAAGTTTGACCTTAGTTTCCTTCCAAACATTACAACTGCAGGTTCTAAACCAGTTGTACTGTGTGGTGCATTTCTGTAATCAATCAAAAAATTTCCTAATTTTTCCTCATAACCTGACTGAAACTTATTTCTTATCATCATTTTTTTTTTTTAATTTTACACGTTCGAACCGCGTTTTCTGCTAGACCATTTGATTGTGGATGATTTACCGGAGTAGTTAAATGTTTGATGTTATTCATCTCACAAAACTCTTTGAAGTCCGCTGACATGAAAGCGGCTTCATTATCTGAAACTATTGTCTGTACACTCCCGAAATAAATAAATAAACCCTTTAATATTTTAATAGTGTTATACGAATTTGGAGAATTTACCTCTACACAGTCTAACCATTTTGAGGTTGAGTCAATAATCACAAGAAAATATTTATTTGCAATTGGGCCCGCATAATCAATATGCACCCTACTCCATATTTCTTCAGTTATAGGCCACGGAGTCAATTGGCTCTTTTCTCAGTCAGTTTCTCCGAAAAAACCTCCGGGAATTTCCGAATTAAATTATCTACTACACTAGTATTATTCTCAACCATATTGTGAGAAAAATTTTCACTTTCCTCCTGGGATAAAGTAGATTGTAAGCCCGTAAATCCAATATTAAACTTTTTAATGAAATCGCGCCCTAGAACCGTAATTGTTCCATGTTTTACTACGCAAAATTCTAACATTTCCCTATAACCGTTAAAATCAACTGTTAATAAGATACAACCCAATAAATTTAACTTACAGTTAGCGTAACCCATTAAGGTTAAATCCTTTGGTTTTAAATTCAAATGTTTGAAATGTTTAACATAATCTTTGTCAGTCAAAATCGAGATCGCCGCTCCTGTGTCCAATAACCCGTTTAGTTCCACATTATTCACTAAAACTTTGCACAATATTGGTTCACAATATACTGCGTTTATCCGCAACATTTTTTTATGTTCCTGCGTATTGACGAACACTGAAGAAATGTTATTATTATTTAAACCGCGACATATCTTCCCAATATGCCCTTTTACTCTGCATTTATAACAAAACACGTCTTTCAATTTACAATTTACTGAATCGTGATAACTCCCGCAATGTTTACATTTCGTTCGATCCGCTGACCTCGCTCTGTACGATGTAACATTCTTGTCCGAAGTTCTAGAAAAATGTTTACCCACCGAATTTTGTTTTTGTGACAAATTGTTCGATGTATTTTTAAATTTATTTACTAAATCAACACTTCCCGTTTTAATTTGCTTATTCATTACCTCGAATGAATCCATAGCAATAGCACATTCTAAAACCTTTTTTAATGAAAAGTTTTCAGCTTCTACAAATAATTTCTCCTTAATTCGCCCCACTCAAAGACCGGTGACAAAAATATCTTTTAAATTATATTCAAGTCTGTCCTCGAATTTACAAAATCTAACGAGATTCCTTAACCGTGCTATAAAATCATTAACCGATTCTGTACTTTTTTGTTTCGTAGCAAAAAAAATTTCGCGCTCTTTGAACACATTTCGTTTGATACCTACATGATTCTCTAGTAATAACAATAAATTTTCGACCGTAATATCTGTAATTTTTTTAGGAAAACACAAATCAATCAATAAATCTATTGTCTCTGTGTGTAAATGAGATATTAAAACCGCTCTCTTTTTCTTTAACGAATTTAGTTTGTCATCATTGACGAGGATGAACTGTTCGTATTGCAATACGAACGTCTCCAGTTTGTCCCTCAAATGACAGAACCTGGGTAGTTCTCCCACTTCCATCTTCACACAGATACAATCAATAAGCAGAAAATTTTACAAACAACACTCAACTCACGACTCTGTTGACTTGCTGCTGCTCCGATCTCGCCCTTCCGCGGACCGTCTCTTGGCTCCTGTACCCTGGTCGTCCTTTTAATGCCCGGCACGCCTTCCGCGAGGTCTGCACCTGGTCTCTGGTCTTCTCCTGAAGACCCGGACTTCTCCATCCACGCCTTACGTGTATGCTCCTGGTTCTCGGCACTGAATAAACCAATCCAGCGCCTTGCTGTTCCTCGGATGCCAATTTCTGCTGCTCTTGCCTGTTGCCCCTGTAGCCTCAATCTCGGATTCCTCTATAGGCTGCACCAAATGTGATTTTGGCTGCCCGTGATTCCTTTTTCGACTGCCAAATGTGACAATTTGGCTGCCCGTGGTTCTTTTTCAAACCGCGCCAAATGTGATATGATTTGGCTGCTTCTCGTTCCTTTATCGGCTGCGCCAAATGTGATTTTGGCTGCTGCTGATCTTCTTCCTTTATAGGCTGCGCCAAATGTGATGACCGTGGCCGGTATCAACATTACTTTACTGGACTCCGGGTGTGGATCCAGCTTCTTCTATATGTGATCTCAGTTTAGGGAGATTGACACAATAATTAGTCGTAGGTAGACTAGGCGAGTTTATTCCGAGATATAGAACATCGTTTAAAACTACTGTCAAATTTTGCTCTTCCACTTTTTTAAATCAATATTGTGATAAAAAATCGATATATAACAATGACTACACGTGCAAATTCTAAGTCCGCCAATAACTCTAATCCCGAACTAATGCAAATTTTAGATAAAAGTTCGATGAATTTAAAATCCAGTTTCTAGAAAAATCATTTGCAGACTTCAAAAATACGATTGTAGAAGTTATAAAAAAGGAGTTCAAGGAAGAAATTGAGGAGCTTAAGAAGAAAATTAAACATTTGGAAGGACAAATAGAAAGCAACGATCAATATAATCGTGCAAATAATCTTATAATAAGTGGTGTTCCAGAAGATAGAAACGAAAATATTTATGACATTCTCTTCAAAATTGGTGCTACAGCTGGATGTAAAATCACTCGAGAGGAAGTGGACTTCGCAAGCAGAATCTCCCCCAGAATAAACCAAAATGTGACAAATGAAAAAAAGAGGAACATTATCGTAAAATTTACACGCCGACACCTTAAAGATAACCTGTTAGCTGCAATAAGGAAGAGGAAGGGAATGTTTGCTTCAGAATTGCAGCTTCCTGGTGCCAGCAGAATCTACATCAACGAGCATTTAACCTCCAAAAATCAGCATCTACTAAAACAATGTAGAGATATAAAAAGGGACCGAAAAATTCTCTACTGCTGGATAAAAAACGGTAAAATCTTCATTCGTGTAAGTGATACAACACCAATAATTTTAATTGCTGACCAGGATGACGTTAACCAGGGCCGGATCTACGAAATCTAGCGCCCTGTGCAGTAGGTACCGATGGCGCCCCCCCCCTACATTTTTATTTTGATTAAAAATTCGTTTACCCCAATTTTTTTTTTAATTTAATTTTTTTTTTTAAACTAATTTATCAAATAAAATCAAGACATATAAAGATGTAACCCTATCTAAAGTTTTCGAATAAATAAGCCACGATCTATGTAATTCTTCTCCATTAGGCAGTTTCTTGTAATAATACTTAGTATTAAATTTACGCTTGTTCGTAATAGGAAAATCAAAACCTTTCAATTGCACAGGACCTTCCTGAACTAATAAACTAGTGGAATTTTGACATAACTTTGGCCAGCATCCGGGATCTTTCAATTCAAGCTCTGAAAACAGAATTAAATTTAAACTGCTATCAGTAACGTTATTTTTATCTTCTAATAATTCGACCGGAGGAATTTGTGCGATAGATATCTGTTTAGATGTGCTCGGGACCATTGTAACGTCATTGCGCGGGACATCATTTTTTATCGGTGCTGGAGAAATTGGATTAAAAAAATTCCCAATGGAAACGAGTTTTTTTATGTCATTATGCTCTTTAATTCTAAGTTTTAGATTCTGCGAGCCTGAAAGTTTTTTTTAATTATTGTTCTATTCATTGTAATCCACAATCCACAACCTCTAACAACCAATAGAAATTTTGTTATAAATTAAAAAATCTAATAATATAACCTCAAATTTGTACCTTGCATTTCCTTTCCCCTATGTTCTGTGTTGAGCGAACAAACACGAACGTATCTATGGTATCAACGGCTTACGAAAGACGCTTATACTGATTATTACTGACTGTAAAATAACAAATCTAATAGAAATTAATTATAGGTACATTTAACGAACTTCAACTGTCAAATCAATGATGAAACTGTTAACAAGTTGCAACCTTGCAAACCGTGCGATGTTTATGCTAATGGAATTTTGAATTTACTGAAGATTTCATAAGAAAATGGTCTTTATAACTACCTTCTCCTAGAGACTTAAATCGTACAAAAGCATTTTGAAAGGCGCCGTCGGTTTGTTTGTTTTCTTGAATAAAAGTACGGCGCTGTGATTGGTTAATGAATTTGGATCGCACTCATTCGTCGTAAAAGACGGTAAAAGATATATGGAAAAATAGATCTTACGTTTAAACTAAATATATGGAATTTGTAAAAAAATTCTGTAACTGACTATAAATTCGTAAATCGTTGAATTTCGTTGAATTCAAACCAGATGCGTGCGCAGTCTGTATCTTTGGAAAGTGTTGCTAGAGCGTAATAATTATTTCGTACTATGGGTAATTTTTAAACGATTCAGGGAATATTATTACAAATTTTTAATACAATATTTATTTTCTCACGGTGCCCCTTCGGAGTTGGCGCCAGGTTTTTTGCACGTTTTTGAACGTATGGCAGATCCGGCGCTGACGTTAACAGACTTTCAGCATTGAAGACAATGCCCACACAAGACGCTTCTACACCGGCCTTCCCTTTAGGAAACTGAATTTACAGAATAATATCAAACATATTACTTTTAACATCAAATTTAACCTCTTGCAGTACATTAATATAACACCCAATTTCTACTTAGTCGTAATACACATATCATCACTATGCGTTAATTACAAACTTCCTTTTAACTCTTATCAAATAATGTTAAAACATGTTATCATTTGTTTGCATTGTATTAGTAATCTGTCCATAGATATAACAATCAATCTGTCAAAACTTAAGCCTCCTAAAACCATAGACATTTTAATTTACCACAAACAAAAACAAAAAGAATCGTATGTTCAAAAATGCCCCCAATCACAGCATAATTATTTTTTTTTCAAGTTATTTTCCAAACAACTTAACGAACATAATATTTAAAAATGCTTAACATATATTTTCAAAATGTGCGAGGTCTTCGCACAAAAACTCATAGCTTCTTAAATCAGGTACTTTTGAACAATTACGATATTTACCTTATATGTGAAACTTGGCTAAATAAATCAATCCATGACAGTGAATTGTTTGACAATAGGTATGATGTATTTAGAGAGGATCGGAACTACTTTTTGTCTGGACAGCAGCAGGGAGGGGGGGGTACTAATTGCAACCTCCAAATCTCTCAAAGCACAGAGATTACCATAGTCTACTTGAAATGAGGAGATCTGGATATCAGTGCCAATATTAGGTGACAATAATAAACTCAAAAATTTATATATCTGCTGCACATATCACCCACAAAACACCAACTACATCCACAATCTAATTCAGCACTTCAACACCACATCAGACCTGCACACAAATCACCCGGAAGGATTGTTTTTATTAGCTGGAGACTACAATATACCCAAACTAAACTGGAAGTTAACCGAAGGGCAAAACCAATTAGAACCAAATTTTCCAGAAGACACTGCTAGCCGTGCCTTGGTAGACTTCCTTTCATTCACCCAACTACACCAATTCAATACTGTAATCAATACAAACAAACGAATCCTTGATTTAATCATGACAAATATTTCAAAATGTAGTATAACCCACTGTACCGAACCTCTGACGCCTGAAGATTCACATCACAGAGCATTAGACATAGAGTTATCACCTGTTACTGTACCGTCTCTCTCCGGCTCGTCTAGGACAGTTAAAATGTTTTACCGAGGTGATTACGGTAAAATCACTGATGAATTATCTAAAATAAATTGGAAACTCGAATTTCAAAGTAAGGATACCGAAAAGGCCGTATTAGATTTTTACAATATCATAAACGACATTATTCGCAAATACATCCCCGAAAAAAAAATTAACGGTAATTTAGAAAGGTTTCCCCCCTGGTACACTTTACCACTTATTAAAATTGTAAAAGAGAAATTAAAATATCACAAGAAATGGAAAAAATACAAGAACTTAGCTGACTACCAATCATTCTCTGTACTGAGAAATCGTCAGAAGAAGATCTCGCTAGAATGTTATGAAAACTTCATTACGACGGCAGAAGATTCAATAAAAAAGTGTAGCAAACAGTTCTGGTCATTTGTTAAATCAAAGCAATCCTCTTCCGATTTACCTAAGCAAATGTATCTTGGTGATATTTCCTGCAATGATGGACAATCCATATGCGACCATTTTAGTGATTATTTTAGATCAGTTTTTGTAGAAAATTCCAACCCTCGCCTCAATCTTACTGAGAATGGTGACGACAACTCTAATCTACATATACACACTATTAACTTCAATCAATCATGTGTACTTAGTTATTTAAAAAAACTTGATCCGAATAAAAGTGCGGGATCTGATTTAATTCCATCCATATTTTATGTAAAATGCCGGGACCAATTGGCTTATCCTCTCTCCTTGCTATTCAAAATGTCATTTGAAGAAGGCAACTTCCCCAACGTCTGGAAACAAGCACTCATTACACCAATCCACAAAAGCGGGGAAAAAAATAACATCACCAACTACAGGCCCATCTCCAAACTCACAATTGTCAGCAAGATCATGGAAAACATAGTTCTTGATCAACTTTTTCCAGCAGTACAAACAATCATATCCAAAAATCAACACGGCTTTTTCAGAAAACGGTCGGTCGAGACAAACCTTCTGGAATACACAGATTTTATTTTAAATTCTATGGGTGGTAAAAATCAAGTGGACTCTATCTATACGGATTTTTCAAAAGCCTTTGATAAAATTAACATTGAACTGCTTCTGAAGAAACTGTTAAAAATCGGGATTAAGGGTGACCTTCTCAGATGGATCAAATCGTATGTGACAAACAGAAGTCAAGCAGTTAGAGCTAAGGGTTTCTCCTCTCGTTTTTTCAATATACCTTCAGGAATCCCGCAAGGATCACATCTCGGACCTCTCTTGTTTATTTTATATATCAATGATATGAGTGAATGCTTTAAAAATTCCAAATTCCAAAATTTTGCTGATGACACTAAAATTTACAAAAAAATCACTAATATTAATGACAGCCTAGAATTGCAAGATGATATTAATAGGCTTGGAATATATTGTGCGAACAACCAACTGTTCCTTAACCTAGAAAAATGTAACACAATATCATTCACCAAAAGCATAAATCCCCTAATATTTCCGTACAAAATCAATGACGTAGAGATAAAAAGATGTTGTGAAGTGAAGGACTTAGGAATAATTATGGACTCCGGAATGTCTTTCCGAACACATATAAATTCCATCTGTGACAGGGCATACAAACTTCTAGGATTCATCATAAGAGTGACCAAACCATTCAGGTCACCACACGTAATCAAAATACTGTATGTCTCTTTTGTTCGCTCAATATTAGAATTCGGATCAGTCATATGGAATCCCCAATACAAAGTTAATATTGAAAGGTTAGAAAGAATTCAAAAAAAGATACTGAAACACCTAGACTTTAAATCCTTTCGAACATCAGAAAGCCTAAAAGACTCATTAACATTCCATAATTTATCAACCTTAGAAGATAGAAGAAATATATCCGACCAGAAATTTCTATTCAAAATTATTAACAACGTTGTTGACAACAACTATCTTCTGGAACACATTAATTTCCACTGTCCAATAAGAAACACAAGGTCAAACCAACTATTCCACATCCCACACTCAAAAACAAATTACACACAACATTCATTTCTCCGAAGGACGTGCACAAAATACAATGATATCTTTTACGACGCTGATATTTTCCATTTGTCCTCAGGCCAATTTATTAAATTCACAATAGAAAAAATCAAAACAAATTGTTAATTATGAACTCTCCACCCCTGCTGCATGTTTTCCTTCTTTTTATAATAATAATAATAATATTTGGATGATTTACATATCCCACATGCTTTAATTTGTGTATTTTTTTTTTCATTTCTGTTGTACATATATATATTTTTTCTTTTTTTCTACCACTTTATGTTTTCTTTTATGTTTTAATCTATGTTTATATATATATATATATTATAAATTTTAGCGGAAACTTCGCTGGTTAATGCAACCATGTAATATGTTACTCTATTATGAAAATATGTATAACTGTTTGTTTCCTTAATAAACTAAAATAAAAAAAAAAAATAAAAAATAGATGTTACAGGTCGTGCTTCCTACGAAGCGATAATGCAAAGAGGACGGTAGACAGCAATCACACCCTTTTATACGTTCCTCATGCTGTCTCACTCATACACGCATGTCTCTTTCATACCGCAAGACATACGTTCACCACAATAGCATTCACGGAATTCTTGCAAGATAATATGGATCAACGTGTACAAGTAGACGCAATATATACGGATTATAGCAAAGCTTTTGACCTAGTGAATCACGACATTTTATTACGCAAGCTTATGCAAATCGGCGTCCACGGTGACCTTCTTAGATGGCTCTCATCATATGTATCAAACCGTAGTCAAGTCGTAGTTATGGGTGGTTTTAAATCGGACTGGGTAACCGTCCCATCAGGTGTGCCTCAAGGATCTCTATTGGGACCGTTACTTTTTAATATATACATTAATGATATAGGCCAATGCTTTAAACACTCCAAAACATTACTTTACGCAGATGATATGAAGGTTTTTTATCCTATCAGATGTACTGCTGACTGTCAAAAAATGCAGGAGGACCTAAACCGTCTTAATGTTTACTGTACACAGCATACCCTTAAAATCAATGTTAAGAAGTGCTTCGTCGTGAACTTCACACGAAATAAAAATATCGTTACCTATGAATATAATCTGAACGGCTCAATATTAATCAACAAAACAGAAGTCAAAGATTTGGGAGTGACATTGGACTCTAAGCTTATTTTTGATATTCATATAGACTCAGTCACATCAAAAGCTTCGAAAATGTTAGGATTCATTCTTAGGACATGTAAAAAATTCAATAACTTTAGAACAATGAAAATCCTATATTTTGCCTATGTCCGTAGCTTACTAGAATACGCATCACAAGTTTGGAATCCGCAATACAAATCATATGTGGAAAATCTAGAACGTGTTCAAAATCGTTTTATACGATACTTTGATTTCTGCAGCTTCCGCCCACACCTAAGTCACCAAGATTCAGCCGCGTACTTCAATATACTACCATTAGAAGCTCGAAGAAGCTCGGCCGATGTACTTTTTCTTCAACAAATAGCCAGATCCGTCGTAGATTGTCCAGAACTCCTAGAACGAATACAGATACGAGTTCCAAACAGACGAACAAGATCAGACACGATTCTTAGCCTCCCTCGGTGCAACACTAATTCTAAACAGAACTCCTTCATCTATCGTGCATCCAACACTTTCAACACGCACTATACACAATTTGACATTTTTAACTCTGCACCACACTCCTTAAAATCACACAGACACTCTCTCGATACTCTACAATAACAATACTTATAGATACCCTCTAATACAACCACCACTCTATAAACTTCCTTTTTTTCTCTCTCTCTTTTAATTTTTTGTCACGCATATTTTTATTACTATACCTCAAATTATCCGACCCCCCCCCCACCCATCCTACCCCTTTCCTATCCCCACCTAAATAACTCGTCTCTTGAAATGTAATTTTTTATTAGTAAATATCTCTAGAATCACTACACACTTGTATACAATACCCATGTGGAAACCTGTAAATGGTTCAATTATTGTACTCAATTATTATATACTTTGTGGTTAATGTAAACTGTTGGTCTCCCAAATAAATAAAAATAAAATAAAATAAGTGCTTAAAATTATGTACATATAAATTTTAATAAGTCTGGCACGCCTCATACGTCATACAAATGTCTCGTAATGTTATAAATATTATCATAGATCGCATGGAGAAAAAACGGCGTGCATTCGCCGCCAGTTCGAAAGTTCCACTGAGCGTTTGCCGAAGCTTGACGCTGGATCCGACCCCGACTGGATCGTCGGCAAGCTCTCGCAAGCTCTTGCAAGCCTACGCAAGCCAAGCCAAACGACCTGTTTACACGTTTGCTCTTGTGGACGCTTGCCGAGACTTGGCAAGCATGGAAACACACCATAAGAAAGAGGGGCAGCATTATATGTTTAAGAACAAAAGCAAAACAATCAGCATATTGACATTTGACGTTTTTGAATTTTTGGAATTCAATCAATTTACAAATTAATTCTTCGTTGTTTTAATACCTACCGCCGCCCCGGGAACCATTTATTGGATAACCAACACCTCTGCCATAGGTCACCCTCAAGTGGTTCTTTACGTTTGGTGACTTAGCAGGGGAGCCCGAGTTCATGGGGCGAAGTTTGTCCGGGTCTTGGCGGCGAATGCGTCTGCTCACCAGCTGCATAGCAGGCCGGATTGGGAGAGAATGGTTGAGGGAGTTCCTTTGACTTCTTTTCGTGCACTTGTTATTTATCGTGTAGTTAGGTACTATTTTTAATGCATTTTAGTTGGGTAGGTTGGCAAGGCTGGAGAGTTTTGTTCAACGCGGCGGTAGGCGGCGTTTGGTTTTTCCGTTTCCGCACTTTCGTTTAGGCGGCGATTGGTGCGGATCGCTGTGCAAATAACAGTCACTTAAGATTTAAGTTTTTGAAACAATGTGAGTGGAATCCGAGTTTTTGGGCATCTGCATTCGGGCGAAGAAAACACGACGTGTATTTTTATATATAAGTTCAGAAGATTTATTCGCGTTAAATGCGAGTTCTCGCGATGGGCCCAAAGTGACCCACAAGTACAATGGCGATGTGCCAGTAAAACGATTATTTTACCTCATTATCCGAGGCATCGGTTTAAATAATAACACGCCACGCCCGTGATTGTATGCAGCGCCCGTGATTGTATGGTGAACCCATCAAATATTTTCGGCCTACGAGAGGCTGTATAAATTCAGTGAAATTGTTTGGAACAGTGATGCCTAGTGCATAGAGTTTAACTTGACGTATTTGGAGGAGTGGTTTAATCATAAAAATGTATGTTTTCAATTTTAAGACTTATCTTTTAAGTTAGTTTATGTGTTCTGTTCCAGATGATACGTCAACGGTAGTGCTCGGTAAGAGTCAATATTACAACCACCCAGAATTTTTTTTTCAGTGCTGAGGGTGCTTGCTGTCCATTCACAGTTCATTCATAAGTTTTTGAAACAATGTGAGTGGAATCCGAGTTTTTGGGCGTCTGCATTCGAGCGAAGAAAACACGTCGTGTATTTTTATATATAAGTTCAGAAGATTTATTCGCGTAAAATGCGAGTTCTCGCGATGGGTCCAAAGTGACCCACGAGTATAATAGCGATGTGCCAGTGAAATGATTATTGTACCTCATTATCCGAGACATCGGTTTAATTAATAACACGCCACGCCCGTGATTGTATGCAGCGCATAATTCCCACCGGGGATTATTTATGGATTAAACACGGAAAAACCGCCGAGTCGAACAATTCTCCGCCACCATTGCTGATGAGCCTTCCTTTCAAATTTGGAGGAGAGTCAGGGTACTCCTTCCTTTTTCTGAGGGTCCAGGACGATCATCCCTTCCATGCGACCGCTGTGGAGGTCGCTGGTCCAAGCTGTTCCGCAGAGTTTAGGACTTTCCTTGCCACCAGGAGGTGGTGATGGTTTTTCACGACATCGGGGGTACGGCGGCAGTAAATTTATTTAGTTTAGCTAGGCATAGCATAAAATACGCAATTGGTCCCGGGGTGGGTCCATACATTTTATTTTTTTATTTATTATCAACACAATACAGTGAACCGATTTTCTACCCTACCACTTGTTTTATTGTATAGATTCCCTGTACAGCCTTTTCAGGAATGCTTTAAATATTAATGGCCCATGCTCTGAGAAATGAGTATCGTGTTCTCCGCTTGTTCACATACTCTGACATGAGTCTGAGTTTGGCGTCCGAGGTTTCCTGAGATGAAATCAAAGTTGACTTGCGGATACACCCGAGCCTGACAAAGGCCCATCATTACATTTCCCTATAACAATATGACTTACATTCTTCATAACACACTACAGTGAGAGGGATGAATTCATACGTCCGTCACTCCTGGACACACTGACCACCAGTTTCCAACCCACCCCTATTACCCTTTTCCTTCCCAGAACTTCCTCTCCTTCTTTTACTAAAAAGGCCCTCCATATAGCATCCCCAAAGATTACGAAGGCTCTAAGGGGAATTATTTTCCTCAGGGCCTCCTGTGTAGAGCTAATGTAAAAAAAACTTCAATGTTATCCTTGTAACTAATTCCATACTTGTGAGGTATGTGAATGAGATGCAAGAAAATCATGACTTTTTTTACTTAAGTGTGATTGAATTCTAAAAAAACCTTTCGGTACAATATGTATGAGAAAATGCGTTTTCTTCATAATTTTTTTCCGTGATTTTTTTCGCATGGCAAACGGTTGGGAGTCCTCTCCAATCGATTGGCAGTCCCAGCAAGAATGCGCATGACGTTCGGTCTAGCCGTGAACCACACTCAGCTTCCGCGCCCCTTAGCCGGTTCCTCGGTGATGCCTCAAAGAAAAGTAGATGGAAAATTGGGGGGAAATACCCGACGACCTTAAGGTATTCAGCGTCGAGTAGCCGGAGACAAAGCGAAGGAGAGCCGAAGTCGTCCCCCAAACCTCAAGCCTGTACATGTTGCTGGGGGTGGCGCAAATGATTTTAAAGAGCACCGTGTCGTGTCGACTGACTCCTGTTGATGCAGGGACGAGGTCTAGTACACCCCCAAAAGGGGAAAAGAAACATAACAAAATACATAGATACAGTTCAGTTCAGCCTTCTGAGCGAAGCGAAACCAAAACAAACGCAAAAAAAGTCGAGTATTAGTTAGTTGGATCATAACAGTAGCATATGAAACTGGAAAACAAAGAATATAACACAAAAATAATGAAAAATAATAAAAAGGTATCTCTATAAAACATCGTCTAGCATAGCTTAGTGAAATCTTAAATAAACAATGTGAAAAGAAATAAAATAAGCAAAAAAGATAAGTAATCAATTCTTTGAATTAGAATATAAAACTTTCAGAAATAAGGTTCAATAGAAATTATCAAATTTAAGTGTAACATTTTTAAAACTAAATTCAAATATTATTTGGAAGACACAAAAAACCTTGGGAAGAAATAACTAAAATATTAGGACGCAAGTCAAAAAGAAGTTGTGACGAAATAATCTCAAAGTATATGTTAAACACGCACAATGAACTGTAGCAAATAACTTTGTTGAATATTTCACGAACAGTGTTAGCTCTATGATACATAAATGTGATTATATAGCATCGACCGTCAGACCGGCAGAAGTGCAATATAGTATGTACCTACCAAGAGATACCTGCGAAGAAATCAATATTATTGTTAGCAAATTAAACAATTCAAAGTCACCAGGGATTGACAACATTCGAATGGTTGACATTAAGACATACGAGTATATTAATATTTTAGGGCCTGTTATAACCCATTTTATTAATGTAATTTTAAAGCAAGCAATAATATCAGACGAACTTAAAAGTAGCATCATTAGACCAATTTACAAAAGTGGCAAACATTCAGATATACAGAATTATAGGCCAATCAGCATATTGCCAGCCCTAGAAAAAATCCTTGAAAAATACATTTCCATAAACTTAACAAATATTTAGAATCCTACTCCTTGCTAGATCCCAAAAAGAATGGATTTCAAAAGAAAAAGAGTTCGGAAATGTTGCTTCAGGAATTTTCAAATCACATAAATTATTAATTAAATTTAAAAAAAAGACATGTATTGGTTTGTTCACAGAAAACTCGTAGGCGTTTGAGACCATTGATACAAATAAACTATTTGAAACAATGGAGGCAATAGGAATCAGAGGAAAGCTACTAGTATTGTTACAAACTGATCGACAAATAGCAGTAAAAATACTTTAAAAATTTAGCAAAAAAAATATATCTCAACAGGTGTTGCACAGGGGACAATTTTAAGGCCAACCCTTTATATTATATATGTCTCAATTATGAGTAAACTGTTTTCATTCGTTAAACATTTTGTGTACGCAGACGATACGGCACTCGTAATATCGCACGAAGACTTAATTACTGCAATGAACCATATGCAACATATGCCCTCAACAATGCCCTCTTGAAATGGTCTCATGACGCAGGTTTCATAATACGAGTAAATGCCAAAAAAGCTAAAATAATGCACATGAGATCTCCACACGCCAGATATAGTGTAATTCCTTCATTATATACAAACACATTTGACTGCTTACATAAAAATGTTGCATAACCCTGTTCATGTGAAACTATTGATTATGTCAAAAATTATGTATATGTGGGTGTTACTATTGACTGCTACATGAAATGGGATGTACACATTACCAATGTTTGTAAACGTCTACGGGCTATTGTGGGTAGGATTTATAAAATAAAATATTTTGTGCATATAAGTACAGTTTGGCAATTAAGTGTAGAAAATAAATGATGGCGCTGCGATCGTTTTCTAGTTTTAAATGGCAACACCAAGATGGCTCATAAGACAATGAATGTTTGTTTTAAAAAACACTTCTGCCAAAATGCATATTTCATAGCGTGTTTGTATTTTCAAAAATTTTACACAAAAAACTGTAATTTAATATATATAAGTAAAATAAAACAAAACAAGTTTTAAGTGGGCGTTTATTTCGATATAAAAACGTAGGTACTTAAAAATTTAAGTCTA
This sequence comes from Limnephilus marmoratus, assembly GCA_917880885.1. Lineage (NCBI taxonomy): Eukaryota > Metazoa > Arthropoda > Insecta > Trichoptera > Limnephilidae > Limnephilus > Limnephilus marmoratus. Next base: position 36,130,955 of record OU862922.1, on the reverse strand, counting down.
TTAATTCAACACCCGACATGTAATTATTGTCTTCGTCCTCGTGTGATTCTTCTTCTTCCGTATCTTTATCTTCATCTAAACGCAGTTCATCGATATCATCATATATAGTACTACCTCGTGCATAATATTCTGCCTCAATTTTCATCACGTGTTTGCAACAATTTTTCCAATCATCAGCACTTATGCTATTACATATTTTATTATTATTATGCCCATTTTCCGTTTTCCTTGTGTTTTAAATTTTCCATCTGCCCCTTCCTTAACGATTCGTCTTACCGTTGATTCAGATTTACCTGTAAAAAATCATTAAAATTATTATTATAGAAGGTAGTTTTAAAAACACATACTAGATAATATTCACTTGGAAAGAAAGAAAGAGAAAACGAGAAAAAGGTAACTTATCTACGAGTTTAAAGAGTTGCATATTTTTATTTTTTAATTGAGATATTCCCTTTTTGCTGTGGCCGCATATTAACTGTCAAATGGAAGTGTCAGATTCGTATTTTTTTAACATAACCTCAGATCAGATTGTAATGGTTATTATCGCTCGAAAATTGGCATAAATCTCGTAATACTAATGAAATTTATTAAACAAACTATACTACATACCAGTCATTTCTACAGTTCGTTTGTAAACATCTTCTAAATTAGACAGAATCTTCTTCGCGTGACACTTGGCTAGGCAGCGTTGAAAAACGCAGATTATAACCCCTCTTGCATCACTATGTAATGGTTTATTCATTTTAATTAAATTCAGGCAAACAATGAATAAAAATATTATCAAATCAGCGATCTTCTACTCAGATATAAGACAATAAATTAACCTTAACATGCGATAACATGACAGCCATAGGAAACGTCATATAATTCGGTGCTGCCATAGTAATGAACACGTTTAGTTCCAATTTATTTAATTTCTACACTTAATTGCCAAATTTTATACTTTAAAATTAATCCACGTATCTCTGGCTGAATTCACTATCCGTTATGGACTTACTTCTTGGGGACATTCTTATAAAACTAATATAAATTATATCCAAACATTGCAAAACTCCCTGACAAAATTATTAATCCATAAGTACACTAATGAACACAGAAGCTAAATGTTTTAACTGTCAGAGGATTATTGTTTTATAATGGCATAATTAATATCTTATAATAGAGAACTCCAGTCCAATTTTTTTATTTTTTTTAATGAATAAAGACCTTCAAACTTAAATAACTACATTTTTATTTTTATAGTTAGTTTTAATAGTTAAAATAATTGTCAAAGTTTTAATTTTTCAAGACCCTTAGAAAACCACCGTATCTATGGTGGATTGTGTGACTCATCACCCACCGATAGTTTTATTTACTTTCAAGTTGTCATTTTGAATTTGAATGGAACAAAAATGGCGGAATGACTAGGATGACAAGTGTGAGAAGTCGATGCGTTTTTTATTCAAGATTAACTGCTTTTAATGTAGAAAAACATTCGTAAAATGTCCACATCTCACCGCTATGTTATTGTATTTTATCAAAGTGCAATAAAAAAACAATAAATCATCTTTTTCATTGCAAACATGACATTGTAGGCCATCGAATTTTGTGTTCAGGCGTGACTTTTTACATTGTTTTATGTATAACATATCAGAAACACTGGTATTTATAATAGACTGATCATGACGATTGTGTAATAACTTGCATAAAAAGCCCTTGATACTAAAAACAATTCGAAAATACGATCGATGTATCGTAAACCAAATGTCAAATATGACCTATTTATGATACGACTATATGTAACCTCAAATATAGCCCTTTTCCGTCATAATTTTAATTATTGAGAGCCTAAAGCCTAAATAATGTTTCCAGCAAACACAACAACTATTATTTATCTAAATTTCTTTAACAGTATGAAAATAGCTAAAAAACACAAATTGTTAAATGGCGTGCTTGTCTTACGTGGCGTAAGATTTCAAATATCTAATAAGATGTCAATACATCTTGATACACTTCAACACACGTGATTACGGGTTAGCAGTGACGTCACCGCTAACCATTTCAGTTATGCCTACTTGACGCTGTGTTTTGAGGAGAGGTTTAAAAATGGACTTTTTAATAATTTTTTTAAAATTCTGCGTTTAATATTATGAAATAAAACTTATATATTCAGAATCAGCGTTTATTGGTCTATATGAACATATTTTTTTAAAGCCATAATATTTTTCACTGGAGTTCCTTATATTATTTTGTTAAATGAAACAATTTGTTTGAACCACTTATATAATGCTTTGTCAGCTTATCAGCTTTGTTTGAACCACTTATGTAATGAGTAAATCGGACCGGTTTCGGAACAAACGTTCCTTCTTCAGGGCAAGCGTATACTAATTTGACATTTTCGAAATATGGATGGGAACAATGTTTTATTATATTAGGGGTGGAGCCGTTGCTAGTTATTAATGTAGAGTGGGTGGGTAGGTATTAATGTAGAGTGGATTGGTAGGGGAACAAATCCATGATTGGGCTATAAGATAAATTAGTATTGTCAAATTAGTATACGCTTGCCCTGAAGAAGGAACATTTGTTCCGACACCGGTCGGATTTCCTCATTATATAAGTGGTTCAAACAAAGTTGAATTGTTTCATTTATCTATAATGGATAACCACAAAGTTATAGCTACATTCAAAAATAAAAAATAAATAAATATTTTATATTTGTATTATTTTGTAATCTCTGATTTGCTGTCAACTTTCTCTAAAATAAATAAAATAAAATAAAAATAATATTGTAAGTCAACGTGTTATAATTTCCGATCCTTGTATAGGGAAAGAGTTTAACATAACACAAGATTCACTCAAAATGAAGGATTGGTGGTTCCGAAATGTTCCAATAAATACGGTGAAAGAACCCTAAGCTATATTATACCCAAAATATTTAATAAACTACCAATGACAATCAAAAATAATAAAGTTTTTAATGGTAAAGTGAAATTTAATCTGAAGAAATGGCTATTGCATAGGGATGATTTATATTGATGCCCTACCAAAGTCCTTGTATTCTTTATTGAAACTCACATTCGAAGGAATTAGTAAATTCATTATAACGTTTGTAGTACCATATGTATAAGAAACTATGTATTTACTTGTTGATTATATTCATTTGTTCATACTAAATCCATTTGCACTTTTTTATTATGCAAGGCTTATAGTGCTATATTATATACTATTTCCGTAATTTAAATAATTTATTTAATTGATATTTAGCATCAAAATTATATATATGAAATGTTTGAAAATGTACCAATGTTATCATTATGTACTTATTGACAAACTACATAAGTAGTTTAGCGGGTTTAAATGTAAATAAATAAACACAAAAATAAAAGAAATAGAATCAAAATTTATACAATAGAATAAGATAAAGGTACATAAGGTAGATATAAAACATAAAATATAAAATTCTAGCAGTAGATGTAATAAAGTAATAAGGATGTCCGTGGATTCAAGAGCATATACACCTGGTACCTACATGATTTTACAGCTAACCAGCGGCTCTTAGATCAGGCTATCTCTCAACCCAGACTTTCGTAAATTTCCTCAAGCACTCAAAGTTCACCTTATTCAAAACGAGATCCGCGTTCCAAGCTGGTCTTGTAGTAACTTGCAGGCCATCTAGCATTTCCTCTCGGGCATCCGTCTAAATCTCGCAGTGCCACAGAATGTGCTCGGCTGTTTGATCAGTATTACCGCAAGCGCAGTTAGAATGGGGTGATAGGAGAGACTATGAAGTCTCCCTTTGAACTCCCCATAACCGGACAGAAGTTGGGTCATATGATGATCCCTAGTGATGTACGCCCCTTCCATTCTGAGTTTAACTGACGGGAAGAAGGAGAAAGTCCATCTTCCCGTATTTGACTTATCCCAACGTTTCTGCCATTCTCTCAAAGTTTTTTCTTGCATTTCTCTTAGAAGTCCTGGGAGGGAAACGGCTCCACCTGGTATTAGCTCAGTACCATGGTAGGTATCAGTTCTTCTTCTAGGTAAAAGCTTCTTTGTTAACACCTCCTTATTTTCAAGATCGATAGGCAAAACGCCGGCTAAAACTGGAAAAGCGTCCGAAGCGACTGTTCTGTTCGCACCCGAAAGCGCCAGCAAGGGGACTCGCTGGCCTCTCTTGAGCGCCGAGACTATGAGTGCATTCTCCAGGCGGTGCTCCTACACAGAGGCCGCATACGAGACTTGCGCCACTTAAGTCCCCCTGTATCGGAGACGGAGCGCTGGAGAGCACAGTCCCCACTCGGCAGTAGAGATTCTTCTCAATTTCAAGAAGAGGGCCTGGGTCTTACTTGATGTGTTTTCATGGGTCAAGAACGAGGATGTTCGATCCAAAGTGACGCCTAAGTATGAAATGTTCTCAACGAATCGGATGTTGGTATCTCCCATATTGATGGTGGGATTTCTACTTCTAATGAGGTTACCCTTCATCAGGAGTCCCATGGTCTTTTGGGGAGCGAAGGTCGGCCGATTTCTCTTTCCCCATTCTAAAGTCACACTTAAAATCTCTTCAGCTTTACTCTTAACTTCTGTTCTGCTATTCCCCGAGACCAGATACAATTTATCATCAGCGTAATCTACCGAGATACATCCCTCCAAAGGCAGCCTCGAATCGTCAAAAAATGTTCCAAAACTCAGGTCCAAGGATCGAACCATGAGGACAACCCATGTCAACTTTTCATTCAATCAGGTAGTCTCCAAAAGAAAGGATGACCGATCTGTCGCAGAGGTAATCAGGGCAGATCTTGAACAGATTCTGTAGACATTTCCTATTTTTGAGCTTGACAAGTATCATCAGCCATCGATGGCACCAGTAATATTGAGGAAGATTCCTATTACGTACCTCTTTTAGCAAGCCTTCACCTAGTCAAGCGCATACGTGATGACGTGCTCAGTGGACATACCGGGGACAAAACCAAACTGTCGCTCGCAAGGTGGGGATAAGGTTTGACGTAACGCTGTCTAATCAGTTTCTCCAGGATCTTCCCCAGGACAGGTAATAGGGTGATTGGACGGTACGCCTTCACGTCCGACCTTGGTTTATCGTTCCCTTTTGGTATAATCCTAAGTGTGTTGTTATATATTTAATATTGAAAACACTGTTATTTTATAATTAAGACTTTTTATTGAATAGGTGTTTACACGACTGCCATAGACATTACTTCCAATAGACCACAGATGACAATTATTATAATAAGTAGTTCATCACTAGTGATGTGCAACACACAATAATAGTGATGTGACATCCCCTTTATTTATACAATACAATAAAATTTAAATTACATTAACATTAGACATCATAGCTATCCGGTGTTTTGACAACTTTACCATATCTGGTAGTGTAAGGGTTGTTAATTATATTTTCTCCCACCTGTCTCTCATCTCCAGCTTTTTACTCTTCAAATGCCGGATCAGATTGCATGGACAGATGATCATTATTAACGTTTGCATTATATCTCAGTTTTATGTGAATTCTATTTCGTCTGTACATGTTACCATAATAATCTTGAATAATATGGGACCTATTATATTTTAATTTTTCTTTGACTGGTAACCAAGAAATTTTGGGATTTTTCTTAAAGTACACATCATCTCCTGTTTGTAATATAGACATGGGTTTTGCATTAACATTATAATATTTGGAATTGTTTGCATTATTTTTTTCAATACACTTTCTGTAATCGGAAAATCTTACAACCCTCGGTTTTAATTTAATTTTAGCTAAAGAAATATTCATTCTCAAAGTTCTGGACATTAATAATTGAGCAGGTGATGGTAAATTAGCTTTGGTTGTGTTTCTATAATGTAATAAAGCTAAATATGGATCTGTATTTGTTTCTTTAGATTTTTTAAGAATGTTTTTTATAATTTTAACAGAACTCTCTGCCTGACCATTTTACTGTAAATGATATGGACTAGTAACAACATGTTCTATGTCCCAAGAAACTGGCCTGACCATTTGACTGTGAATTATATGGACTAGTAACTACATGTTCTATACCGATTAACAGAAAGTGTATTTGATGATTTATTTCTTTAACCTTTTTTGACATTAATATGGTTTTTGCGATTTCTATCGTTTTTTGCAATGACAATGCAGAATCTTGTGGTAGGCGTTGAGGAATGTGGTTTAAATTTGCACTCATATTTGCGATAAATATGTCTCTTACCAGAGATTCTCTCAGATCTCCAAATTCAAATTCTTAACTTTTATTTTCTAAATCCAGTAGAAAGTTGTTAATGTCTTCAGAATTATTTTGTTTTCGTATAAAAAATGAATTCCTTAACATTGTTAGGTTTTTATGAGGTGCAAAATAATTGTCAAACTTTTCCTTTATTTGTTTTAGCGTGATAGATTTCATATTCATGTTAAATGATTTGAAAATTTCCATACCTTTGGAGCCAATGGAATGAAGTAGAATATTATATTTACATATTTCTATTTTTCTTTTTTTTCTTTTTTTATATATTTATTGGGGAAAATCAACAGATATTTTACACTTGTAATAATAACATTAATAAAACACATAATATCCAATAACAGATTTTCACATAATTTAAATTATAATTAAAAAGTAAAAAAAAAGTAAAGGTCCTGTACCCGTAAGAAGTAAGAAGTTGAAAATTGTAAAAAAAAATAGATATAAAAACACAATATAAACTAATAATCTAAAACTAAAACTATATTCCTAAAAACGAAAAAAAACTATAATCACTGCAACACACATAATAACCAATCACAAAATGGTGGCGTTATTATTTACATAAAAAATCACATACAACACTCTCTAAAGGAAATCACATTAGCTAACTCAAATTGTCTCGAAATAGAAAAAAACGTTACCATTCTATCTATATACCGGTCACCGAACACATCCACCATAACACCATTTTTAAAAGCACTTAATGAAATTCTGGTATGTATTAGAGATTGTGGAAATGTCCTTATTATTGGTGACCTTAATATCAATATTATAAATACAAAGTATCCTCAAGCCAACGATTACATAAATCTTCTAACTTTGCAAGGATTTCTACCAGCTATTATAGTATATAAATGTACTGATACCGACCACTACGCTACAATCACCTCCATTTCTGATAAAATACAATCATCACCAGCATCTACTATACAACTGAAGAAAATTTCATATGATACTCTCTTCAAACTGGTTTCCGAGGAAAATTGGTCAAATTTTTATAAACTTAGTGATCCAAACATAGCCTGTGAATTTCTCATCGACATCCTTCATAAACATCTAATAAATGCTACATCCAACACAAATAACAACCAAAGTAGTCGTAAAATCAAACTAAAACCTTGGATAACAAATGGTATTTTACCCTGCATTCGTAAGCGTGACAAACTTCATAAATATTATAAAAATAATCCTACTGATAACGAATCTCTCTTATTCTATAAACGTTACAGAAATGCTTGTGAAAAAATAACCTGTACGGCCAGAGAAGACTATTATAGGAAACAAGATAGAGGAAGCTGCTAACGACAATAAACAAATCTGGAATATTGTCAGAGAAATATGCTAAACAGAAAAAGTGACAACACCCATAAATAAGATCACCATCGCAGACAAAGCATTATGCAACTGAAAACTCTGAAACAATCACAAATCATTTAAACAAATTCTTTTCCACAATCGGATCAGACCTAGCAAATAATATCCTAAATAAAAATAAAGCATCTGAAGATAGCTTTGCAAACAACGTCTCTCTGGACAATAAGAGTTATAACCCTTTCATTCTCACTCCTACAACAGAACAAGAAATCAATGAAATCATTACTTCACTCAAAAATACACACTCCACGGGAATTGACAATATATCCACTAAACTAATTAAACACCTCAAACCAATCATCAATAAACCCCTTGAACATATCACGAATCTAAGTTTTCGAACTGGCCTTTTCCCAAACACCCTAAAACATTCAACAATTATTCCTGTTTTTAAATCAGGTGACAGATCATCCGTGAATAAATATAGACCAATATCTTTGCTGAGTCCGATCTCAAAAATAATTGAAAAAACGGTAAAACAAAGACTCTACAAATTTCTTGAAGACAATGAAATCCTGTCAAGAAATCAATTCGGCTTCCGCAAAGGTCGTAGTGCCTCAGATGCAATTGCAACTTTTACTAAATTAATATCTGATAACCTCGATAAAAGTTGCAAAACCCTCGCAGTATTCTTGGATCTAGCTAAAGCCTTTGACACTGTATCTCACCGCATACTTCTGAAAAAACTCCTGCAGATAGGAATAAAAGGGATTCCGCTTGAATGGTTCAAGAGCTATCTAACAAACAGATCCCAGTCAACTATTATCAATTTCGCTAAAGAATACAGAAGTTCAAGTTGTCCAATCACGTATGGCGTGCCCCAAGGCAGTGTATTAGGCCCACTTCTCTTTCTTATATACATTAACTCTTTATACAATCTGAATACTGGTGGCACTATAATATCATTTGCTGATGACACGGTTATCGTATTTGAAGGTGAAAATTTGAATTCAACCTTTAAAAAAGCAAACTATGGCATAAATGTAGTAAAACACTGGTTAGATTCCAACCTCCTCACTCTTAATATTGATAAAACGAAATACCTACTTTTTTCTATATGTAAACCAAACCTCCCCTAAAACTGCCATAAACTTACCATAAATTCATATCCACAGAACCCTAATACGCCTACATCATCACTTCAAAAAAATTGTTCATGCGATGACCTAAAAGTATCAAACGAAATTAAGTACTTAGGGGTTATTATTGACAAACAACTGCGTTGGGAGGCACACGTTAATTCTACAACAAAAAGGCTTCGCAAATTATGCTACATTTTCTACTCTCTCAAACCTATTCTTAACCTACAAACACTGAGATTTGTTTACTTTGCACTTTTTCAATCAATTGCTACATATGGTATTGTGGGATGGGGAGGGTGTGCAACGTCAATTCTATATCCCATGGTCCTAATTCAAAAACTTCTGCTAAGGATAATATTCAAATGTAACCCATCACACCCATCAGAGCCACTGTTCAAAAAATTCACAGTATTAGACATTCGACAATTATACATAAAAACAATTCTCATATTCTTATGGAAAAACGATTCGATAGAAAAAACACAAAAAAAATCACACTCGATATTCATCACACCTAAAATGTATAATTCCTACAACGAAAACAACTTTCGCACAGCGACAGTTCTCCTATATTGCCCCCAAAATGTTCAACTCACTGAGTATTGATACTAGGAAATCGAAAACTGATAAGCTTTATATCACAAATGTACAGGATTGGTTATTTACAAAGGGGAGGAACTATTTTAAAGAATGCCTGAAGTCAACAAGTTAAGTTAATTTGCTTTATTACTATTAATTTTTTTTTTTACATTCAAATTTAAAAAAAATCTTTTGATAATTATCATAATAATGGATGGATGACTTTTTTCAACATCTCCACAAGTAGAGTCATTATTTATTTATCTACTTTTCATGTATGTATGCATGTGCCTATTTTATAGAGAAACAGCAGCCTACAATAAGAATAGTTTATTTATGTGTTTATTATAATATAAATATTATCTTTAAGAAACACCTTAAAGTAGTCGCTGTTATACAAAATCATTGTACCTAACTAAACTATATATTAACCAATAACAATTCTTGCGTTTATATAATTATATATTTAAAAACATAAAGTAGAATTACATGAGAATATGTCTATATTATTAAAATTCTTGTCAAATACATTGCATGCTCTGAATATAAAAGCATTTTGTCTGAGATTTCTGGAGTTTCTTCCAAACCCGATGCCACCAAGTATATTTCATAACTATGCCACCAATTTTTCCATATTCCATAATTATTTTTGTGTTATTTGATGATACGTGTAGATTTGACAAGGCTTTGAAATCATGTTATACGTACTTTGGTGAATCCTTCGACATGTTGTTTTTTCTTAATTAATTTTTATATATTATATTATTACTATTAACATTCCACTTCTGACACCATGTTTTGTTGTATATTTAATATTGAAAACACTGTTATTTTATAATTAAGACTTTCTATTGAATAGGTGTTTACACGACTGCCATTGACATTACTTCCAATAGACCAAAGATGACAATTATTATGCTACTACGCACACTACTCGCGAAGTTGAACGAGGTTAGGCGAATACGATAGTGCGGAGAAGCACTTCGTCTAACCTTGGATCGCCTCAGGCGATTTCCATTTTTTGTCGGTTTCAAAGGACTCGAAGTTGCACGAAGTTCCTACACGAAGTGCCTCTCTACACTACTCGGCTAACTTCAGTTCGCTTCAATACGTCGTCGCGAGTGCACGTCCGTACTAGTAATTATTTTTTAGATGTAAAAAATACAATAAATTAAAAAAAACATAAACAATTCTTTTGTACAAATTTATTTATTTATTACGGGTGGTTCTCTTTTCATAGTTTAATTGACTAAACTCTAAAGACTAAATTCTGTTCCGGTGCATTGCAATCATCCACCATCTTCTTTTCCTCCTTTTTTTTTAAATATGCACATATTTATTTATTTTTTTAATAATTTGTTATAAGAATTTTGAACATTTTTTAGTTTTTTGTGTTATTTCATCCACCATGCTAGGGATATCCCTGTGTTATGCGGGTGAAGTTTTCAGATTGGAAATTATACATTTGTAATGGTTGATAAATTAAATTATCATCATCATCATCATCATCATCATCATCATCATCATCTGTGGCTCTACAACCCAGGTCGGGTCTTGGCCTCCAGCAGAGCCTGCCTCCATGACTGTCGGTGTTGTGCTGCGTTGCGCCAGTTTCGGATGCCGATGGTGCTTGCATCCAAATTAAATTATAAGTTGTACAAATTAAATTAAATTGCAAAATTTTATAATAATACTAATTAATTATAATAATAGCATTATTTATCAATCGATAATAATAATAATAGATATAAACTTATAGTAATTCAATTATTTTTTAAATTAAGGAACATCGTTTCTAATCATCATTTCTAGCTTTAAGGATCCATTGTGATAAATGTTTTTTAAAGGTGCGGGGTTAGGTTTCGGTTTTTAAGTTCTCAGGGAGAAGGTTAAATATTTTAGGAGCTAGGTATATGAAATGTCTTTGAGCTGACGTGGTATGCAGTGTAGGTATATTATAATTCGCGAGCGTACACATTGCAACAGCAGCAGACTTGAACGTCCATGACGTGCGAGTCGTGACGGTACCACCGCGCGAATGAGTTTCTCGCGAAGTTGAACGAGTGTGTAGCAACGTACTTTGGACTTCGGTCAACTTTCCCGAGTATTTCGCCAAGAAACTTCGCGAGTAGTGTGGAGCTAGGGTTATAAGGAGTAGTTCATCACTAGTGATGTGCAACATACAACAATAGTGATGTTTGGAGGGTCTTCAAAACCCATTAGAGGTTCGATAAATACCAAAATTTATTTTCGTTTTAATCGGGCAATAAATTATAATGAAACTTTGTTGATAGTGGACAAGGTGACAGAACGTTTACCTAGCGGCAAAGTGGACGTACCTTCATTGTCATACTTACCCTTGGCAGACGAATCGTTTGGAGAACCAGGAGAAATTGATATGTTGATAGGAGCTCAGCTTTTTCCGCATCTCCTGTTGTCAAAAAGGGTTCAGGACTCTTCGCAGAGGCATAATCTGCACGCTATAGAAACGTTTTTAGGATACGTTATTTTGGGGGCAGCACCAACCCGAGTTGAGGAGAATACTACCGTATCTTGTTTTGCTATGATGGACGAACCAGAGGATATTTGTTTCAAAAGATTTTGGGAATTAGAGGAGATAAATGTACCGTCTATTGAAAGTCCGGAGGATCGTGAATGTGAGGAGATATGTAAAAGAACTACATCACGAGATCCTGTAAGTGGAAGGTATATTGTAGCCTTACCATTTAAGCGAAATGCTTCAGCACTTGGGATTCATTTGCAATAGAAAATAAACGTTTATGCCTCGAACGCAAATTGGAAGACTCTCCTAAATTGAGAGACGCTTACACGAGTAATAATACTATTAGTGAATATTTGGAAAAGGATAATTTGTCTCCTATCGAACCAAATAATGAGGATCAAATGCCATATTATATAATACCGCACCGTGAAGTTAAAATGCACGCACGAGAGGGTAAGAGCTCCACGATACCCCCCTCCCCCGCTGTGAGCAAATCCGAGGAAGCCAAACTGGAAGAGGCCTCCCCTCGGCAGTCACCCATTTCCCACTCACCGCCTGAGAGTGACCACCGCAACAACAACATTAACCTTTTCGTCCCGGAAAGAAAAAAATCACACACGATCCGAAGCGGGACTTGTAAACCTTCTTCAGCCTTAGATTCCACTTCCCTTCTACTGTCCCCAGAGACCAAAAACAATTTATCATCTACGTAGTCGACCGATATACAACCTTCAGGCAAGGGCAACCTGGAGGAGTCGTCGAACAAGTACGTCTCAAATGGAATACTCCCGCTAACCCTGTCAAAGTAAGTTTAGTAGTAATTGCGGGGACCGAAAACGCTGCTCTATTGCATTGGCCGTTAGGAGTAATTGTCGAAGTTTTCCCCGCAAAGGACAAAGTAATTCGTGTTGCTCGCGTTAAAACGGCGTCGGGAACTCGGCCTGTAGGCAGGTCATGGGGAATTCAGAGGGAGACTCCATAGACTCTCTCTGTCTCCCCATCCTAACTGCGCCTGTGGCAGTATGGACCAAACAGCCGAGCATATTCTGTGGCACTGCGAGATCATGACGGATGCACGAGATGAATTACTGGGCGGTCTGAAAGTGGTTACGAGGCCGGTTTGGAATTCCGATCTCGTGTCTAACAAAGTGGACTTTGAGTGTCTGGGGAAGTATACAAAGACTTGGGTTGAGAGATGGTCTGTTCTTAGAGTAAACAACGTCTACGCACCACTCTATCCCCGGCCAGCCCCTTGCAGTTCGGTTTCGTCCCCGGGAAATCCACGGTGCACGCCCTGTCGTATGTGCTTGATTGGATGAAGGTTTGCCCCAAGAGGTATGTTGTGGCCATTTTCCTCGATATAACTGGTGCCTTCGATCATGCATGGTGGGCGATGATACGCACGAAGGTGAAGAACAGGCAGTCCTCCAAACTCTTGTTCAAGATGATTGACGATTACTTGGCTGATCGCACAATCACGATCTCGTTTGGAGATTACTGTATCCAGCGCGAAGCAGATATGGGATGCCCTCAAGGATCTAACCTTGGACCTGACCTGTGGAATATAACCTTCGATGACTCCTCCAGGTTACCCTTGCCTGAAGGATGTATCTCAGTTGACTATGCTGATGACAAAGTGTATTTGGTCTCAGGGGACAGTAGGAAAGAAGTGGAAAAGAAAGGCAGTGAAGGTTTGCAGAAGTTTTTGGACTGGGGTGAAAGAAATAAAATGACCTTCGCTCCCCACAAGACCAAGGGTCTCCTGATGAAGGGCTCTCTCAGCAGAGAGAGAAACCCCACAATCAAAATGGGAGAATCCAATATCCGATTTTTTGAAACAGTCAAATACCTAGGTGTAACACTCGATCGATCGTCCTCCTTCCTGGCACACGTCAAGGATGTATCCAGTAAGGCTCAGGCTCTTTTCATGAAGCTAAGGAGACTCTCCACAGCTGAGTGGGGACTGCGTAATCCGGCTCTGCGTACACTGTACAGGTGCGTATATGTGGCACAAGTCTCATATGGGGCATCTGTATGGGAGCACCGCTTGGACAACTCGCTCATACTCTTGGCTCTCAAGAGAGGACAACGTACTCCCTTGCTGGCACTATCCGGTGCGTATAGAACAGTAGCTTCGGACGCTTTGCCTGTACTGGCCGGCATTTTGCCAATCGATCTGGAAATTAGGGAAGTTGTTACTAAACAGAAGCTAACCAGAGGAACCCCGGCTACCCATCACGGAGTTGTTCTAACCCCTGGTGGCCCGGGGACTCTCCCTGGGCTACTTCGTGAAATGAGAGACTTGTCGTTACAGGTGTGGCAGCAACGTTGGGATAGAGCGAGCTTGGGAAGATGGACTTTCTCCTTCTTCCCATCAGTTAAAATCAGAATGGAAGGGGCCTTTATAAAACTGGATCACTACATAACCCAACTTTTGTCTGGTCATGGGGAGTTCAGGGGGAGACTTCATACCCTCTCCTTGTCCCCTCACCCCAACTGTGCGTGCGGAGGGACTAACCAGTCGGCCGAGCACATTCTGTGGCACTGTGAGATCATGATGGATGCTAGAGAGGAAATGCTGGACGGTTTGGATGTCCCTATCAGACCAGTTTGGAACACTGATCTGGTATCGAATAAGGTGAATTTTGAGTGCTTGCGTAAGTTTGCTAGGATCTGGGTTGAAAGATGGCCTGTTCTCAGAGTCGAAGATTAGCGCATCTCAGGTAACCCGGTGTACTAGCTCCTGTTAAACCACGGTTTTTGATTTGATTTTTCTTGCACTCATTTGCCGGATTATGTAAATTTGTATATACTCTTGTTTCTCTTTTTAATTTACCTTTTTATTTCTTTTCTGTAATATTAGATATACACCTTGCTGGATGCAGAAACACTTTATTTTACAATGTATTTTATCTTCCTTATTAGGATATCACACAAATCATGGACCATTTATTACAAGAGCTTTGGTTTATAAGCTCTATAAGAGCTTCTCTATTTTTTTTTTTTTTTTCTTTTTATTTTATCATGTTTCCGATTTAGTGCGAATAGCTGGTATGATCTAATTTTGTTCTTATACTGACAAGAAATTATTTCTTCTTTAGATCAACACTTATCTTATTAGATATTTAAGTCTGTATTTTATATTAACAATGTTAACTCAATTTACTATATGCTTTTCCATAATGATTGGAGTCTTTATTTTTTTATTTGTTCCCATATAATCTTCGACTGACAATGTAACGGCTGTTACTGAACTACTTATTTTGTTATGTAATGTCCTCTTCCCCATTAAAGGGGTTGGACTTTGGGCCTTGTCCCTACTTATTTTGTTTATGTTAGATATGCTATATTCTCTATTTGATTTATCTCCCCAGACGCCCGCGCCACCCCCCTGGACATGAAGGGGTAGGGAGAGCGGCTGATCGTCACCCAGAGACTGCCCGTCCCGCCTCCGGATACCCGACACTTACCTACCTAGGGTCTTCACTGATAGTCCGATAACGTCTTCTAGGCACCACCGGCTATCCGGCTAAGGGACGACTTCTTCGGGGAGCGTGAAGTCGATCTAACAACCACCATCATTCTCTAGGTGACTGCCAGGCGCCTGTCGGATTGTACCTAATCCTTTATTATT
The DNA here is from genome assembly GCA_917880885.1 of Limnephilus marmoratus. Taxonomy (NCBI): domain Eukaryota; kingdom Metazoa; phylum Arthropoda; class Insecta; order Trichoptera; family Limnephilidae; genus Limnephilus; species Limnephilus marmoratus. The sequence continues at coordinate 36,115,547 of OU862922.1, read as the reverse complement.
ATTTTTTTTAATTCTTTTTATGGCGGTAATACAACATATGATTATATTTCATACCTGATTGCTCTCCTTCTTATTTTAGTGTGTATATAACAGATGCCTGCAGAGCCGGAGTGTGCGGTCTCCCTCCGTTGAAGCGGCCACATGCACTCATGATGGCTGCTTATTAATATTATATTGTTTACTTTCATTTCCCTAGGGTAAGTCAACTAACACTTGTAGTTATTTTTTTATGACCATTGCAGTACAGTCTGCAGGCGATCCTACATTTCCGCCACCTAACAAAGTATGTAGGGACATTGAAGGTCTAGATTCGTTCAATTAAATGTAGAGTCGTTTATTCAAAAAAATTAGATTCTTGCGAGAGCTCCGAAGGGGCGACCATAAGTCGCCTATACCGGGGCGGGAAAGTGGTGGGGTACTTCAATGTTCTTAGAGTCGACGACTAGAGTAAAATCAATAGAAACCAATGGTGTACTAGCTCTTGAACTCATGGACATGGCCTATTACTCTATTATTACTGTATATGCTAGTTTATTGTTATCCCTCTGCTTTCTCTATTTTTTATTTTTTTCTTAACTTACCGTTTTCAGGTCCTGACTGCAACATCTTCCGCAGAAATACATGTGTCGGGTGCAGGAAACCATTACTATGTTCTGAGTGCAACCTCTCTATTGGAAAGCATTTAATTTATATATTGGATTATTACAGCAGCTGTAGAAAATTTTTGGGCTGGAAGCAGTTCCCAAATTTTGATTGCAACCTTTTTTATTTACTGCTCCATATTACTTTATTAACTATCTACTCGTGATGCTTTCCTTACTCATTTTATTTGTACAATGTCAACGGGAAACCGTTTTGTCGCAGGGATTATTAGCTATCATACCACTCTCGTCCGATTTGAACAACAGACTTTCCTGGGATATGCAACTGCGAAAAACCGCTTTCCTGTTGTTGTTGCAACCATATTGCTATGCAAACTTTGATCTTTTCCCCCAATTTATTATGGCCGCCATCCTGAAGATATTGAACATATCGTCTACTCTCTATCTTTCATCCGTTACTTAAACTTGAACTTAAATTTTACTTTTTTTTCTAATGTAGCCTCCCAAGAAAAACCACTTTCAGGTTCTGACTGCAACTGAGGTGGTAAGCTTTCCTAGGTTACTACAGAGGCTAGTTTCGGATTGAGCTTCCGGATACCAACTACTTTATTGTGCTCTTACTTCAGTGGAGCATTTTTACCTGGTAGGCACTGAATCCTGTGGTGATTTTTTGGCACCCTTTTCAACCTTCCTTCATTGAGCAGTTATTCAGTGAATTTATTTAGCACATACGCATCGCTCCCGCTTTGCGAACGGATTCGAGTTTAGAAAAGCCGCAACCAACCAATTATAGTCATAGCCAAATCGATAATGTAAAAGCTATGGCAGTCTAAAGCAGCGTGGGATGATCAATTTCCCGATGAAATATTAGCACCCTGGAGGACCTACTTGCAAGATTTAATTCAGATAAATGTGTTGAAAATATCAAGAAAAATTATTTGCATGCAATCTAAATATCTACAACTACACGGTTTTTGGGACTCATCTGAGAAGGCTTACGGAGCCTGCATTTACATGGTTTCAGTAGACCAAAGCGGTGAGTGGCATTCGCATTTAATATAGTCCAAATGAAGGGTAGCATCATTGAAGTGTATTTCAATGCCAAAGTTGGAGCTGTGTAGCGCTGTACTACTGGCAAAATTAATGAAAAATTAAAACAAGCGCTAAATATGTGGAAATTAACATATATTATTGGTATGACTCTACAATAGCACTGTACTAGCTGAAAGGTCAACCTTTTTGTTGCAGCACCTTTGTAGCAAACCGAGTAGATTAAATACAAGAACTTAGTGATCCAGATCAATGGAGATACGTATCATGATCCGACAATGTAGCGGATATACTTTCAAGAGGAACTACTGCAGATAAATTGATAAATTCTACAATATGGTGGAATGGATCAAGTTGGTTGACCAACGGAATCAACGATTGGCCTATATTGAACATTACCTGTTCAAACCCTCCGGAACTCAAGAGCAAAAATATTCTATTATACACAGATATTCAAGAATGTGAGATATTTGAAAAATTTAAGTCATTCATCAAATTGAAAAGGGTTAATGCATATGTACTGTGGTTTGTAAATAACTGCAGCAATATTAAAGGTAAAATTTCGGGCAATTTGAGTGTAGCTGAATTAGAATCAAACTTGATATGTCTGCTGAGATCAGCTCAAGTTCGCGCCTTTCAAAAAGAATTGAAAGAAAAAGCATGGCAACGTCAACAAAAATTGTAATTTTAAATCTCTTTATCCCTTCTTACGTGATGGTAAGGTTGTATTTGGAAATCCAATTATTTTTTTACGACCTATTTATATACGAGCCGGATTTTTAATAATCACATTTGACGAATATTCTTGTCATTAGGTACATATTTAGAAAATAAATCTTTAAAATATGTGGGCGGTAGGCTGAATTTAGCTACACATCTATCGTACCAACAAAGATACCCCATTATTTTGCCAGTTAAACATAAGCTAACCGAATTGATCATTCATCCCTATCATTATGTAAACTTACACGCAGGACCTCAAGCCCTATTAGCTGAAATACGACTAAAATTTTGGCCTATCTTTGGGAAAAAAACTATAAAAAAGTATTACATAAATATTTTAGATGTCGTCGTCGAATCAGTCATCAAATCATGGGAAATTTGCCACCCGAAAGAATAACGTCAAGCCGTCCGTTTGCAGTTACCGGAATCAATTATGCCGGACCAATTTCCGATTAAATGTGAACCACTGAGGAAGGCTTCCCCCGTGAAATCGTATTTATGTTTCTTTGTCTGTTTTTCCATAAAGGCGGTTCACTTGGAATTAGTTTCGGATTTATCTAGCAATGCTTTCTTGAACAGTGGAGGTATCCACCACTTACCCGCCCTGGTATAAGTAACAGATGGTTACTCCTTCAAGGCTCTCGCAAGGACTCTAATTTTTTTGAAAGAACGAATCTACATTTAAGTTTGAACGAATCTAGACCTCCAGTATCCCTGCATACAGTGTTAGGAAGCAGTATGCAAGTGCTTACATAATATACAAAATGCAAAAAATATAAAGCAAGTCAGGGATAAACAAATTAAAAAAAGATAAGAGAAAAACATAAAAGGCGGCTGCTCGCAGGGTAATGGCATCTTGCGTATGTTGCAAGCATCTGCAAGAAAAGATAATGAAAACAAGTATTGTGATATGAAGAACGCTTGTGTCGGGTGGGATACCTCTCTCGTCATCTGGCAGTACCAGCCAGAATGTGTATGGTGATCGGTCTGCCGTGAATGAATCTCAACATCCGCACCCTTTAGCCGGTTTCTCGGTTGTGCCTTGACGATAGTAAGTGGGAAGTAGGGGAACGTACCCGAAGACCCTAAGGATGGAAGCGTCGAGTTGCCGGAGGCAGGGCGGAAGGATGCTGAGTTCGCCCAGCCAAACCTCAGGCCCACACATGTCGCTGGGGGAGGCGCAGATGAGTTGTGAGGATTCCATTCCGAAAATTTTTTTTTACGCCAATGTATCCAGGAGCGAGGTCTAACTCACCCCCAAAATGGGGAAGTTGACATTACAGAACATTTACAGTTCAGTTTCAGCCACAAGGGTCGGAGCTTATTGCTGAATCGCTAAAACAGAAAAAAAATTGCAAAAAAAAAAGGAAAACTAAAAATAAGAGAACATAATAAATACTTAGTGAAAAATAACAGTTGGTTACAAGTAGCAGAATATATTATATACCATGTTTTTAATTTGGTCAGCAATAACAGAAATGTATCAATTTGTTTTGAGCGAAGGAGTCATCAGGACCTTCGCTCTCAATTCGGCACATCGAAGTCTGAAATGGGAGAAAAAGCAGAACTACATGAAGTACATAAAGATTTTAAACCACCAGGAATTTATCGCAGTAAAAACAAAATATTTTCAACTCCGCTTGGGTTTAAAATCTAAGGAAACATAAAGGCAGTGAAGATAAAGATATAGAAAACCAAAAAAATCAGAGCAATGGTAATAAAAGAGATGAGAAAGAAAAGTCAGTGGTCATCAGGAGCAAATACACCAGGCATCTGAAACTCACAATGATTTTACAGCTGGTCAGCGACTCTAAGATCAGGCCATCTCTCAACCCAAACCTTTGTAAACTTCCGCAGGCACTCGAAGTTCACCTTATTCGAGACGAGATCAGCGTTCCATACTGGTCTCGTGGTCACTTGTAAACCATCCAACATTTCCTCTCGAGCATCCGTCATAATCTCACAATGCCACAGAATGTGCTCGGCTGTTTGGTCCGTATTGCCACACGCGCAGTTTGGATGGGGGGATAGAGAGAGACTGTGCAATCTCCCCCTAAACTCCCCATGCCCGGACAGTAATTGGGTCACATGGTGATCCCTTACAATGTGTGCCCCTTCCATTCTGAGTTTAACTGACGGAAAGAAGGAGTAAGTCCATCTTCCCGTATTCGACCTGTCCCATCGCTCTAGCCATTCTCTCAGTGTTCTTTCTCGCATCTCTCTAAGAAGACCTGGGAGAGACACTGCCCCACCTGGTATTAGTTCAACACCTAGGTGTGTAGCGGGTCTTCCTTTTGTCAGGCTCTTCTTTGTTAGCACCTCCCTGATTTCAAGATCAATTGGCAAAATGCCGGCCAAGACTGGCAAAGCGTCCGAAGCAACTGTTCTATAAGCACCCGAAAGCGCCAGCAAGGGGACTCGCTGGCCTCTCTTGAGCGCCGAGAGTATGAGTGCATTCTCCAGGCGGTGCTCCTACACAGAGGCCGCATACGAGACTTGCGTCACGTAAACCCCCCTATATAAGAGACGGAGCGCTGGAGAGCGCAATCCCCACTCGGCAGTAGAGATTCTTCTCAATTTCAAGAAGAGGGCCTGGGCCTTACTTGACACGCTTTTAACATGGGTCAAGAACGAGGACGTTCGATCCAAAGTGACGCCTAGGTATGTAGTGTTCTCAACGAATCGGATATTGGTATCTCCCATTTTGATGGTTGGATTTCTACTTCTATTGAGGTTACCCTTCATCAGGAGTCCCATAGTCTTGTGGGGAGCGAAGGTCAGCCGGTTTCTCTTTCCCCATTCTAAAATCACACTTAAAACCTCTTCAGCTTTACTTTCAACTTCCTTTCTGCTGTTCCCCGAGACAAGATACAATTTGTCATCAGCGTAGTCCACCGAGATACATCCCTCAGGTAAGGGCAACCTGGAGGAATCGTCAAACACAATATTCCAAAAGTCTGGTCCAAGGATTGAACCCTGAGGACAACCCAAGTCAACTCCTCGTTCAATCAGGTAGTCTCCAAAAGAAAGGATGATAGTTCTGTCGCAGAGGTAATCAGCGCAGATCTTGAACAGGTTTGGTGGACATTTCCTATTTTTGAGCTTGACAAGTATCATCGGCCACCAAGCGTGATCGAAGGCACCAGTAATATCGAGGAAGATTCCAATTACGTACCTCTTTTGGCAAGCCTTCACCCATTCGAGCGCATACGTGATGGCGTGCTCAGTGGACATACCGGGGACAAAACCAAACTGACGCTCGCAGGGTGGGGATAAGGTTTGACGTAAACGCTGTCTTATCAGTTTCTCCAGGATCTTCCCCAGGACAGGTAGCAGGGTGATTGGACGGTAGGCCTTCACGTCCGACCTTGGTTTGCCGTTCCCCTTTGGTATAATCCTAAGCACGCCCCTCTTCCATTCAGAAGGGAAAGTTCCTCTTCTCATGCACGTATCCATCACCTGGAAGAGCTCCTCCTTGGCGTGGATCCATACTTGCTTCGCTATTACGCCATTGAGCCTATCATGCCCTGGTGCCTTCTTAAGACCCAAACCCTTGATTATCAACTCGATTTCCGCTTTAGTTACTGGTGTCATCCTAACCTCCTGAGCGAGGTTTCTCGGAGGGAGCCGTGACAGATTTCTGATCTGTTTGTGGTGGTCGCTTTCCCCAATTATTGAATCTACAGGAACTAACTTGCCCAGAAGTGTATTGAGAGTGGATGCCACGTCCACACTTTCAACGTTCCTACCGTCCTTTTCGCTTATTACGCTAGTTAAATACCGATCAGAGCCTTTTCCCGTTTTATCTATGGCGCTGTGGACTTCCCACGGGTTGGCGTTTCCCACTTCTTGTACCCAATTATGCCATGCAGCTCGTTTCGCTGAGAGGACGGCCTGTTTGAAGGCTCTACGGGAGACACTGAGTCGTGACTGAAGGGCGAGTGTCTCCTCCTGCGTGCACCCGCCTCGTCTGGACACGCCCAGGGCTCGATAGGCTCTCTTGTAGGCCCCTTTCAGTGAAGTCAGCTCACTCGACCACCACGGCGTCCTGATAACAGTCTTTGGGTTTGATCTTCCTAAAGACTGCTCGGCAGCTGATACCACGGCTGCATTAAAAAAGTTCCCCAAATTATCCGGATCTCTTGCTGCTACGTCGTGAAATCCCCTTAAGGTATCACGTAGAGCTTCCCCAAAGTTATCCCAATTCGCCCTAGTGGTTTTGAAGTTCCAGGAGGATCTTGGGACTTCCGTCTTTTTGACACCCACGGTAAAAGTTATAAGCCTGTGATCTGAGGCAATTGCGCATTCGTGAACTGTCCACTTTGATATCTTGGTCGCAACAGATCCAGAGCAAAGAGTTAGATCAATGTTGCTCTCACCGTACGTGTTCGAGAAAGTCGTATATATACTCTGTTCATTTATTATTGAAAGACCTTGCGCCGCAATGAAGTCTTCGACGGCGTCTGAGCGTTCCGTCCTATAGTTACAGTAATCGAACCACAGAGGCGAGCGAGCATTAAAGTCTCCCCCGATAACTACGTTACGTCCTTTAAGCGCGTTTAGAGCGCGCGTCAGACTCAAGATATGTGGTCCTACTGGGTTACAAAATTTAAAGTAAACTGAGATCAGAAAGATCTCAGTTGTCCCAAATTTAATAGATACGCAGGTTTGGTATTCGTTTGACAGTCCCACTAGTAGGAGGGGGCTGATCAATGAAGTATTGACCAGAACACCCGCCCCCGGTGAGGTGCCAGTTTCGAGTACAGCACCTGGATAGTTAATTGGTGTCTTACCTAGCCAAGTGTATTGCTCCTGGATTAGCAAAATGTCGATTTTAAGGTCAGACATGACCCGCAGCGCCTCGAGTGTGGCCGTCCGTGACCTCTGCAAGTTGATCTGACCTATGGAGAGGAAATTTTCAATACCCATAATCAGTCAATCGGACCTGGGTTTCGATGGCTGCCTTCTGGGCAGGACACGATCTGTCACCTGTGGCATGATCCGCCGGCTTCTTGAACCTAGTGCATGTAGCACATACAGCAGCGTGTGCTTTCTTGAACAGTTTAAAAAGTTTTATATCCCGTAGGGGACAACCTGATAAGATCTTTTCCGACAATGCTAGCAACTTTAAGGGAGCTTGCAGCAGGCTCAAGGAGCTGTATACCAGTTTGAGAGAAAACAACGACAAGATTCAAAATTATTTGGCTAACAGAGGTATTGAGTGGAAGTTCATAACCCCTCGAACCCCTAGTCAGGGAGGGTTGTGGGAATCAGCGGTCAAGTCAGCAAAGTTTCATTTCTATAGAATCACTAATAATTCTTCATTAACCTTTAAACTTTTGTATACCTTAATTTGTCAGATTGAGGCCTGTCTGAACTCCCGTCCATTAACCTCCTTGTCTGATAACATCCATGGTTATCAACCATTCACTCCAAACCATTTCCTGATAGGCACTGAATCCTCTATCATTCTGGAGAGAGACGTCCGAGCCATACCAGACAACAGGCTAACCCAATATCAGTGGATCAGTTCACTTATGCTATCTTTTTAGTCTAGATGGAAACGGGATTACCTGATGGAACTGCAAAATAGGACTGAATGGCAAACCAGAAATCAACGGTCACTGCAAAAGGACGATCTGGTTTTTTTGAAGGAAGACAATTTACCTCCACCATTATGGAAAATGGCGCGAATCCTATGTACACACCCTGGCACGGATGGATCAGTGCAAGTGGTTACTCTAAAAACCCCTCAAGAAATCTTTGTCAGGCCTATCACAAAGATATGTCTGATGCCCCTGAATCCGGATGCTGAACCTGTAACGGACGCCCCTGACCCTCCCGTAAGCTCCGCCGCACAAGCCCACACTTGCATTGGCCGTCACGAGCCGCGTGCGAGTGGCAGTATTTAAAACCTATGGCGCAGTACCAAACTCCGTATTTGCTCTCACGTGTCGATGCAAGCACGTATATGAGCGTGTACACGCGTGTCGGCTAGGTGACCGAAACATTTTGAGTTGCAGTGGCACGAGTGTTTGCAAAATGGAGGAACTCATTGAAGTTGTTTGAAGCGAAAAATGTTTATACGACATAAAACACCCAGATTATGTGAATACTTTTTTAAATTTTCTTCAGTACTAATTCGTTCATGACCACTGTTAGGTGACGAAACTCCCAACTCTACGAATTCCGAACAAACGAACTGCCAGCTCTACCTCGCCCCGTGTAGCGGCTTCCCTCACCCCACCCGTGCAGCGCACCCGCTCTTTCCCCCTCAACGGCCCCAGCCACCGATAGCGCCCGCCATTATCTCCGGGACCTCGCTAGCGACAGTTGCCCGCACGCCACGCGATCCCCATTTTTTTTCGAGAACATTCCTTACAAGCGCGATGTTTTGGTTCGCGTTCATAGAAGCCCGCCCGAGGCCCCTGCCGCCGAAGGAACACCCCTGTGGCTACCACAAACACATCCTGGACTCCCTGCCCTGCCGCCCAAGCCGCCCTCCCTGGGTCCTGTGAGTAAAACAATCCTCCTTTTCGATGTGTGTCTCCATTAATTTCCCGCGTACCCATAACTGACCCCCAGTGCTGAACTCGAGTCGAGAGAGATTTAGTAGGCTTTTCCCCATGTATAGTTAGGCAATTAACTTACCTGTACTCAATTATTGACTGTGAATGTACCCATGTTGTATTTACAAATCAACAACAATACAGGTAATGTTTACCCCAGCTAGTGTTTGTATTGCCCTAACGAGGTACGTACAGGTTGGCTTTATTTTAGGTATTCCCCACTTGGTCTTTTAGGTACCTACCACCCTAGTGTTTGGAGACTCCACCTGCTCTGCCGGACGATGAACCTGAGCTAGTTCTGGTGCAGAAGGTAGACACTTCCATCGAGGTGTATCACACTGTCGCTCTAACGTGGGGCATTTTTTTTCTTTTTCCTCAGCACCACTGGTCGTCGCACTGTCCTCCAGAGTGGTGCCCTTTTGCGTTTTGATACCCACACTGGCGGCAGCGTGGAGCATTTTTTCTTTTCCCAGCAGTTTTGTATCCACGCCGACGCTATCGCCAATGTGGGGTATTTTTTCTTCTCTTTAATGTTCTGAAGCCAACACTGTGCTAATTATTTGTCTCTCCTCGTCTCCACTTATGTTACAAAATCAACGATATGCCGAAGTACCGCCAAAAAAACGGTCACCGTTGTCCACGCATTCATGTTCGGTCAAATCCGCGCGAAACGCTAACGTCGTTCGAGAATGTTCCACGAATTACGTAAGCCTATACCTACCACATTTGGGCGGCAAATAATAGTACTTTCTCCTTCCAAAACATATTGGTTCCCGTTATCATGCAGGTATTTTTTTATGAATAATGAAAGTTTGTTTCTGCTTCAGAATTTTCTCCCTCATGAAGTGTGAACCTTTGTTATAAAGTGAAATTCGTCAAGTGTCGGGCAGTGAATTTGTTTTTAAATTTTTTTTTATTAAAACAGTGTTTCTCTAAAGACTTCCCCTTGGCATTTTTTTGCCGGAGAAAAAAAAACATTTGCAACTTTCACCGCGTTTTCCAAAAGTGCTTAGTGAAAATCGAAACTAGCGGCCCTTACAGTGGAATTTATGGCCATTTTTTTCCCGGCCTTGTGTTTTCTTTCGTTTCAAGTGTCTTGTGCTTCGACAAAATGGTGTTTTTTCCAAAAGTGCTTTGTGAAAACTAGAATATTCATCCCGAGAGGGAGACCGCTGGCCATTTTTTTCAAAAATTAAAACACTTTGAAAAATTTTCGACAATTTTTCAAAAGTGCTTATTTAAAACACAAAAGGCAATCCTGTAAGGACTTCCCCTGGCCGATTTTTTTCCAACCCCCAAAACACTTCAAAACGGAAATATCGGCGAATTTTTTTTCCCAATTTTGGACTTCTTCTGCCCATCGCCCAGCGAACACATTTAAGTTGTCACTTCGACTACCACCTACACCATAATGGAATCCAACGGAGCAAGCACGCCACCGGCCCTAGGCATCATTTCTAATGTGCTCAGCCTATCAAAAACTATACATAATACTTTTTTTTCATACTTATTCTTCCCAACAAGATGTTCCAATTTTCCTATTTTATTGTAAAGATCTTCCGTTCCTTGTAAAATTTCTCTGTCAATTTTATCAGTCACATAATTAGGTAAGCCAAATGCTATGAGGTTGATAAGTGTCCCAGTATCAATTGATTTCCTTACTTCCAGCAATAATTTTTCTTTTTTTAAAGCATACTCGAGCAATGACCCTGCTTGATATCTAAAGGCGAGAGCATATCTAATGGGTGACCATCCTTTGTTTGCAAAAGTATCACAATTTTTTTTCCCATTTGTCCCATTCCGATTCCACTCTAAGTTTCATTAGCATGCAGCAGTACCACTCTACACCGGAGTATTCCAAAAAATGTTTTAAAATTTCAATTTTCTTTTTGTCTTCGTTGATTTGGAAGCGTTCACATTCTTTATTAAAATCTTCAATCCACTGGTTCGCATTTGAGCTTCTGCCAGTGAATTTGCCAATCATGAAATCCTTTGCAATTTTCCCTAAATTTTGAGTTTCAGATTTTGTTTGTTTACTTTCAAGCAATTTCTCTAACAGTTTTTCCAGCGTTTGACTCGATCCACTAAGTATAGATTCAGCTTTATTTGTGTTTTCCATAATTTCTTCTAGGTAAATATCATTAAACTGTAAGTTTTGTTCTGTATCTAAATATATTTTTGACATATCATCCATCAAGGTTATCCATATTTTCCTTGTTTGATGTCTTTTATTTAATGATTTTTTTACCTTATATAATTTGGATTGTTTGAATTCCTTGGTGTAGATTTGTAGGTTGGGATTCGTGTGGTATTCCATAAATCCGTCCATCGGGTGTAGCGATCGAGGTTATGCATATGACGTTTGATTTTCCATCTGCCGCTGGTCTCACAGCAAAATCAAACCTCAATTTTTCCATTTTTCGTGAAATAGTTTAGTATAGAAAATGTTGTTTTATAATGATTTTTTATATTCCTGAATAAAACAAAGGCGTAATTGCGTTTCTCTATAAAAACAAAAGATTTATTAACAATACGTATTTACAACTCTTAAAAATTATATTATCGGTTAACAAAAGATTCACTTACCTATAAAAACAAAAGAAACAACATTTAAAGCCCTTATTTCAGGTTTCTTTAATAAATAATAAATTAAATAAGATAATATTTTCAGGAATTGTTAATCCAATAATTCTGACAGTTATATTTTCCTAACTTGATTCATTTGTTCTGACATCTAGTGGGCCACTAACTAGCTCAGTACTTACTCAGTACTTACTCAGTGACGCAGCAAATACAAGCTTAAGGAAAGCACTCATAAGTGGTTTTATTTACATATATATATGAACTGCAGATCGATCCGCAGCTGTGAAAAATTTATACATGATCTCTGCGAATTACATGATATTATAGTAGTCCAAGAAACTTGGTTACTCCCTACAGATATTGACTTTCTATCTCATATTCACCCGGACTTCAACAGTTTGGGAACCTCTGCTGTGAATATCGCCGATGGGCCGCTAATTGGAAGGCCTCATGGCGGAGTGGGGATAATCTATAGACAAAATCTAAGGGTTACCGCAATCCCGATGCATAATTGTCGGATGGCTGGAATCGAGGTTAGTTTGATTACTGAAACATTAAGCATTTTTACAATTTACACGCCGACTTGCTCAACTGTCAACTTTGAGGAATATTCTAACTGCCTTGCCTCCCTACAAGCAATAATTGATGATAAAAATTATATTAATACAATTATAATCGGAGATTTCAACGGTCATCCCGACTCGCTTTTTGGAATGGAACTACTAACTTTTTGTCAAGAATTTGAATATGTATGTGCGGACATCGAAATTTTACCTGTGAATTCCTACACATATATCAGTGATGCTCACAGCTCAACTAGATGGTTAGAACACTGTCTAGTTACAAAAAATATTTTGAAGCAAATTATAGATATGAAAATATACTACGATACAGATTGGACAGATCACCGGCCTCTCGAGCTGACCTTACAAACAGTGGGACTGGCGAAAACGGAAGTGTTTACTTCTGTATTAAGGGATCCAGCATTATGGAATCCGAATAATATACGTGATATCGGAAAATACAACTCGTGCTCGCAAACCTATCTCGTCAAAGTTAAACCAAAATACACATTTCCTGAGAATGGTGACAACCCGGTTCACGCCAAAAGAGAATACCTCTATGGGAGTATAGTAGAAGCCCTACGAAGTAGTGCCATCTCTGTATTTAATAAATGGAATAAGCGTACTATTCAAAAACATAAGCAAGTATGTGGGTGGAACGAACTTGTGGCGAATAAATACCATGAATCCAGACAAGCGATGCACACATGGATAATGAATGCGAGGCCGCGCGAGGGACCTGTCGCAGACGAGAGAAGGGCAAAGCGTGCTGCCTTTAAAACTGCATTTAAACAATGCCAAAAAAACTCGACTCAACTTCAGATGGATAAAATAGCAGAGGATTTAGAAAATCGGGACTTTAAAAAATTTTGGAACAAGTCTAACAAACTATTAAACATGCGCTGCAAAATCTCATGCAACATACATGGAAAATCGAACCCGGAAGTAATCGCAAACATTTTTAAAGAACACTTTACAACTACCACCCCGGCTATCGACTCAAATGAAACGCATCTAACTGCCTATGATGATATCGATCTCATTGTCACAACTAGCATGATAAAATCGGCCATCAGTAACATGAAATCTAGAACGTCGCGTCGGCAGGGCATGACGGCTTAAGCACCGAACACTTCAAACATGCAGGGGCAGCGGTTATGGAACTAATGGCAACACTATTCACCGATATCTTAAAGTGTGGCTATCTACCTAAAGACATGACAAAAACAATTATAATACCGATAATAAAATCGAAACTATCAGACATAACTTTAAAGGAAAACTACAGACCAATTTCCATCGCCACGGCTATCGCCCGTATATTTGAACGAGTTCTCTTGGATCAAGTCGGATCTCATTTGACAACGAACGATAATCAGATGGGTTTCAAGAGAGAGTGTTTTACGGACTCGGCTATTTTTTGCGTAAAACGGACCTTGGAATACTACAGGAAGAAGAAAACATCAATCTATGCATGCTTTCTGGACCTAAGTAAGGCTTTTGACTGAGTTTCCCACCCCATATCATGGAAAAAAACTAAAAGAAAGAGGTATACCTTGGAAAGTGGTAAAAATCCTTGAAACTTGGCACCGTCAACAGGAAAATCTTGTAAAGTGGAAAGATGGATTTTCAGTACCTTATTTCCTGAAAAGCGTCAGACAGGGAGGATGTATGTCCCCATTATTGTTTAACATATACATGGATGAACTAACCCACCGGCTAAACAATGCTGGAGTGGGCTGCGGAGGTCAATGTATCAACAACATGAGCTACGCAGACGAAATGGTTCTGATGGCACCGCCAATAAGGGAATTACGAATCCTCCTGAAGATCTGTGAAGAATTCGCACACGAAACCAACATGATCTATAATGCGAAAAAAACAGCACTATTGGTCATAAAACACGGGGAAGGCCCAAAAAATATCCCCCCCCCCCGCCTTTTTGAACGGCGAACTCCTAAAAACAGTAGAATCTACCAAATATCTAGGACATATCATCAACGATAAATTAACAGATGATGAAGATATTGACAGGCAGAGGCACGTACTGAGCATAAAATCCAACATGCTTTGTAGAAGATTTCGGCTAAGCAGTCGACGGGTAAAAAGAACGCTATTCCTAGCCTTCTGCACCACCCTGTACACATGCGAGCTTTGGGCAACCTTCAAAAAAGGAACCATGGAAAGGCTTCGGTGCAATATAACAATGCTTACTGTCTGATATTTGGACTCCCCAGACACTGCAGTGCCTCCTCAATGTTTACAGAAGGGCGAGTTCCAGGATTTAAAGCTTGTGATGAATGGTAACTTCCAATTTACGAGAAAGCCTACGGGAATTTTTTTTTTAAGATGAAAAGCGCAGTACTACGACATCTGTATGGTCAAATTCAAACTTGCTCGAAAATAGAGGTATTTTTAAGTTGTTTGATGTATTATAGTTACCTTAAATATACACAGATGGTAATGAGATCGATATTTAACGGGAACCCCGGGATTAGGGACGATTTTAAACGCGAGAGTTGAGACAACCAACTAGATAGCAGGAAAAGCAATTAAAAATCAACTCAGCCTATCAGCAAGAAGGGGGTCGTGCCCATTTTGAACACAAAGGATTGTACTTTGACCCTAGTGATTAGTGAAGAAATTTATGGTCTAGACGTTCCCACAGAGATCAGGGTTGAATGAACTAAGAGATGAATATCGAATTATTCAAGGTTTTTAGTACAACGAACCCAAGTAATGTTATTAATAAAGGGTACCTTCAAGGGGTCGGGAGACCTTAGTTTCGAGTGCATTAGGGCGTTTTTAGTTGCGGAAAACACACTTGGATAACGATAAAAAAATTTATCAGTAATATATTGAGGGGAAAACGCGGAGACAACGGGGCATGCAATGCGGGAGGATTTTCAATTATAGAATAAGTACATATGACGGCTGGGGGGCGAAATTCGAGGAAAAACGTAGTAGAGGAAAATGAATATACATAACACAATGGAAAATTATTGTTATCAATTCTAGACGGAACGGAGTGATTAGGAAAGCGAATTGGGAAGAAAAAGTCAAAAAAATTTTAGAGTTTAAGGATTGAACAAGAGGACGAAACAAGGGTTTGGTGCAGTAGCAGATGCTTGGAAAGGAATTGGAATAACATACCTAGGGGGGGGTGGAAATACTGCAAACATTGCGATAGATTAATTCATAAAAAAGGAGTCATTTTACGTAATTAAAATAGTGATCATAACATAAAGTTACACGAGACTGCAAGGGAAAATGAGATATTTCAAAGGTTGTCGACCCCATATGTATATTGTTGATATAAACAAGGAATATTCGAACATGCCTTTTGTTTATTTAAGGCCCATTATCCATTAAAAAGGGTCATAAAAATTAACGTTGCTCTTACCTAGTATTTAGATTATAGAATTTCCGTAAAATTTAATTATAAACACATTAAAATGGATTTATCGCCAGGTATGTAGAAATCGTAATGTATACACACGTCAGGGCTTGCAGTTTATGGGATTTTGAGCGAGAGAGAGATGGAAAATTGGGCGGAATTTGATCGAAGTAGTTAACTTGACAGATATTCCAGGGTAGGAATAGTTAGTGGGCCGGAAAACACCATAAATAATATATCAAAAAAGGAAAAAAGGGTTTTAGCGGGAGATGGAATCACGGCAAAAAGGCAAACGTCAAATTTCAATAAGGGATCATTGAGTTAGGAGTGGGGGGAGAGAACGAAAAACCGACATAACCAGAGAACTCAGATAAGGAAATGGGAAAAACTCAAAACGTTATAAGTAGAGTAGATACGGAACCAGGATATGATTCCTTATTAACAACGAAGGGAAAATCATCTAAGAATAGTTGCTAAAAACACCGTTATTTGAAGGAAATTTAGGCGGGAAAAGCGAAAAGTCAAATATGCCACATAAATAATGAAAATACGGTTCTGAGACATAATTGCTTACGTAGACTAGGGGAAAAGAAATAATTTTCGTGGAAATTTATACAGGACAACTAGCGTTTAAAACTAGGAGACTGAAGAATCTACGTTTTCCCTAATATTTATGCCAATTAAAACACAGTTTTAGCAGATCACTTATGGGCATGTTCAAATTGAAAAAAAAAAACAAGATTAAAACCATGTTTATAAAACATATTATGAAGACAGAAGACATGTGGGAAAATGGGCAAACTGGATGGCAGCTTACTAAGTCCGGGACTAAAAACCTTAGAAAAGCGAGACAAAGTTGTGGGACGAACCGAGATTTAAGAAGAGGAAAAATCGAAAGATCTTATGTAGGGACAAACGATAACGAGATGGGGTTTTCAAAAAATTTCGAGTGATTACAGATTATAATTCCTCGTCAAGGAATATACGATTATGCCCTTTTGGAGCTGTGATGGGTATAAATTAGCGTGTTTGGGATTATTCGGGAAGTCCTCCGACAACTGGCAAGGTTGCTTAAAACGTCGCGCGTGTCGTGAGAATTACCCTGGTGATTAATTAATGGAGTTTAGAATCAGTTCATACTTTGAAAATACAGTGGAAAAATAGCATCAGTTTTACACTTTAAAAATACAGTGGAAAAATAGCATCAGTTTTACACTTTAAAAATACAGTGGGAAAATAGCGTCAGTTTTGTACTTTAAAAATTCAGTGGTAAAATAGAGTCTACAATCAGTTTTATACTTTGATAAAACAGAGAGTGGAGTGTCCGGATACTGATAATTGATTTATAATAATAATAATTTAACGGAGTGTATGATCTTATAATAAATCTAAAAAATCAGTGTTTGCAATAGCCTCCGATTCAAAAAAAATCTAATAATTAATTAATTAATTAAAAATTCAATGCGGAAGGAGAGTTTAATAGAGTGTTTGAATTGATTTAAATTTGTTCTAATAAGGTTAAAATAAAGTTATTTATTCCGAGGTTATATAAAGAAAATTACAGTCTAATAAGTTTTATTAAATAAAAATTTACGTTAAGGCGAAAGTTGGAAATTTTATTACGAGATATTAATTATCGTTAGGTGACAATGCAATAATAATAATTGATTTATAATAATAATAATTTAACGGAGTGTATGATCTTATAATAAATCTAAAAATCAGTGTTTTCAATAGCCTCCGATTCAATAAAATCTAATAATTAATTAATTAATAAAAAATTCAATGCGG
This sequence comes from Limnephilus marmoratus, assembly GCA_917880885.1. Taxonomy (NCBI): domain Eukaryota; kingdom Metazoa; phylum Arthropoda; class Insecta; order Trichoptera; family Limnephilidae; genus Limnephilus; species Limnephilus marmoratus. The sequence continues at coordinate 36,098,269 of OU862922.1, read as the reverse complement.
AAGGAATTTAATAGAGTGTTTGAATTGATTTAAATTTGTTCTATGAAGGTTAAAATAAAGTTATTTAGTCCGAGGTTATATAAAGAAAATTACAGTCTAATAAGTTTCATTAAATAAAAATTTACGTTAAGTCGAAAGTTGGAAATTTTATTACGAGATATTAATTATCGTTAGGTGACAACGCAATAATAATAATTGATCCGAAATCTGGAAAATACTTAGCCGAAGTTTAAATGAATAATCCAAGTGATTAATTTGCTGCCAAACGAAAGTGTTATAAAATAAAGTGGAAGTGGTTCTTTCAGTTCTGTTGTAATTTGAGTGACGAATAATATTTAGTTATTCGTTATAAAAGGATTCTAATTAAATTGGAAAAATAAATAAAACTTAACTTTGTCCTTAATTGAAATAATTCAAACTTAAAGAAAATCTTTAGTTGTTATGAAAAAAAAATATATAATTTAAATTGAGAGAAAAAATAAATAAAACTTAAATATTTTATAAAGTGGAACAATACAAATTTAAAGAAAATTCAAATTAATAAATTAATTTATTAAAGAGTAAATAGGTATAGATATATATCGAATAATAAAATAATATTCGAGCGAACGATTATTAAGAATCGATTCTCTTCTTTAGATTGAAATCAAATATGGGAGAAGAGGAGGGGGGGAGGTATGGATTGTCGGGGTTAATTAGGTAGCATCGTTCTTCTTCGATAATAACGGCAGATAATAAAGGAAAATGTGAGGATTTTTACATCAGAGATCTATTCAAAGGAGAAAGGAAGGAGATGAATTCCGGATCTTGTAGGATTAAATCGTTAAAAGTGGGAAACCGAAATAAAAGTGCGATAAGTTACACAGGTAGTCTGGATGCTCTAATAAAATTCATATCGATGATATTACCCGATGGAGCTGAATTTAAGACATTAGAGCTTTGGTGAGTCCTTACAATATTTAAGCTTTTACAGGTTCCTGTGGATATCCTGACACTGATGAACGTAACGCCAAGTAAGGGTAAGTTAATAATTAACCAATTTATTAGCATTCGCATGTCACACCTCCCATACAGAATGAAATGTTGCTAAACAAATACTTAACACAAAATTAGATAAGTAAATACCTATTTGCCTCCTTTCACTAGCATGATTAGGGTAAGTTTATATGACCTTCGATAGTGTACCAAAATTTCGATTTGAGTTCAACGTCTTCCATTGACCCAGTCACCTAAATTCCATTAACGAATAAACAAAACAAAACTTAACGTCAGGGACAAGTTTATCAATTATAGCTTGCGATGAAATCTGCGGTAAAAATGTGACGACGACATTGACGCTAAATTCACTCAATCCTAAACGACTTAACTGTACTAGAGCGATCGCCAATAGGTAGCATTGTTTTAGCATGCAAAATTTTCGCAAAGTAAGGTACTGCGACTAGCTTCAAACTCTAAGAGAGCTCATCACAATTATTCAGGAGGTCATTGATTCAATGACAACTTGATTTATCTCATTTTTAAATCTTTCTTATAGGAAGTAGGTATCCAAGAACCCATAAATACCCATTATCCTAAATACCTAACACACGAGGAGCTAGTGACCTCATTTAAACAACACTGGTGTTCAAATACTCATACAGTCCTGAATCCTAACTTGTCTTCGAATGTAAGCTTCAAGGCTTCTGTATGTAGGTATAAGCCATCTGGAAATGTAAGTGTCAACCTTTCTCGAACGGACGGCTTTGATCTTGTGGCGGTATTGTCGAGGTGGGCATGCGGGGAAGAGGAAGGACGTATGCGGACAGTACGCTGACGCGGCATTAAAGCCACAGGTTATTTGCATACCGTGAGTCTTGTCGAACCTGAAAGCAAACATAAGGTTCACGAGGTGAGTTTTATGTCAGCTAGTCAGAGGTGGAGTGTAACGCTGGGTCGGTCACGTGGGAGGAAGGATCTGCCCGTCACAAGCTTACGCCACATTCAACGGATAGAGGCATGATAAGGGAAGACATGAAATACCCCTTCTAGACTCAGTAGAGTTAAATTCAATCCGGAGGAGTCGGAAGTCGGAGTAAGACAGAAAAACGGCATGAAGACTTGGTATTCTCCCTGCTGGCGTGAAGGGCCCCTTTCATAGCATGAGACGCTCGTCGAAGAGAGTAAAACTCGGATCTAAGGATAAGCCTAGCAAACGTACTGGAAGAATCCGGGTTTGTAATTGTTGTTCATCGGTTTTCACTTGGTTAGCGGAGGAGCCGACTTTTCAGCAAACATTTTATCCCCCTCCCCATATCCATCCATCCTCAATATTCCAACAATATCGTGAATACTAACTATGACTACTAACTATGATTACACAAAACATTATGTTAGGGGAGGTTGCAGACAAGGACTTCAATTGAGAAAACTGGACCCTCGAGTACGATCCCCGGTAAGGTAAGGTTTGATTTGTTGAAATGATGTAATTTGTTAACTGTTGTTTATGTTATCGATGTATCAGCGGTGATAGGAAGAATTAAATAAACACACTAAATTCCTACGGAAATCAAATAGACACAAAGTCTAAGGTGGGGTTAGTTTATCAAACTCGGTAAAAGATACTCAAATAATAATAATTAATAAATCGGAAGATTCTCACCCTTTCTCTAAAAGAATCTATGGGTTACCACACGTAATACATTATCTTCTCTACATATGTGTGCATATTAAGTATGCAAACAGATGTAAAATCTAAAACAAAAAATACACAACGCAGATTATAGAAATAATGTGAACTAAAATCTTAAATCTTGATTACTGTGAAAAAATCGCAGGGAATTAAGAAGATAGGGTAGGTTTAGCTAGACTACAAGGTATAGGGGTTTAGAAATCACGAGCCTGAGGTAGAAATAAACCGAAAGGAGGGTTGAGTCAGGCCATCATACCTAGTGGTGTGATCAGTAGGACATAAGGGTAGAATTATGAGCGTGGCTACGAGACAGGAGCTACGAGATTTAAACTACGAGGTAGAAGCTTAGAAAAGTAAATCAGCTAGGTAGGGTTCATCACAATTGGTGTCAAAAGCCAAGGGTGACGGACCATTACAACTGTTGCCGCGGACCAGGAGAGTAAAGGTTACAAGTTGAGAGAATTCTGAGATATTATAAAAATAAAATAAAATGAACAAATAAATGAAATTATAATTAATTGGAAAAAAAAGTGAATATTTTAAACGAAAAGTGAAAAACGTGCCATTAAAACAACTTCAGATTACATAAAACAAGTGGAAAAAAAAATCGCATCATTAAATTATACAATAGAAATATAACAATAAATCAAAAAAATAATTTAATCGAAAAGTGAAAAACGTGCCATTAAAACATCTTCATTAAACGTGAAACAAGTGGAAAAAAAAAAACGTACCATTAAATAAAACAGTCGAAAAAAAAATATAATAACTCAAAAACCAAATATTTTAAAACAAAAAGTGAAAAACGTGCCTTATACCAGATAAAAATCATAAATCTCATAACACCCAGGAATGTTGACCCAGATTTAGAAGGGTGGTGCGTATTGATAAACAAAAAAAAGCCGTTATATAAATAAAAGCGCATTCCTTCGGTGATCAATAATAATAATCATCCAAATTAGTTCATTGACTGAAGCCCGAATGTAAACAAGCGATTGAACAGACACCGTCGCGAGGGAATGTTTGTGTTGCCACAAACATAAGTGGTCTTACTGATAAATATGTTTGTAACAGAATAGATAAATCTTTGTTATGTTCGCATTGGAACATCTCGAGATATTACTTTAAATAATAAAGAGATACTTAGATAGTTAATCAAATGACGTTGTTTATGTTAATAGTGGTCGAGGGTATTATTGGTTCCTTCGAGTTGAAGGATTTTATAAATAAATACTTCTTTTGACACGGTGACATAAAAATAAATAAAATCAACATAACATACACAGCAAAGGACGGATAAAAATAAAATAAAATATTTACAGTGTGATTTTCAAATCGTTGCGTTCAAAAGTGTAACAGGGACGGATTGGACCTTTAGACACATCATTACATAGATGTCGGATGAATAAACTAGAAATCTAGCCTTACCAGGGGTTTGCATATTTCTCGGGTGACCGAGTTATTTCCGATTTGCAATATAGAGCAAATAAGTGGAGCGGTTTAAAACGCATCCGGGTTTAGGAGGGGGTAACTTGTTTAAAACGGGGTTTAGGTACATTATACATTTGTGTATACGTGCAAATAAATAAATAAACAAACAAAGTCGGTGTGCAAAAAAAAAAAAAAAATAAATAAAAATAAAAAAATGATTGCGCAATTGACGGCAGAATGTTGTTTGAATTTCGGAAAATTTTTGTTCGGAAGGTTGCAATAGAATATTAGTAGGTAATAGATAGGAAACAAGGGGAAATTTTGCAAATTAATGGAAGGTGATTCAATTCCTAATAAGCAAGCTAGGAGTTTCTAAAGCCAAAAGTTCATTGAAAAATTTAATGAGACCTGTGAAAATAACACAGCGGCCTTTGAAGAAACACTTGACCGGAATGTGTTTACAAAATAAATTGTCAACGTTAGGTTGAGGAATAAATCGGGTGTAAGGTCATTAAGTCGTTAAAAAAATGAGATAGTAAACGTTATGGCATACATTCGGATGAGTAAACATACGACATAGATCAAATAAACCTCAGATAAAAGATAAATAAGAATAGCATATGAAGAGATTACATAAAAGTTGATCCCCTCAAGATGTTCTAGTAGATATCTTGAAACGAATAAAAATCTCGAATCAATATTTGATTCTAGTGCGTACGAGTTGGGTTGGATGCCTTTAGCATTATCCTTTCAGATGTTTGTCGTATTGTCGATTGTATCAAACTAATATCGCTGCAATTGAATGCAGATAAGTGTTAATTAACGTATTCAGAACTTGGGAGGCTGTCTTAAATGAAAAAAAAAATTGCGCAATTATATTTAGTATTTCGAAGTGGAAATAGTTAGTTTGGGTACAAGTGTTTTAGGAGCGGGGATTAAATCACCAGCGGTTAAACAAGTTGAATTATACCTAAACTGTTTTGAAGTGCAAGAATAAGTGTATAGGGATGCTTATGCGTGTGTGTGTATATAGAAAATATATATACATATACATATGGATATGTAAATGTTTCAGAAAAAAAAAAAATATATAAGAGTAAGCAAAGGAAAATTAGAAATTTAAATAAGTCAATCTCTGTCATCGGGTTTTAAAAGAAGGAAGGAATATGCCTAGGAATAAACGTTGTCCTGAGGCAGGACAGGAGAGGGAACGCATAGAATTTGTGGCCGCCGTCGAGAATGCTGCGAGTAACAATGTTCAGATGGATGTAGGGCAAATTACCCTAATTATACAGCAGGCCTTGGGTCCGTTGGTCAGCAAGATACAAGAAATGGAGAAACAAAGGGAGGTTATACCGGTGGCAACCACGACGGGGGAGGGAAGTACGGCGCGAAACGTACTTCAACTCGTAGAAATGATGCCCACGCAGGAAAAGCCCACGTTCAGCGGGGGAACTCAGAACCCAATAGCTTTTCTAGAGGACCTTAAGGATTATGCAAAACGTACGAATCGCACTGACATCATGATGGTAGTTAAGGAAAGTTTAAAAGGAGGTGCTAAAAGCTGGATGAAGCTCTATTCTAAACGTTGGAATAATATGGAAGATTTCGAAAGGGATTTTATTGCCAATTATTGGGGTGACATATGTCAGAAAAACATGAGACGGAGGCTATCAGATGCAGTATGGGAGCCAAAAAGGGGAGTCACCATGCTGGCGCACTTTGCGAAGTACTGGGAGCTCGCCAAAGCACTAAAAATCACCGACACACCATTAGGAGTAATTAATGAGATAATGAGGCATTTCCCGAAAGAAACCCAGGCATTGTGGTTTTCACGCGAGCAAGGAGATGAGTTGGACGCGGCGGAATTCCTGAGAAAATTGGATAATATGGTCTGCGCCCCGCAGGACAAAACTACAGAGAAGAGGGGTAGGGATGACAGGAATGCACACGACAACAGAGACCGTCGACACGCGATTCGCCCGAAGGTTGGGGTTATTGAGGGAGCACCACAGGCAACGGGATGCAGGACGTGCTGCGGGCCAAGTACGCAACCAGCAGCTAGCAGTAAAACAGCACCAATCAGCGGGAAGGAGGTATGCAGAGTTGAAGATGCGGGAAACGACAGCGAGTCGGTCCAGGAGCTCTGAGGATTACGACTCCAGAAGAAATAAGAGCAGCGACGCCAAGACACAACGTAGCTTTAAAAATAATGTTGAAATATAATTGGGATGTAACAAAGGGTTTAGGGAAAAACGAACAAGGGATAACAGCTCCAATAAAAGCATGCAAGGCGGTACGCAGAGACGAGAGTGCAGATGATGAAAAAACGTATGAAAGGGAGGAAGTGACTGCGTGTGTGAACTCTTTGCAACAATTAAGCGACGTGTGGAACGCGGTGGAGATGTATGAAAATGACTTAGGAAGAGAATGCATCGGATTTAACACCGTATTTGAAGACGAGGATTATGAAGAGATAGGACGGGGAAGTACATTACCGCAATTACCAGAGGCTAGGGCTCACATACATGAGTTAAAGGTAAATTGTTTGATAGATACGGGTAGCCAAATAACGTGTATTGCGCAAGAATTTTGGGAATGTCATTTGAGCGATCAATCGCTATATCCAATCATGCCGGTAGCTTCAGTACAAATTAAGGGGGCTATGGGACAGAAAAGCCAGAAAATTTCACGGTTAGTACTAGTACCATTACGTTTTGGGGATATTCAAATCAACACATCATGTCTCATAGTATCAGGTTTAATAAGATCTATAATACTAGGGGTAAACTGGCTAGATAATTACTCGGCAGAAGTAAAGTGTGGGAAAAAGCGGGAATTGATAGTCACTACTGAGCGGGGAAGAAAAAAAATTAAATTAATAGATTCCGGGGTTGTGAGAAGTGAATTAGGAAAGCAGTTGAGTGAGGAAAACACAAATAGTGCAACCCAGTCGATAAACGTCATAGAGAATAACCAACTTTCGGATTTTGCGGAGGAGACTAAACAGCGAATTGCGGCAATGGTAGCTGGTTTGGAACTGGATGACGTCAAGAAGGAAAAATTAAAGGAGGTACTAGACAAACATAATCGAGTGTTCCTAGGTAAACCGGGGCTAACAAATATGTACATTCATGAAATAAAAATGATAGACGAAACGCCATTTGTAAAGAGGTCGTATCCGGTCCCCTTCGCGTATAGGAATAAGGTAGATGAAAAAATTGACGAATTAGAAGCTTTAGGCATAATCAGCCGGCGGGCGACTCCTTTCGCGAGTCCCTTAACCTATACAATGAAGAAGGACGGTACTGTGCGCATATTACTTGATGCTCGCGAATTAAATACGAGGATGTCCGGGGAAACGGAGAGACCACCACTTACATCGGAAATATTACAGCAATTCCACGGGGTTAAGCACGTAACTACTCTAGATTTGGAATCTGCTTATTTCCAGGTACCCTTATGTGAAAGTAGTCGTAAATACACCGGTTTCGTCTATAATGGCAAGTCTTACGTCTACAACGTATTACCGCAAGGACTGAAAACATCGGTTGGGAGCTTCTCCCGCGCCATGAATAAAATTCTGGGTAGTGAAATGAAGGCGTTTTGCACTAATTATTTAGACGACCTAGTCGTGTTCTCATCCGGAGATTTTGACGAGCACCTAAACCATCTAGATGCAGTTTTGGGAAGGTTACAAACAGCCAATATGACCTGCAAATTGGAAAAATGCCAATTTTTGTTCACGGAAGTAAAAATGTTAGGCCACATTATAACGCCTTATGGGATACTCATGGACCCAGGGAAAGTTTCGGCGATTAAGAACTTCCCAGCGCCTAAAAAAGTGAAGCAGGTAAGAGCATTTCTGGGTTTGTGCAATTATTACAGGAGGTTTGCAGATAAATATGGGGCTTCAACACAGGTATTATGCAATTTATTAAAGAAAAATAAGCCTTGGAGGTGGACTGCTGTAGAGCAGGAAGCATTTGAAAACGTAAAAACTTTATTCCTTGAGTCTGTGATATTAACTCATCACAACCCCAACAAAAATTATTATCTACAAACTGATAGTTCGGGGTTCGCCATCGGGTCCGAGTTATATCAATTAGACGACGAGAATAATCATCATGTGATCGGTTTTGTTAGCAAATCACTAACCGGGGCCGAGTTAAAGTGGACCGTTTCCGAACAGGAGCTATATGCAATAATCTATTCGTTACGCAAATTCGAAACCTATCTGCGAGGCGCGCAGCTAATCATACGTACGGATCATCAGGCGTTATCGTTCTTAAAGACTTGGAAATTATACAGCGCTAGGGTGACACGGTGGATTTTATATTTAAACCAATTCAATTTTAAAGTCGAGTATGTAAAAGGCAAGGAAAACATCGGACCCGATATCTTGTCTCGCTATTCTCAGGATGCGGTAAATGTGCAGGAGGAAAAGGTAGTATGCCCTGAAGTGGCCGCATTTGCAGTGAGTGGGAAACAGTTAGTAAAATCACACTTAGAAAATCTAGAACAACTACAAAATCAAGATGAGTTTTTGGGAGAGGTGATAGAACATTTGGGAGGTAAGTCTCGCGAGACACCCACAAAAGGAGTGGCTAGGTATTTGAAAAATTACAAGTTAGGCGGTAAGACATTATATTACAAAACGAGAAATGACGGTACGGTATTAGCTATACCTAGTAATTTATCCGGAGATCTTATCAAACTGGTTCATCAGGAAATTGGTCATGCGGGCGGGTTAAAGACGGTTCAAGCGTTGAAAAGTAGGTACTTCTGGCCGAAGATGTATAAACAAGTTAAATGGGTTGTGAAAGCTTGTCATCTCTGCCAATTAGCAAAGCGCGAAATTCGGCCAACGGTAGGACCGGGTAGGTCAATCCTAACGAAGAGGGTAGGAGAATTGGCCATGGCTGATTTATACGGGCCGTTGCCTAGGAGCATAGGGGGGGTGAGGTTTATTTTTGTGGTCCAAGACTCTTTCAGTAGATTCATTCAGTTGTATAAATTAAAGGTTGCCAACACTAGTACCGTATTGAAGTGCGTAGAGCTTTTCATAAAACAGGTAAAGGTTGAGGCTATGTTAACAGACAACGGGTCTCAATTTTCCTCAAAGAAATGGAACCAAGGTCTGGAAAGGATGGGGATAAGGGTCATGCATACGTCGGTGCGAAATCCTGGACCAAACATCACGGAAAGGGTGAACAAGGAGTTGGGACGGATTTTTAGAATATACTGCCATGAAAAGCACACTAAGTGGCCAATGTTTCTAAAGGACATTCAAAGAACATATAATAACACAGTACATTGTACGACTGGATTTTCACCTAATGAGGTAGTATTTGGAAAACAGCCACAGTATAGCTTAGATAAATATATGCGTCAAAGTAACATACCTAAATTAACAGAAGAAGAGATTAGGAACGCGGTTCAAAAGAATCTAGTAAGAAACGCCGAAAAAAGACAGCAATTCTACAATATAAAGAAAAGGCTAGAGACATATGAGGTAGGAACATTTGTGAAACTCAAAAAGTACACTCAGTCAAATTTACTCAGGAAACATACAAAAAAATTCGCCCTTTTGTTTGACGGTCCGTTTGTTATAGCAGCTGTGCCCTATTCCAACAATTACACGCTGATGGATCCAAAAACAAAAGAGATACGAGGCGATTACAGTGCGATCCACCTAGCTAGATATTATTTTAATGAAACGGAAAAACAGCAGAAGGAAATACAGGTGATAGAAATTGACTAGAAAAAAGGCGAGGTTAGGATAGGTTAGGTTAGGTTAGGTGTAGAATAAGAAGAAGTGGGGATAGTTATTTTGCGAGATTTCGAAATTTTGTGTGATCATTTTTGATAAGGAAAAAAATAGACAAGTATAAGAAAAAAAAAATGTAATTTAGAAACATTCGAAAAAAAAAAAAGAGTTTTATTTAATCTATAATACCGTCCTTTAGGGATATTAGGAGGGATTTCACCATGTTATGTTATGTTGGGAAAAAAAGGGGAAGGATAGCGAGTTTAGAGAATAAAATAATATGTTATGCTTAGGGGGGGGAGACGGGAAAACAAAGGTTATTTAATTAAGAAATGTTAGAATATAGATTATGGCAAGGAGAGAAATACATATTAAGATGTTTCAGCTAAATGGCAACTAATTTTAGGCTTAGGAAACTATAAAATTAAGAATTGTTATTTAATTAAGAAATGTTAAAATACAGATTATGGCAAGGAGAGAAATACATATTAAGATGTTTCAGCTAAATGGCAACTAATTTTAGGCTTAGGAAACTATAAAATTAAGAATTCAACATTAGGTTTAGGAAAACGGAAACATAGAAGATTAAGAATCTAACCTTAGATTTAGTTTGTGTGACATTAGATTTTAGGAAATTACAAAAAAAAAATGTAACTTGAGATTTAGGAAAATAAAAGATTAAGATTGCAACGAAAATTTAAATAGCTTTGGGGCTTTCAAAGAAAAAAAGGGGGAGGAAGGAGACGTTCGAGTGAAGAAGCATGCTTGGGTGATAAAAGGGTAACCCACTGAACGAAGGGGATGAATTCGGACAGAAAGAGAGAGAAAAAAAAAATTTAACACAGATAGGATAAGAAAAAAAAAAAAAGAAAAAAAAAATTTTCTTGAAAAAAAAAATATATCTAAATATAGTAACATGTAAACCAAATGAGGCACGGGCAAATTGCGAAGGAGTATAATAAATAGGGGTGCTCACATGAGTACAGTCAAAAAAAAAAAAAAAACAACATCTAAAGAGAAAATTTTTTAACAACTGAATAACTTTCTGCAATTCACCGTAAATCATATGGTCAATAGGACCGCGAGATTGATTCAATCTTTGATTTGACCATGTACAGGAGGCTCTGGTCCAACAGGTTGGGGGTCACTGGGACACGCGAGTTGAGGGGCGTGCCCATTCAAAAAAGAAAAGGATGTGTATGTGTGCATATATGTGTAATACGTGTATGTTCATATGCGCATTGTTGCCATTAAAACGTTCCTGCGAGAAAAATTCGTGTGGAATTCTAGAATCGCGAAAAAAAAAAAAAAAAAATATATATATATATGAATAAGGAAAATCAAAGATTGGAAACCGTCTCGATGACGAAGAGGGAGTAAGGGTCATAGGGGGGAAGGTATAGGGGTAAGAATCTTAGGGGGGTAGGACAAAGAGTAAGGACAGCAACTGACGTAAGTTAGCCGACTTAAATAGGTCATTGGGTAGACTAGAGTAAATTGAAAAATGGTTCCAGCACAGAGGAACACCGAACAGGATTCTACGATAGGAAATAGTGAAAGTTAGGGGCGCACAACCAGTTAGAATTTCGAAAAAAAAAAAAATGCAAATAAGAGTAAAGAAGACTTAAAGAAAAATTGTAGAAAATTAGATCGCCTATGTTTAGTTTTAATTCCATCAACTAACACTAGGAGGCGTGTTTACCGCTGGAATTATAACTATAGGGGGGCTGTGATGAATGGTAACTTCCAATTTACGAGAAAGCCTACGGGAATTTTTTTTTTAAGATGAAAAGCGCAGTACTACGACATCTGTATGGTCAAATTCAAACTTGCTCGAAAATAGAGGTATTTTTAAGTTGTTTGATGTATTATAGTTACCTTAAATATACACAGATGGTAATGAGATCGATATTTAACGGGAACCCCGGGATTAGGGACGATTTTAAACGCGAGAGTTGAGACAACCAACTAGATAGCAGGAAAAGCAATTAAAAATCAACTCAGCCTATCAGCAAGAAGGGGGTCGTGCCCATTTTGAACACAAAGGATTGTACTTTGACCCTAGTGATTAGTGAAGAAATTTATGGTCTAGACGTTCCCACAGAGATCAGGGTTGAATGAACTAAGAGATGAATATCGAATTATTCAAGGTTTTTAGTACAACGAACCCAAGTAATGTTATTAATAAAGGGTACCTTCAAGGGGTCGGGAGACCTTAGTTTCGAGTGCATTAGGGCGTTTTTAGTTGCGGAAAACACACTTGGATAACGATAAAAAAATTTATCAGTAATATATTGAGGGGAAAACGCGGAGACAACGGGGCATGCAATGCGGGAGGATTTTCAATTATAGAATAAGTACATATGACGGCTGGGGGGCGAAATTCGAGGAAAAACGTAGTAGAGGAAAATGAATATACATAACACAATGGAAAATTATTGTTATCAATTCTAGACGGAACGGAGTGATTAGGAAAGCGAATTGGGAAGAAAAAGTCAAAAAAATTTTAGAGTTTAAGGATTGAACAAGAGGACGAAACAAGGGTTTGGTGCAGTAGCAGATGCTTGGAAAGGAATTGGAATAACATACCTAGGGGGGGGTGGAAATACTGCAAACATTGCGATAGATTAATTCATAAAAAAGGAGTCATTTTACGTAATTAAAATAGTGATCATAACATAAAGTTACACGAGACTGCAAGGGAAAATGAGATATTTCAAAGGTTGTCGACCCCATATGTATATTGTTGATATAAACAAGGAATATTCGAACATGCCTTTTGTTTATTTAAGGCCCATTATCCATTAAAAAGGGTCATAAAAATTAACGTTGCTCTTACCTAGTATTTAGATTATAGAATTTCCGTAAAATTTAATTATAAACACATTAAAATGGATTTATCGCCAGGTATGTAGAAATCGTAATGTATACACACGTCAGGGCTTGCAGTTTATGGGATTTTGAGCGAGAGAGAGATGGAAAATTGGGCGGAATTTGATCGAAGTAGTTAACTTGACAGATATTCCAGGGTAGGAATAGTTAGTGGGCCGGAAAACACCATAAATAATATATCAAAAAAGGAAAAAAGGGTTTTAGCGGGAGATGGAATCACGGCAAAAAGGCAAACGTCAAATTTCAATAAGGGATCATTGAGTTAGGAGTGGGGGGAGAGAACGAAAAACCGACATAACCAGAGAACTCAGATAAGGAAATGGGAAAAACTCAAAACGTTATAAGTAGAGTAGATACGGAACCAGGATATGATTCCTTATTAACAACGAAGGGAAAATCATCTAAGAATAGTTGCTAAAAACACCGTTATTTGAAGGAAATTTAGGCGGGAAAAGCGAAAAGTCAAATATGCCACATAAATAATGAAAATACGGTTCTGAGACATAATTGCTTACGTAGACTAGGGGAAAAGAAATAATTTTCGTGGAAATTTATACAGGACAACTAGCGTTTAAAACTAGGAGACTGAAGAATCTACGTTTTCCCTAATATTTATGCCAATTAAAACACAGTTTTAGCAGATCACTTATGGGCATGTTCAAATTGAAAAAAAAAAACAAGATTAAAACCATGTTTATAAAACATATTATGAAGACAGAAGACATGTGGGAAAATGGGCAAACTGGATGGCAGCTTACTAAGTCCGGGACTAAAAACCTTAGAAAAGCGAGACAAAGTTGTGGGACGAACCGAGATTTAAGAAGAGGAAAAATCGAAAGATCTTATGTAGGGACAAACGATAACGAGATGGGGTTTTCAAAAAATTTCGAGTGATTACAGATTATAATTCCTCGTCAAGGAATATACGATTATGCCCTTTTGGAGCTGTGATGGGTATAAATTAGCGTGTTTGGGATTATTCGGGAAGTCCTCCGACAACTGGCAAGGTTGCTTAAAACGTCGCGCGTGTCGTGAGAATTACCCTGGTGATTAATTAATGGAGTTTAGAATCAGTTCATACTTTGAAAATACAGTGGAAAAATAGCATCAGTTTTACACTTTAAAAATACAGTGGAAAAATAGCATCAGTTTTACACTTTAAAAATACAGTGGGAAAATAGCGTCAGTTTTGTACTTTAAAAATTCAGTGGTAAAATAGAGTCTACAATCAGTTTTATACTTTGATAAAACAGAGAGTGGAGTGTCCGGATACTGATAATTGATTTATAATAATAATAATTTAACGGAGTGTATGATCTTATAATAAATCTAAAAAATCAGTGTTTGCAATAGCCTCCGATTCAAAAAAAATCTAATAATTAATTAATTAATTAAAAATTCAATGCGGAAGGAGAGTTTAATAGAGTGTTTGAATTGATTTAAATTTGTTCTAATAAGGTTAAAATAAAGTTATTTATTCCGAGGTTATATAAAGAAAATTACAGTCTAATAAGTTTTATTAAATAAAAATTTACGTTAAGGCGAAAGTTGGAAATTTTATTACGAGATATTAATTATCGTTAGGTGACAATGCAATAATAATAATTGATTTATAATAATAATAATTTAACGGAGTGTATGATCTTATAATAAATCTAAAAATCAGTGTTTTCAATAGCCTCCGATTCAATAAAATCTAATAATTAATTAATTAATAAAAAATTCAATGCGGAAGGAATTTAATAGAGTGTTTGAATTGATTTAAATTTGTTCTATGAAGGTTAAAATAAAGTTATTTAGTCCGAGGTTATATAAAGAAAATTACAGTCTAATAAGTTTCATTAAATAAAAATTTACGTTAAGTCGAAAGTTGGAAATTTTATTACGAGATATTAATTATCGTTAGATGACAACGCAATAATAATAATTGATCCGAAATCTGGAAAATACTTAGCCGAAGTTTAAATGAATAATCCAAGTGATTAATTTGCTGCCAAACGAAAGTGTTATAAAATAAAGTGGAAGTGGTTCTTTCAGTTCTGTTGTAATTTGAGTGACGAATAATATTTAGTTATTCGTTATAAAAGGATTCTAATTAAATTGGAAAAATAAATAAAACTTAACTTTGTCCTTAATTGAAATAATTCAAACTTAAAGAAAATCTTTAGTTGTTATGAAAAAAAAATATATAATTTAAATTGAGAGAAAAAATAAATAAAACTTAAATATTTTATAAAGTGGAACAATACAAATTTAAAGAAAATTCAAATTAATAAATTAATTTATTAAAGAGTAAATAGGTATAGATATATATCGAATAATAAAATAATATTCGAGCGAACGATTATTAAGAATCGATTCTCTTCTTTAGATTGAAATCAAATATGGGAGAAGAGGAGGGGGGGAGGTATGGATTGTCGGGGTTAATTAGGTAGCATCGTTCTTCTTCGATAATAACGGCAGATAATAAAGGAAAATGTGAGGATTTTTACATCAGAGATCTATTCAAAGGAGAAAGGAAGGAGATGAATTCCGGATCTTGTAGGATTAAATCGTTAAAAGTGGGAAACCGAAATAAAAGTGCGATAAGTTACACAGGTAGTCTGGATGCTCTAATAAAATTCATATCGATGATATTACCCGATGGAGCTGAATTTAAGACATTAGAGCTTTGGTGAGTCCTTACAATATTTAAGCTTTTACAGGTTCCTGTGGATATCCTGACACTGATGAACGTAACGCCAAGTAAGGGTAAGTTAATAATTAACCAATTTATTAGCATTCGCATGTCACACCTCCCATACAGAATGAAATGTTGCTAAACAAATACTTAACACAAAATTAGATAAGTAAATACCTATTTGCCTCCTTTCACTAGCATGATTAGGGTAAGTTTATATGACCTTCGATAGTGTACCAAAATTTCGATTTGAGTTCAACGTCTTCCATTGACCCAGTCACCTAAATTCCATTAACGAATAAACAAAACAAAACTTAACGTCAGGGACAAGTTTATCAATTATAGCTTGCGATGAAATCTGCGGTAAAAATGTGACGACGACATTGACGCTAAATTCACTCAATCCTAAACGACTTAACTGTACTAGAGCGATCGCCAATAGGTAGCATTGTTTTAGCATGCAAAATTTTCGCAAAGTAAGGTACTGCGACTAGCTTCAAACTCTAAGAGAGCTCATCACAATTATTCAGGAGGTCATTGATTCAATGACAACTTGATTTATCTCATTTTTAAATCTTTCTTATAGGAAGTAGGTATCCAAGAACCCATAAATACCCATTATCCTAAATACCTAACACACGAGGAGCTAGTGACCTCATTTAAACAACACTGGTGTTCAAATACTCATACAGTCCTGAATCCTAACTTGTCTTCGAATGTAAGCTTCAAGGCTTCTGTATGTAGGTATAAGCCATCTGGAAATGTAAGTGTCAACCTTTCTCGAACGGACGGCTTTGATCTTGTGGCGGTATTGTCGAGGTGGGCATGCGGGGAAGAGGAAGGACGTATGCGGACAGTACGCTGACGCGGCATTAAAGCCACAGGTTATTTGCATACCGTGAGTCTTGTCGAACCTGAAAGCAAACATAAGGTTCACGAGGTGAGTTTTATGTCAGCTAGTCAGAGGTGGAGTGTAACGCTGGGTCGGTCACGTGGGAGGAAGGATCTGCCCGTCACAAGCTTACGCCACATTCAACGGATAGAGGCATGATAAGGGAAGACATGAAATACCCCTTCTAGACTCAGTAGAGTTAAATTCAATCCGGAGGAGTCGGAAGTCGGAGTAAGACAGAAAAACGGCATGAAGACTTGGTATTCTCCCTGCTGGCGTGAAGGGCCCCTTTCATAGCATGAGACGCTCGTCGAAGAGAGTAAAACTCGGATCTAAGGATAAGCCTAGCAAACGTACTGGAAGAATCCGGGTTTGTAATTGTTGTTCATCGGTTTTCACTTGGTTAGCGGAGGAGCCGACTTTTCAGCAAACATTTTATCCCCCTCCCCATATCCATCCATCCTCAATATTCCAACAATATCGTGAATACTAACTATGACTACTAACTATGATTACACAAAACATTATGTTAGGGGAGGTTGCAGACAAGGACTTCAATTGAGAAAACTGGACCCTCGAGTACGATCCCCGGTAAGGTAAGGTTTGATTTGTTGAAATGATGTAATTTGTTAACTGTTGTTTATGTTATCGATGTATCAGCGGTGATAGGAAGAATTAAATAAACACACTAAATTCCTACGGAAATCAAATAGACACAAAGTCTAAGGTGGGGTTAGTTTATCAAACTCGGTAAAAGATACTCAAATAATAATAATTAATAAATCGGAAGATTCTCACCCTTTCTCTAAAAGAATCTATGGGTTACCACACGTAATACATTATCTTCTCTACATATGTGTGCATATTAAGTATGCAAACAGATGTAAAATCTAAAACCAAAAATACACAACGCAGATTATAGAAATAATGTGAACTAAAATCTTAAATCTTGATTACTGTGAAAAAATCGCAGGGAATTAAGAAGATAGGGTAGGTTTAGCTAGACTACAAGGTATAGGGGTTTAGAAATCACGAGCCTGAGGTAGAAATAAACCGAAAGGAGGGTTGAGTCAGGCCATCATACCTAGTGGTGTGATCAGTAGGACATAAGGGTAGAATTATGAGCGTGGCTACGAGACAGGAGCTACGAGATTTAAACTACGAGGTAGAAGCTTAGAAAAGTAAATCAGCTAGGTAGGGTTCATCACAATTGGTGTCAAAAGCCAAGGGTGACGGACCATTACAAGCTCTTATTAAGAACCAGGATTGCAGGACTGAGGGGAAGGATAAGCCACTCCAGAAACATTCTCATAATAGAATCCCGTTTGACTTCAGGATCGAGCTTAGAAGAACATTGGAGGAAGACACTGGCTCCCATAACCATAATCCCCAGACTGATTTTTTATTTATTTTTTTTACTTATATTTTTATTTTATTTTCTTCTTATTACCATATTTTATAAATATCTATGTGTTTTATGTATGTATTTACACACTATATAGGATATGTGGGATTGCACTCACCTCACCACATTCTGGAATAAAGACCTTTATTTATTTATATATTTTTTGGGTATTTTTGTAAATAATGTGACAGTGATCAATCAACATACAGATCGAGTTCGAATGATACACGGTACCGAAAGAAAGAGACAAACTTAATAGTACTATCGTAAACGAGGAGGAATGGGTATGTTGTTAACTTGTGTAAAGAAGGTTGTAAACAATCTCAGCATTATGGCCCAAACCGTCACATTGACGGCGGCGGTCTTTGTAGGTATAAGTCAATATATTTAAAAAAGTAATTAAGACACGTACCTGTTTTTTTCACCATGATTGTTAAACCAAAAATCATAAAATGTAAAAAAAATCACACCAATACAACAATTATTAAGCATTATATCGTCATTTTACTCGGGCATCGTATTTTTTCCTTTAATTTTGCCATGTCTATCGCCATATGTGAAATATTTTCCATGATAGTGCTAATTTTTTTGAAGATTTCAATTTTCGTTTCTTTGGTGATTCTTGTTGGACTGTCTTCTAATAATGCAGTCATTTCACCAATTTCTTTCTTAGCTCTTTATTTAAATTCTTCATCGTTCCAGTTTTTTTTTTGGGTCTCAAAGTGTTAGTACAGTTGAAGTACAGTTACACACGACTGTTGCCTGCCCAGTAGCAGACAGAACATGGAGAGAACATATAATATAATATTTTCTCTAGTGGCGCACCCAAAGTAGGTAAACGTCATTTGATAACTTATCAACACGGGATTCGTGATTCAACTACAATTTACTTTAAATATCGCTCGTCAGCAGCTAATGTCAGACAGTGGATGCGAGGTGGCACAAGCTACATCTTCTGCATTTTAAACAGTTTCTGAAAACGTCGAGAATAGTGAAGTGTGTGTTTATTGTGGTAGAAAGACATTGTGGGCGTTTACATCAGTAAAACGTGAGCAAAATATTTCCTTACCTCTGGTAAAATAATTGATCCAACATTTCAAACAAATTGAAATCTCAAGCAGGTTATCAGTTTTTTCTAACCCATCATTAAAAAAAAATAGTTTCCATCAGGGCGTGTGTCATATTTGAGGATCCTGTGTGGAGGGTTTTTTGAGGAGAGGAAGGATCGAACGCGGGTTTTATGTAAAGAGACCCATGTAATGTAATGGGTGAAAGGAAATACTGGATATACTGACCCCCAGATTCCTACCCACCAAACATAAATAACAGAAGAATTGATAAGTTTTAAGATTTTCACGGCCAAAAATATTTTCGTTATTTATTTTTGGGGTGTTATGCCATGTTGCGTTACCTCCTTCTTTAGCCAACGTTTCGGACAGTGTTGCAGTGTCCATGATCAGGGCAGATACGGCAGATCCGGTAGATGTGTGATCTACATCATGATCTGGATCAGGATCTGCCCTGATGATGGACACTGCAACGCTGTCCGAAACATTGGCTAAAGAAGGAGGTAGCGCAACACGGCATAACACCCCAAAAACAAATAACGAAAACAGAAGTACTATTTTAGGAAACAGCAAATCCCTTTGTAAGGGCAGATTATAGTTGGACAGTTTTATTAATTATTTTTTTACATTAGCTCCACACAAGAGGCCCTGAGGAAATTCATTTCCCTCAATACCTACTTATTTTACAGGATGCTGTGTAGAGGGTTTTTCTAAGGAAAGGAAAGAGAGAGCTCTGGGAAGGAAATAGGTATGCGAGGTGGGTAGGAATCTGGGGGTCAGTTTGACCAGGAGTGACGGACGTATGAATCCATCCCTCCTACTGGATTATTCTGGCTAGAGAGGTCAAAACACCTCCCTCAACCAATTTCTCTCGATCCACCTACTGCGTGGCGATTGGTTAAGGTAGAACTAACCTACATCGATCTCACAACTGTACTCTCTCGATCCATCGCCTTGCACTGCAGTGAGAGGGATGGATTCATATGTCCATCACTCCTAGACATATTTTACCCCAGATTTCTACCCAAGTCTCATATCTTTTTCCTTCCCAGAAATTCCACTCCTTCTTTTCCCTAAAAAGACCCGCCTCGATTTTTTTAATGATTTTTTTTATTCCTTGTAATACTTGGATACATGAAATAATCAAAGTGGAGAAATTAAAATAGTTTTTATGTAAATTTCATCTTTCGTTATTAATTATTTTAACTTCATTAATAACCTTGAGCTGACATTAAACTGAAATGGCGCAATGACTTTGAAGAGAATGTTGATATTTTGAAAAACCCCGCCTTATCTCTAGTCTGCGGTCAGCAAATTGTGTATTTTTATACATTACAGATAACGCTACTGACAAATTAGTTGCAAAACATTTTTTTTGCGTTGATAATAAGCTTGTTATTTACATAATGTCAGTGCAATCACGAAGTGATAACGAAAAAAATTCTGAAAACTCATTTTAAGCCCGTGGGTGCCGGTATACGATTAATCGTTGGGGTGCGATTGATTCTTGGGATGTGTGAGAACTGACAACGACGAAAGTTGCGTGACAGATAATTAAAAGGTAAGAACATAATGATCTTTACGAGGTACAGTACATCCTGGACTTGATCTTATTATTTAATCTTTCGCACAAATCCAAAACCATTTCATATGGCCAACTTCAAAACAATGACGTGCTGGTCTAACAGGTACCAAAGAATTAGACAGTTTTACTGTCTTTTCATTAAATCGGTTTTAGTGATTCTGTCGTACTTTTTAAAAATGTTTTCTCCCGAAGTGAGACCAATTTGACTTGACTTCGGTAAACCGACACACCAGCAAAACAATTCATGTCACATTAGCACAAATCAGCTCATACCCTTTAAAGGGGTACCCGGGTTCATGGGGTGAGGTTTATCTAGGTACTGGCGGCGGATGCGTTTGTCCTCTGCGTGGCGGATGGGGTCGGGAGTGACTGGTTGAGGTTAACCTAACCTACTCGTAGAACTCAGTGGTGTTACCAGTCATGTTTAAGAATCTAGTTTAATATGAAATTGATGTTTTTTTCCTCATTTCTCAATCCTTAGTACTCGTTTTATTATAATCATATTATATTACACCACATTATATTACAGATTTTTCAGTATCATAAAAATAATTAAAATTTACACACGTAAAAGCCGAATCCCAGATGGGCGTAAAAACATCAAATCCGACGTTATTAATAGCCTTGGGTTTGAATAGTTGAAATTTATGAACCCGACTTCGAATACATCTGCCTTATGCAAAACAATCTTCGTACTGGAAGTCTTTAAAAATAATTTCTTTTTTAATAGAACCGAATTCAAGCAAGTTGTTAATAATACCAAAATATGGCGCCATTTACGTTAACAGCTAGCATGAGGAACGGCGGCTGGCAGTGGTAAGGGAACGTATCCATACTACGTGACCTGTTCAGGGAGGGGGGGGGGGGGGGGTCTTCAAAATACCACGCTTGGTACAAATGAGCGGCGGGTTGCTTTGGTTTTTGGTCACCGGGGGAGGGTTTAAAAATTGCAAAAAGTTGATCACGTAGTATAGGTACGTTCCCTAAATACTATTAGATTTGTAATTTGGTGAATCTCTCCGGGTATGGAGAGATTGACGCGCGCCACATGCCTCGCTGCCGGAAACTCGCTAGTATTTTATAAAATTGTGAATTGAGGACCTCAGTGAAGCTTTGACTAATTTCAACTAAAATAAACCAAACAGTGAGACCCAGATTATCAAATAATGCAATCATATGATTTTTTTTTCAATGGCTCTACAACTACAATAGGGTCGTAAAATAATTTCCCTCAGGACATCTGTCATCCTTGGGGATGCTGTGTGGAGGGTACATTAAAGGTAAGGTATAAGAGGAAATTTTGGGAAGGAAAAAATTATGCGGGGTGGTTGAAAATCTGGGGGTCAATGGGTCAAGCAGTGGCGGAAGTATGAATTTATCCCTTCCGCTGTGATGCAAGGCGATGAGGCTAAATGATATCTCTTTACCAGCCTCTTTGATCCGGCCCGCCACGCAGTATGTAGGCGAACGCATCTACAGCCAAGACCGAGACAAACTTTACCCCATGAAACCCATGCTGAGGCACCAAACGTGTTGGTTATCCAATAAATGATTCCCAGACATTGCACGAATAATTAAATCACATTGAAATCTGTTAAACAAAAATCACTCCCCCTTATCGCCCCCTAGGCCTATATCGCCCCCGATCCCCGAGCGCGATATCTATGTAGGCATTCACAAGGTTAACCTCTCAGTCTTCGACCGTTTGTCAGAGTGTCAAAATATTTCCACTTTGCAATCAATTCAAATAAATGAATTATCTTCGAACATATCGAAAACTAACACTGTTTTTAATAGGTGATAAATACATTTTCAAATTTTAGAAATCGAAAAAAAAACACATAATATTTGAAGTGTAAAATTTTTTAATGCAAATGTGAAAACATTTTAAAAATGTCTCACCTTACGTTTTTTCTAACATAAAATTTAGACACATAAATATTTTATTAGACAAATGTACTATAAACGTGATCGTCATCTTTGACGTTCCATGTAATAAACACTTCCAGTTTCAATTATTATTTTTAATTGATAAACTAATGTTTGAGACAAGATTTTTATGCATGGTACAAAGGGGAATAATTATTATAAGTAATAATTATTTGTCAGAAACACTCATCTTCATCGAAAAAATCTACCGAGAAAAGATACATGCCGCCGCGTCGGGACTCGATTGTTGAATGAAACACTAGTATATATTGAATTATTTGGCGGGTAGGAGGTTTGGTGACGTACCTCAGTGGTTAAGAGCAGTTGACCGGATATCAGAAGGACACGGGTTCGAGTCCCGTCGGCGGTATGTATCTTTTCTCGGGAGATTTTTTCAACATAGAAGAGTGTTTCAGGGTAATAATTATTACTTTTCGATCACCGTAATATTAATGCAATGAATAAAGAAAAAATTTAAAAAAACCTGTAATAATTGTTATTTCCAGTTTAATTTTTTTCAAATTGTGATCCAATGCTTTTATTTCATTGAGTTGTACATTTTTATCAGCGGGTTTTTTTTACATGAATACCGCACAAGAGTCCCAACTGCTCCCGTCTGAAGCCAGTGGGACTATGGCATCCCAAATTG
The DNA here is from genome assembly GCA_917880885.1 of Limnephilus marmoratus. Classification (NCBI taxonomy): domain Eukaryota; kingdom Metazoa; phylum Arthropoda; class Insecta; order Trichoptera; family Limnephilidae; genus Limnephilus; species Limnephilus marmoratus. The sequence goes on along the minus strand of OU862922.1, from coordinate 36,075,301 downwards.
GGGACGTTGTGAGGCTGAAGGTAGTGGGGAGGGGAAGGAGATAGGGAAGAAGAAGGTGGGGATAGTACCTGGCTATTCAGATCTGGTCACCAAACACGGCTAAAGCCATTTCAAGCAACGTTTCAATTCTGAATGGCGGTCTTACACCAGGGCGATACTGAGAGTATCTTTCACTCTGGAACATACCGCAAATATACTATATATTATTTTAAATGAATAAATTGTGAAATAACACAAATTAATCAAATAAAATTTATTTGCTACGCCGGGATTCGATCCCGCGACCTTCGGAGTGCTAGTCAAAAGCCTTACCACTGGACTACGCCGGCCGTCAAAAAACCGTCGTTGCGGTTAACTTTTAGATTTGATTATAAAGTGTGTTGTTTTTTCTTTCTAACATCATTTATGTTATTTTTCTGATAGGAACGGAGTCAACGATTTCTATGAGACATACGAGTATATGAATTGATCCGAGAAGCGAACAAATTAGTCTGAGGGGTTAAAATACATACAAAAAGTGTGTGCGTCATTTGATTGCGCCGTTTAAATATTGTATTATCAGTTTTATTATTTGACCTGTTGTCATTGAAATACATTATAATATATTTTTTAAATGCAATAATATGAGTTTATCCTTGCTTTGAAATACATTAGAATATTTTTTTTAAATGCAATAATATGACTTTATCCTTGCTTCCTTCATTATCCCTGTTATTGAAATACATTATAATATATTTTTTTTAATGCAATAATATGACTTTATCCTTTTTTTTATTAAATTTTTTAAATTTTTTTAATTTTATTTAATTTTTAATTTAATTTAATTTTTTAAAATTTAATTTTTTTTAAATGCAATAATATGACTATATCTCGTGTGGATGAATAAGCATTAATTTGGTGGAATTTTTTTTATTCTTTATCATTAAAACAGTATGAGAAATACGTAATGCACAAATATAACCTAACGAGCTTTAGGAACTGTTGGACGGCAGTGGGAATATTTTGTAGGATTGCCTTTTCTTCCAAAGTCAATAATCCATAGTTTAAGTTTAAAGTAAACTCGTCACTTTTAGCCCCATAACCGGCCAACAGGGCCGGACTGAGAAATAAGCTAACAAGGCAATCAGCACGCCAGCAGCGGTAGGCAGAGAGAAATGACCGTCAGATTATTCAAACATCGCCCATTAGCAGTGCCGGACTGAGAATTTTTGAAATTTTTGTCATTCAAGAAAAGAAAAATGTTTTAACGAAAAATATTTTTCCTCAGAGTCTTTATGGGGTCTTTTGTAAGGGGACACCCCTGGTAAGTCACCGGCCGTAGCGAACCACTTGGGGTGACCTATGACAGAGGTGTTGGTTATCTAATAAATGGTACCCGGGGCGGCGCTGCTTATACTGTTTCCCAAATTGTAAATGTTATTTTTGGCGTTCCTTGCAGTTGGGACTCTTGTGGGATTTTTAATCGAAAATATTCAAAAGAGCGATTGTGTATCTTTTGTGGATACGGAATCGATTTCGTACGTAATCGACTGTCAAATTTGTGTGATTATCTATGGCTTGCAGTTGCTTTATCTACTGGCTGATACGTCAACTGTTGGCACTGTCGCCGATTTCAACTAGTTGAAAGCAGGAAATGCTGTAACTATACATGATTATTTATTAATTTAACGTACGTTTAAAGTTGCATACCGTGGATTTGACACTAGCGAAGTTTCAATCTAAATACGCATGAATTAGTTAGTTTGCCCAAATTAACCTTTAACTGCTGACGTGATTTTTTTACGTGTACTCTGACGTTGGGGCCTGGGCGGCCTGTTACTTTAAATGTATTTATAATATTGAAAATTGAACGCGAAATTATTATTTATTTGACAATTAGAATATATTTAAATTATAATAAAATACTTTTTTATTGTTAAGTAATTATATTTGATAATTTGGATATTATATAATATTTTTTGGCAAAAATCACTTGAGATCAGAAATCAGTTTGTATTATCTATTTAACTAAGTAAAAACAATGAACTCACTTTCATTATAATATTTCAAAAGTGTCTCAAATAAACTAGACATATACAACTTTAGTAAAGTTGTTACTTGTATGTAGTAAAAATCAACTTTAAAAAAGTCACGTAAGTACTGACGATGAGTCAGAGAGGCCCGCAAAAAAATTGAAATAAATTTACTTACAGAAATTTAAAATTATAGCGTCACTAAATTCGAAACTACTGGAAGCGGCGTATGCGGATGTATGAAGCGGCGTATGCGGCGTATGCGCGGGGGAGGGGAGTAATTCGATATTTAGGACGGAGCGGCCCCCACATCGGCAATTAAAGGTTAAGAATCTGATAACCTATTTTGTGCACGTAAACAGTTGTATCTTGTAGTAATTGTTGAAATGAAAAGTAATTCCCATAATCTGTGCTTAAAAGTGCGGCGGTTAGTGGAATAATTAATGTATTTCGTCCCCAAATGTACAATTAGCTGTACGTGCATACTGCCTAAAAAGGTTTGCCTTAAGAGGGTATAACCAGAGAAAACCAGAAATATGTCATTTTTAAATCAGATTTTAGACGTATTGACTCTTTTCTACAAATAATTGTTATTTCAAAAGATTTTTCTTTTATATAGGCAACGCATGTTTTAAATTTTGAGAAAAAATGTTTATTTTTAGAATAATAAGGTTATACCATAAGTCATTGGCAGATTTGTTACATTTTCAAAAAATATTTCGCATTATACAACACCCATTTCAAATCATATAATCATGCAGTAAAATAGATCAAACATTATCTGGGAAACGCATGTTTCAGAATTTTCATTTTAGTTCAAATAAAATCATTATAAAATATATTCGTACATGTGTTTCTTGACGAAAATTGGTCAGCTTGTGTATTTATTTGCGCACTTACAAACTAATATATTTCATATTTTTTTACATTCTTATTTATCTTAGATATTATTGAAAAATGATAAATACTTATGATCAAAAATAATTACAAAAAGTACATAATTTTAATAGTTTTATCATCACGCCTTTCAGCATTTTTGGATGTAGGTTTAAAAAAGCAAATTTGGAATGAAATAAAATCGGTATTGAGTTATAATTTTAAAAAGCTGGTCTGGAAAATAATTAATCGGAACCGCCCTGTACGACCGTAAGAACAACTTTCGATGAAATGTGGATTTTCGGCCGCTGGCTGGTTAAATGCTCTTAAATAGGTTCTTAATTTGGGCAAACTAAGTAATTCATGCGTATTTAGATTGAGACGATGCTTCACAAACGGCAAATTCATGGTATGCAATTTTAAACGTAGATTAAATGAATAATTAATCTAATCAAGTTATCAAGTATAGTTACAGCATTTCCTGCTTTCAACTAGTTGAAATCGGCGACAGTACCGACAGCTCTGCTGACATATCAGCCCGTAGAAAAAGCAATTGCAAGCCATAGAATATCATATAAACTGCGCTTTATGAACTTCATGTATTCTTATCTTTACTTATGTACTCGTACATCTTATGACAATATGTTTTACCTCGCTAAGTCTACCTTATCGCGATTTATTTTTGGGGTATTATGCTGTATTGCGCTACCTTCTTCTTTAACCAACGCTTCGGGCAGCCTTACAGTGTCCATCATCCTGTAATGATCAATGTAATCAATTACATTTGGGGAAGCGAGTATGGGTACCGCCGCCCCGGCAACCATTTATTTTATTACCAACACCTCTGCCGTTGGTCACCCCAAGTGGTTCACTACGTTTGGTGACTTAGCAGGGGTACCCGGGTTCAGCAGTCCTTTAGCAGGGGTGATGTTTGTCTTTGAATTTTCCAGCTGGACTCAATCGACCCATTGCCTTGTACCACAGTGGGAGGAATGGATTCATATGTCCGTCACTCCTGAACACCCTGACCCCCAGATTCATATCTATCCCTCATAGCTTTTTCCTTCCCATAACTTCCTCACCCTCAATTCCTTAAAAAGACCCTCCACACAGCATCCCCAAAGTAAGGTAGACTGGGGACGATTGAAACAAGTTATGATTGAAACATCTCAATTTACTCGAAAACTATAATACCTAAGAGTGTGATACAATACTCGAAACTCCGTCAGGTCTGTTGGGAGGTTTCTACAAAAGCGCACTAGCCGGCGAGTGACTCAATCGTGCGTAGGGGGCATTATTGGATTCCGCACTAAAAAGTAAATATTTACGACATTTTTGTTTATATTATAACTCATTTTACTCTCCTAGCTTGACGAAATGTTTTATTATCTAAATTCTCTTCTTTATCTATTTTAGAGTATTTATAATACATTTGCATGGCGTTAATGTCTATTTATCAGGGTTATTTTTGACTTTGAAGTAGAAAATGCAGCGTGGGGATGTTTGAAACAACTTGTGTGGGGATGATTGCAACGTTTCAATCATAAACATGTTTCAATCGTCCACACCGAGAGAAAATTTTAAAGTTAAAATGAAAACAGGCAGAAATTCAAATCATAAAGTCGTCACACTAGACGTACTTCTGTGATCTTGAATATATATTTTTTACATGTATACCGCACAATAGTCCCAACTGCTCCCGTCTGGATCCAGTGGGACTATGGCATCCCCATATGTCAGAAATTCAAATCATTTAGTCTTCCCACTAGATGTACTTCTATGATCTCGAATATATATATATATATATATATTTTTTTTTACATGTATATCGCACGAGAGTCCCAACTCCTCCCGTGTGGAGCCAGTGGGACTATGGCATCCCCAATTGGGGTATGTTTGGGGCTGAGGGTAATGGGGGAGGGAAGGAGATGGGGAAGAGGGAGGTGGGGAAGTACCTGGCTATTCAGATCTGGTCACCAAACACGGCTAACGCCATTTCAAGCAACGTTTAAATTCTGAATGGTGGTCTTACACCAGGGCGATACTGAGAGTATCTTCCACTCTGGAACGTGCCGCAAATATACTATATATTATTTTAAATTAATAAATTGTGAAATAACACAAATTAATCAAATAAAATTTATTTGCCACGACGGGATTCGATCCCGCGACCTTCGAAGTGCTAGTCAAGAGTCTTACCGCTGGACTATGCCGAAAATGGATGGAACTTTTTGAAAAATAGAGTATGGCACAAGCAACAAGTTTAAATTGACACAATGTTGATGAATTCTTCAAAACTTTAGCGAACAAGGACATCTATAACATAGATGAGATCGGTGTCACAACTGTTCAAAAACCTAAACGGGTTGTAGCCAGGAGAGGAACTCGGCAAGTAGGTGCCGAACGAGGAACTCTCGTAACTGTCTGTAGCAGCAAACGTAATTGGCAACTCAATTCCGCCGATGCTCATATTCCCACGTATCAATTAAACCATTTCATAAAAGATGGTCCGATTGGTAGTATCGGTACCGCAAACATATCTGGCTGGATGCAAGAAGAAAATTTTACCAAATTTCTGATTCATTTTCAAAGCCATACCATTCCGTCTATAGACCAGAATGTTCTTTTACAACTTGATAATCATTCATCGCGGTCGAATCCTATGAAATCAAAAAAAAAAAGTAAAATCAATATTTAATCTTCAAACCATTCCAAAATGAATAGGCTAGAGAAGACTACATCTAACGACTCTGAAGAAGAAACCACAAATACGAGTTAGATGACCAAATGTATAGGAAAAGGTGCACTGGAATCCGACGAAAATCTGAAAAAAAGTGCTTCGTAGTCTCTCCACTCTTGTCTAATTTAGATTTCTGTATGTTTCACTTCTACCGCATGTGAATTGCATACTAAGATTTTTCTTTTCTTTTAATTTGGGAGGCGGGAATGGGTACCGCCACCCCGGGAACCTTTATTGGAATACCAACACCTCTGCCATAGGTCACCCCAAGTGGTTCGCTACGTTTGGTGATTTAGCAGGGGTGCCCGGGTTCATGGGGTGAGGTTTGCCTAGGTCTTGGAGGCGGATGACCAGGACATACTGAACCTAAGATTCCTATCCACCCCTTAAACCCTTTTCCTTCCCAGAACTCTCCTCTCCTTCCATTCCTTAAAAAAACACTCCACACAGCATCATAGGTGAGCATAAAGATGACGTAGGCCCTGAGGGAAATTATGTTCCTCAGGGCCTCCTGTGTGGAGCTCATGTAAAAAAAAATAGATATCTACTATTTACTTGTTTAATAGATTTTAACGTCCCTTAATTGTTCTCAAAATTCCCTAAAATGTTCTCAATTCAGAGGTAAATTCTACATTGTTATGATTGAAACAGTGTGATGGTTAAAACAAGCACTTTTGTATGAAAGCAAAAAACTTATTTTTTATACCGTTCTACTCTGCTCCACGATAATTTCGCAGTAAAACTATGTTGATTATGCCAAATACTCATAGTTAGTATAACTAGGAGCTTTAAAACACAAATAATAAAAAATATATTTAAAGTTGTTTTATTTCAAGAAATTTATGTTTGTAGTTTTTAAAATACTTGTAATATTTTTAACCACTATTCATGATCTCATTGAGTACTGTTATAATAATGAAAATGCTTAACATTGATTAAAATTATTCCAAAGATATTTAGAGTGTTTCAATTATCCCCACATACTGTTTCGATCGTCCACACTATGGGGATAATTGAAACAGATTTCCCCATCGTCCTTAAGTGGTTATTGTAGCTTACCTGTACGAGTTGTGGCCATCCAATAAATTTAATTTGATAACTAGATAGATCATAGAACATCTAGTATAAACATCTTATCCATAAATATAAAAGAAATATTACTACAAATAGTTAAAGTAAAAGTGTTTCAACCATCCCCACTCTACCCTAAGGCCCTGATGGAAATTATTTTACTAAGTGCCTCCTGTAGAGCTAATGTAGAAAATCTGTTAAGTGTACCTTGTTGTGATTTATGTTTGGGTTATTACGCCGTGTTGCGCTACCTTTAGCCAAAGTTTCGGACAGCCAGTTACAGTGCCACCACCCTGTAATGATCAATGTACTCAATGATGGATACTGTAACGCTATCCGAAACTTTGACTAAAGTAGGAGGTTGCGCAACACGGCATAATACCCCAGCTGCTGGTAACAACTTTGTTTTTTATGAATTTAGATAATTGCGTTTTAACATTATTTTTATCTCTTTGCTGCGGATGCATTGCTAAAAATACTTTTCCCCAGTAACAATTTATCTCGTGTTTATACGAACTCTCTCCATATCAGGGGTCGAACATTGTTTCTATGTTAAATCATATTTTTGGAACATATTCATTCATCATCAATCATTATTAAATCGACACTATTTTAGGTTGTGGGTCTGTCTGTGTGTGATATAACTCAGTTTCAATGATTTCGGATTTGTTTGATATAAAAGTGTCGTTTTCAAAACTGGAATTTTTAAATTATTCTGCCGGAATTATCCCTACTCTTTTGTTTAATCAATGTACATAAACACAATTTGGGAGGCAGATTTGAGTACTGCCGCTCCATCCCTCCGCCAACATCCCTGCCTTAAGTCACCTCAAGTGGTTCGCCACTAGCAGGGTTTACGTGATGAGTTCTTGGCGGCGACAGCGTTTTTCTACCTACTGCGTGGAGGGTCGGAACGGAAAAGACTGGTTGATTGAGACGTTCTGAACTCTCCAGCCGGACTCTCTCCACCCATCTTTTGTCCTCTAATATCTGTCCTCTCCTAAAAAAACAAAGTTACAGCTTCACAAAATCTAATATTACAATGCATTATATTTTCAGGTCTGCGTTAGTATTTCCACTGCCTATCTAATTAAAACTACCCACGTAATAAACAAATTTGTGTTGTTTGAAGAGAAATAATATAAGTGTGCAGATAAAATATTCTATTAATTAAAATTATTTATTATTAATTGAGCATTCTGTATCTATAAAGTATCTTGCCATAGGTACTTATGACAAACTTCAATAACACAACGTTCACAATATTCTGTTTCTGGTTCCATAACACGACGTTCACAATATTCTGTCCCTTGTTCCATAACACAACGTTCACAATATTCTGTTCTTTGTTTCATAACACAACGTTCACAATATTATGTTCCTTGTTCCATTATACAACGTACACAATATTCTATTCCTTGTTCCATAACACAACGTTCACAATATTCTGTTCCTTGTTCCATAACACAACGTTCACAATATTCTGTTCCTTGTTCCTTGTTCCATAACACAATGTTCACATTATTCTACTCCTTGTTCCGTAACACAACATTCACAATATTCTGTTCCTTGTTCCATAACACAACATTCACAATATTCTGTTCCATGTTCCAATACGAAAATGCTCCGACTCATTCCGCCAAAATCCATTATATTGCCATCCTTGCCCCAACGTCAGCTGCTATATACTTTGCTGAGAAGGCTTTCTAAAAACGAGGCGTGCGTAGGTGAAAAAGACGTTTATTTCCAAGAGTTTGCACATAATTCGTACTTTAAATCGACATATGGGCACTCAAACACCAAATACAAATGGTGTTTTAATGATTGAGAAAAGGATTGATAAAACATTTATCCCTGCGGTGTTTTTAATCTTATTCTGTCTATTGTTTCGAAAGAACTCTGAAAATGTCAGAGTATGTACTGTGGTTGTGCTTTCTTCAGATTCACAAATATATACTTAATTTTCAATAATTAATCACATAGGTTAAACACGTTTACATTATTTATTTCTGCTAACAACTAATCTATTAAATATCGCCAATAAAGAATTCTAGAAGAAAGTCATTCATTTATCTGTAATCTATTTATTGACCTTAAATCTTCTTATTTTTTAAGATTCGACCTCAAGGGAGATAACCAGACTCAACCGGAAATATATCGATCTTAAATCTAATTCTAAACGTATCGACTCTTTTCTACAAAAAAAAATATAAATTGATTTGGAAAAAATATATCTAGCGAATATATATTTTTAATTTTGTAAACATATGTTTATTTTTATCATAATAAGGTTATATGTATATGTTCATGTACATATATGCATCGGCAGAATTATTAAAATTTCAAACAAAATGTTGTATTACATAATACACATTTCTTTATAATTAAACAGTAAAATAAATCGAAAAAAATTTTCTGCGAAAGCTACTTTTCTGAATTTTAATTTTATTAAATAAAATCATTAAAAAAAATTCGCCAACACGTCTTGCGAAGGAAATACTTCAGTATGTCTATTTATTTACGGTCTTACAAACAAACATATTTCAGATTTTTTTACACTCTTATTTTGCTTAGATATTATTGAAAAATTATAAATACTTATGATCCCAAAAAATTACAAAAAAACATAATTTAAGAATATTATCACCTTGAGTGTAGGAATATATTAAAGCAAAGTTTGAATGAAATAAAATCGATTTTGAGTTAAAAGTTAAAATACTGGTAAAGAAAATAATCAATCCTTCTCGTCGGAACCGCCCTGCACAGTTGCAAGTTTTTTGCAATTTGAATTCTCAGACTCAGGTTTATTAATGGGCCTTCGATATTATTTGTATGAAAGTTTTTCAGTTATCAGGCAATTGAGACTTTTGTAGTATTTATATATATTTTTTTATTTCCACAGGTGGCTCTGGAATCAGTGCGCCCGAATCATTGCTGCAGATATTTAAATATATAACCGATCATTTAAAAGCGCTGACGGACCGCTGCACCAGAGAATTTCAGTGATATAAGCAAAAATGTTTGGTAAACTAGTTTTACTATCCTGTTTAGTGTTGTATGCTGAAGGAAGATTTGAAGAAGGTAAATAAATATAAATATAAAAAATCTGTTGAAATATTATTATTTAAAAACATTATTTTAAAGATCAGAAGAAGTTTTTGAAAGCAAATTGCAAAACATTTATTTATTTTTTAATGTTTGGCTAACAATTTTTTAATGCTTGATAGCTGTTACGCCTTCCAAAGGCATAGATCTAACTCTCTCAAAGGTGCAGTTTGAAAAAACCTTCAAAAAGATATAATAACGTAAAAATAATTAAAAAGATGATTTTTTAAACAAAAACATATTTTTCCGAATTATTTAATTTAAAAACAAAAATTTTAACAAAACAAAAAACGACTTCAAAAAATGCACTAAAAAGTAAAAAAATAATTTCGTATTCTTCTACAACTTCATAATCAACTTACTTTTTCTAATCGTCAATATGTAGGTACGATTGTTACTTTTGGAATCGGTGTCAGTCAAGGTAGGTTTGTAACTACATACATAGTTATAGGTGAGGTGTGCTTGTATCGCACAAGCGACTTGACGAGGCGAAAGGCGAGAGCGGAGCCGCGGCGGCGCGGGGAGCTGTCAAGTGAATCCGCCGGGCCGGGTACCTTTGCTGACATCGACTCCAAAAATAACAATCGTACCTACATATTGATGATTAGAAAAAGTAAGTTGATTATGAAGTTGTAGAAGAATACGAAAATATTTTTTTACTTTTTAGTGCATTTTTTGAAGTCGTTTTTTGTTTTGTTAAAATTTTTGTTTATTTTTTGATTTTTAGTGAATCTGAAGTACACTAACTAATTTGTCTGAATATGGGTAAACCTACTAAACGTACTGCTCATATGAGACAGACATAATTTGACCATAGCGACGTTAAGGTCAAATTAAGAGATTCGGCCGAGTTTCGTTAATTTGTCATGGATCCAATAATCAGAACCTAACCAAACTCTCATCAAATTACCCTTGAAGTACATCGTTTCCAATAAAAAAAGAATCATCGAAATCGGTTGGCGTGATATTGAGTTATTCGTCCATTTGTCGCGCACATACTTATGCAAATTTAAGACTTATATGGTTTTCTCATGGATGCTATTGTCGGAACTAGACCAAATTAAAATGGGACCACACAGGAAGCATCAGCTTTCAAATAAAAAAGAATCATCAATATCGGTTCACCCAGTCAAAAGTTCTGGCGTAACAAACATAAAAAAAAAAAAAAAAAAAAAAATACAGTCGAATTGAGAACCTCCTCCTTTTTGAAGTCGTTTAAAAAAACATACTCTTGAAATTTTATTATACTTGATTTTTGGGCGCAAAGTGCAGCTATTTTTTATTTAAGTACATAAAACATGCATTATGCCCAAACATGTATATTCATGGATGATTTACAGAAATTTTTTGAAGTATTTAAATGGGTTATTAAAAATGTCAATTTCATTATTAGAGCCAAATTAGAGCAGTGAATAGTGTTATAATAGTGGCGTAGCTAGCATGGGTGGCACCCGGGGCGGACAACGCGGTGTCACCCCCCCCCCCCCCCATTAATTTTTTTTTTGAGAAATTCAAAACACAAATTTTGACTTCCTAAAATATAGAAAACATTTCTAGCTAGTCAAATATGTAAAAAAAATTGTTATCCTCAAAATTAAAAACACTAACAGAATAACAGCTTTTTCAACAATCGATAGGTGATAATTTCCTTCGCGAGTTCCCGTCAATCACAATGTACGAAAGAAATGAGAATGACACAGGGGAAAAGCGAGGAATATTTCACGGGAATCCCCAATAAATCAATAGTAAGAGCTAGGAACGAAGATAAAATAACAGAATTTTTGGGGAATGCTGACCGACCGAGCCATATAGCTACAAATAACAGAGTTCCGTGTGGAGTCTTCAATTCTTATATGCTTCAAAAATCTGAAAAAAATCATTTTCTGTCATGAAAACATAATAACCAATACTTAGGTTAAAACCAGTTTTGTGTTCAGAGTGTAACGATAAAATTTCTATTGTGAAATAGTAAAGGGGGCGTTCAAGTATAACGTAACGCAATTTTTTAAAAATTTTGACCCTCTCTCCCCCCATGCAACGCGCCGTAACATTTTTCTGCACCTCCCCCCCCCCCCTAAACTTTACGTAACACCCAAGTGACTATTTTTACCTAAAAGTCTCAATTAAATTTCACAAAGTACTGGAAAGTCGCTTAAATACCTTTTTCTTGTTTTAATCGCGTTTGCGCTAAAAATAAAACAAAAGATTTCAAACTCGCAATAGGTTCAAGCGTATATTGTTTATTTTATTGTTTTAAATTGTAATTCATAAACAAATTGGGAAAATATTATTATTTTTATCGGCCTTTCATTCCTTCCGGATCTTCACAATATAATACTGTCTTACCTTTAATACACCTACATGGTTTTACAACACATATTTCGTTTTACATTAGCTACACTGAGAAGGCCCTGAAGAAAGTAATTTTACAAAGGTTTCCATATGGAGCAACACTTTACTCCACTATGATTCATAAGCTTACTCAGAGTGGAGTAAAACCTTTTTCATGGTCTGAATGCAGTTATACAAGTCCTCAAAACGAAGATTTAAAAGTCCACAGTATGATTCACAGAACAGAAAACCTTTTTCATGTCCTGATTGTAACTATTCGTGTTCACAAAAGGGATACATACGAAGTCAGTTGCTGACTCAGTGTGAAGAAAAACCTTTTTTATGTTCCAACTGCAACTATTCATGTACTATGAAGAGAAATCCAAAAATCACACGTTTACCGACAGTGGAAAAAACCTATTTCATGTCCTAACTGCAACTATTCTTATTCTCGAAAAAAATAACGAAAACGGAACTTGCTAAGTCACAGTGATGAAAAACCTTTTCTTGTCCCGACTGTAACTATTCATGCGCTACAAAACGGTATCTAAAAATTCACATGCTTACCCATACTGGACAAAAACCTATTTCATGTCCCGACTGCAGTAATACAAGTTTTCAAAGGAAAGATTTAAAAATCCGCATTACGTTTCACAGAAGAGAAAAACCTTTTTCATGTCCTGATTGTAACTATTCGTGTTCTCAAAGGGGAAAGAAGTCAGTTGCTGACTCAGTGCGGAGAAAAACCTTTTTCATGTTCCAACTGCAACTATTCATGTACTATGAAGAGAAATCTAAAAATCACACGTTAACCGACAGTGGAAAAAAACGTATTTCTTGTCCTGACGGCAAGTATTCTTATTCTTGAAAAAAATAACTAAAACGGCACTTGCTAACTCACATTGATGAAAAACCTTTTTCTTGTCCCGACTGTAACTATTCATGCGCTACAAAACGGTATCTAAAAATTCACACCTATCTGCCTTGTTTTTCAAACCGGTCTTTCAGCACTATTAAATCTTGGGAAAACTTCAACTTTACGCTGATGATACTGTGATTTATTATCGTTGTAAAAATCTGAGGGAACTTGAATCTCTAATGAATAAAGATCTCGCAAAGCTAGCTAAATGGTTGCGGATAAATAAATTAAGCCTCAATGTCAAAAAAACTCACTACCTCACTTTCGGGAAAAAAGATTACATGACAATGAATATTACTCTTGGAAATGAAAAGCTCCAAAATGTACAAGTAACGAAATATTTAAGGTTATTCTTAGATTCTAACCTATCGTGGAACTCCCATGTTGAATATGTTAAATCCAAAATTTCCCCGATAACTGGTGTACTCTATCGACTTCAAGATGTGCTCCCCACAGCTTTACTGCGTGCCATATATTATGCTCTGATCCACTCTTACCTAAGTTATCTGGTTAGTATCTGGGGCACCATTACTAAGAAACAAATATCTGAAATACAAGTAATCCAAAATAGAGCCATAAGAAATATATACCATCTACCATGGGATACGCATATCAAAGACATATACTCACTGACACAAATTCTTCCCTTTACCATTCTGCCAAAATATAGCATCACCACTGCCATCCTACAAATAATTCAACACTCGTCACACACCAACACTAAACCAGCCTTTAATTCCGATATACACCAGCACAAAACATGATCACAAAATCAAATACACCTATCGTCATCTACACACACAACTAAATTTGGAATTAACTCCTTACAATACATCGCACATACGCAATACAACGCATTACCTAATGTCCTAAAACTACCAGAATCAAACAAAAAAATATTGGCAAAGGCTCTAAAAGGATATTTTCTCAGCAACTTTATTAACCAGTGACGAATTTATCTGTCTTCCTTTGTAACTTTTATATATTCTTCAATTACCTGAATCAAGTGTGTCTAGTCCATTTAAAAATCTATGTATTGTTCATTGATTTCCGTGTTCTTATGTAAAAATAATTTTCCTTTAGATGTATAATGTTGTCCTTCCCGAAATGAGTTTTATTAATTTCGTTGGGAGTAATGTATTATAAATTTTATGTAATAATTTTGTAATATATTATCTCTAATAAATAAAAATAAAAATAAAAATAAAAACACGCTAACACAATAATAACTTATTCACTAATTCACGTCAGTCCATAGATAACAATTCACTTCACGAGTCTACGTTAATCACAATATACGAACGAAATTAGAATGACACAAGGAATATTTCAGGGAAATCCCCGACTGAGCTAGGAACAAAAAAAAACATTTTCGGGAATCCACGACCAACCAAGCCATAGAGCAAAATAACAGTCAGTGTTTGCGCGAAAAATATTTTTTACGGCAATTTTGCACTTTCGTAAGTTTTTTCTCCACGTTCGAATGTCACCCCCTCCTCGGGTGGTACCCGGGGCGGTCCGCCGTCCCCGCCCCCCCCCCCCCCCCTCGCTACGCTACTGGTTATAATGTCTTAATGTTCGTGGTAAAGGGGAAGAAATATCCTGTATTTGTGTGGTAGGAGATATATAGAAAATATCTTGCATCCTCCTTGTTGAATTTCTTGACGGTGTGTTGATTTGGGATAAAATGTTTGGTGTATCAACTGATGCATATATAATTTTGTGCAGAAGCAATAAATCGGAAAGTTTCCGCCTTCCTGTCAGAGAGTGTAGTTTAGTGTAAAATTCGGTCATTATACGTTCCAAATTGATCTTTTTTTTTTTTTTATAATTAGCAAAGTTTTTTTGGTACATTTACATATAGGTAAACACATAATAACAAAAAATGTAAGTAACAAAAAAAAATCCCACAAAGGCGAAGCCTGTGTGTGGGTATTATATTATGTGGATAACAGTGGTAGTTAAAATAAAATTATAAAAAAAAATAAACAATATATATATAAGCATAGTGTCTACAGTGATCAACATGAATGACTTCGTAGGAGTTTAAAAATTTAAAAAAATATGTAAGATAAACACACAAATTAAAATATATATATATATATATATATATATGCATAGTGTCTTCAGTGATCAACATGATTGACTTCATAGGAGTATAAAAATTTAAAAATATATCTAAGGTAACACTCATTTACACCCATACTTAAATACACATGTACATACGAGTATATATATATATATAAGTATATCTTATTTTTTATCTTTTTTCTGTAATGACACGACTCCCCAATTTAAACACGAGAAATTTTTTCTCTTTTAAATTGGGTAGATTCATTAACAAGAAATTATTTTATTTGTAATTATTTTTAAGAACCATGTATTTTCCTTATGTAAATCTGTTATATGTATGTATATTTCATTTCAAATAGGTCAGGATCTGAAACATCCCATTTATAGCCTTAATAAAACAGAGTTTTCAGTGTTTTCCATTATCGTTTTACGGTAAACAGCTTTGCGGCCGAAAAACCGAGCCTGGCTATATTTTAGACGGAACGATTCCGCAACTTTTAAAACCAATATTACACGGGAATCACATGTGAAATATTTCAGGAGAAGCTGCCAAAACTCAAACTTTTCCAAAAAAATTAGGAAAACACGTGCTTAGAGATTCCTTCAAAAGTGTAGATTTTACTGGCCGGTTCAAATTAAAATGTCATTCATAAAGGGTAGGTACTTATTTCAGTAGTATTGCAAATATGAAGAAAAACTTAAAAAGATTGCTGGAATTTTTTAAGGAAATGTGCTAGAATAGGTAGATGCACAATTAATTAGGTTTTAATGCAAAGGTAAAGTTGTAAGGTAAAGTTTTTTCGATGAAACTGAATAATTTAACAATTTTTTAAAGTAAATTTTCTCGTTTTGGGTAAGTTCTATTCAAGTTCTGTTGTTTTATCATTATAGGAAAGTTATATTACAAAACAGAAATGATTACAGAACTTAAACAGAACTCTCCAGAACTGAAAATTTAAAAAATGAAATTTAAAAAATTTAAAATTAAAAAAATTACTTGAAAAATTTGAAGAATTGTTAATTTTTTTAAACAACCAGGCCTAAATATTTAAAATTTATAAATGTGATAAAAAAATATTACGCCTATGCTAGGTAGGTACTTACTTGCAGAGACTTTTTTTCCTTTAAAAATCAAAACATGATTATTAAATAAATTTATTTGTTCTGTAAAAAGTTTTACAAAATTATTTTATTTATTTATTTAATTTATGCCCAGAGGGCTTTTACTTAAATATATAAAGACAGTACAATTTTAACACGAGAAAGAAAAATAAAATATTAATAAAAGTATAGAAAACGAAAATACATACACGGAATAAAATAAAAAAAAACAACAAAATTTAAAAGTACAGTGAGAAATAAAAACAATAAAGTTGCGATAAAAAAATACATGCATGATATAAATATACTAGGAACAAAAAATTAAAGTACGGCGATCAGATGTGAATTTATGCTCAACAACAAAATTTTGTATAGCGTCGTTTTTGTGAAAAATTACAACAAAGTACCTACCCGCGCACTATGAAATAATATTTTTTCTGTAATAATTTTTAATACAATGAAATCAAGTTTATAAAGTTTTCGTAAAAAAAATCTTAGAATACATTTTTATAGAGTTTTTATGTAAAAAATACCCGCTTACTATGAAATAATATTTTTTTGTAATTTTTATACTGGAAAAAAGTTTATAAAGTTTTAGTTTCTAAAAACTTCCGAATAATATATTTATGTAGCGCCGTTTCTGTGAAAAATTACAACAAATAACTAAAAAGTTATACCCGATATGAAATAATATTTTTTCTGTAATTTTTTTACTCCGATGAAATCCGAAAAATTTCAAAATCCCAAAAATTTCAAATTCCAAAAAAATTTTTATTTCAAAATTTAAAAAAGTTCATAATACAAAAAATTTTAAATTTCAAAATAGAAAAAATTTAAAATCCATATAATCCATATAAAAAATTTACCTATCAATAATGCCAGTTTTTACCCATGAAGATCTCGGAAAGTAACTCGATTTGCCAAGGCAAAAACACAGTGATTTTTTTTATTCGGCAGATCCGGTAGATGTGTTACAAATCTACCGGATCTGCCAAATCTGCCCTCCGCAACAACTCCACTGCAACTCCGAAACGTTGGATAAAGAAGGAGGTAGCGCAACATGGCATAACACCCCAAAAACAAATAACGCAAATACTTTTGGCCGTGAAAATCTTAAAACGTATCAAACTATTTTTTGCTTAAATCCAACCAATTTTGTAAAGAGCCTTTAACTGTGAAAAATCGCCGTGAAAATAATTTCCATCCTGATGTATTAACAAGGAATCAATATTTGCTGCCCGTTCCATAGTAGTAGATTTAGATTTTAAATTTTGGATGCGGGTATGAGTACCGCTACCCAGGAACAATTTAATGGATAAATAACACCTCTAGCGTAGGTCACCCCAAGCGGTTTGCTACGTTTGGTGACTTAGTAGCAGTGCCCGGGTTCAGCGAGGTTTGTTCGAGTCTTGGCGGTAGAAACATGTGCCCACCAACCGCGTGGCAGGCCGGATCGGTCAAAAGACCCTTCACTTAGCACCCCCAAAGATAACGTAGGCCTTTTGGGGAAACATTTTCTATAGGGCCTCCTGTGTGGAGTTAATATAAAAAAAGTTACTCTCAATGTGGCCCCTGCAAAAGACTACCTTTGATTGTTGATTGTTTCTTGTAAGGGGGGGGGGGAATCAGTTTCCCTGGAAGAAGAAAGAAAACAACCACTTTTAGTTTAGTTTCGGTTTCTCCACGAGCGTCAGGGTTTAGAATTACACAATGTATGATGGTGTACAGTGGATGATGCTTTATTTATTGTTTGAAACATTAACAGAGTGTTAACAATTATTACAGTTATAAAAATGCCGTTAGGATGTACACAGTGGCGGCGTAAGGGGGGGGGCGGAGGGGGCGGTCCGCTCCGGGTACCAAGCACCGGGGGGTGACAACGACAACTCACTCGTACCGCCAAATAATGCACAAAATCTCCCTTTATAAAGACATATCAATAAATAACTACCTACTCTTGTACCTCCAGCTATCTGCATAGATACTAATACATATATTTTGAAACGCATCGCAACTATATTTTCTTTTTTTTCGAATATAATTTCTAATTCCCTAAAAGAATGAATTCATGTTGCATTCTTTCCCTAAGATGACATAGTCCCCGAGGAAAATTATAATTTTTTATTTAATTAAATGAAGACAATATTAGCGAAATTCAATCGAAAATCTGGAGACAGCTCCGCTGGTCCTGGGTTCGCGTCCCACCGGAGCCAATATCTTTTATGATTTTTTTGTCTCGAGATTTTCGATTGAGTTTCGCTTATATTGTCTTCATTTAATTAAATATTATAATTTGCGATTTTACTCATAAAGTTTAAAAAATTAAAAAAAATGAAAATTATTTTCCTCAGGGCCTCCTGAGTTTTTTTTTACATGAGCTCCACACAGGAGGCCCTGAGGAAAATAATTTCCCTCAGGGCCTATGCCATCTTTGGGGATGCTGTGTGGAGGTTTTTTTTAAGGAAAGGGAGGAGAGGAGAGTTCTGGGAAGGAAAAGGGTTTAAGGGGTGGGTAGGAATTTGGGGTTCAGTGTGTCCTTGTCAACCGCCTCCAAGACCTAGTCAAACCTCACTCCATCAACCCGGGCACCCCTGCTAAATCACAAAAAGTAGCGTACCACTTGGGGTGACCTATGGCAGAGGTGTCGATTATCCAATTAAGGTTCCCGGGGCGGCGGTACCAATGCCCGCCTTCAAAATTGTCAGATCTTATACTGCGCATACCTAACATCGAGCGCGGGGTGAAATACTAATGAAAAATATAGGTGTGTCCTTTAAACGACTATCAGAGATAATATGGAGTGCTTATCAGGACGCTGTTAAATCACTGAAGAATAATTTTGAGATGGTTGTATCAACACTCGAAGAGATGTGTAATCCCAGCACAGCAAAGAAAGCGTCGAAGCAAGAGAAGCAGCATCAAAACTCATACCAGCTTTGTGTGACTTCAGTTTTCTATGCTATCTTTCCTTTTGGTGTGAAGTCCTAGAAGAAGCTAATCAGACAAAAAAGTATATATAAAAATCTGGACTATCATTGGAAAGCGTGTCATAAAAATTAATGCTCTTAAAAATTTTCTTCAAATTCTTCTTAACCAAATAATGGAAAAGGTTATTTGCTACGCAATAAAAAATGTGAGGAAGACATTCCGAAGGAAAAAGAGAAAGGAGAAGATTTCTAAAACGTATGCCTGCTGAAATGGTCCGAGATGCTGGACTTCCATTATCAGAGGAGCTGCAGAAAGCAATGTTAGAATGTCACGATAGATTTAACGAAGAATTAAACCATTGTTACAGGGCAACGGATTTTATGCTGGTTACATTTAGTGTTATTCAGCCTAAAACGTTGGTAACACCACCAGAAGAGGTGGAATGGTTCCAAATCTGTTAGAAATTTACGATGAATTTTCAGCAAAAGACATCGTATTGGAGACTTTACAGAAGAAGCCGCCAACATTTCTGCCCAAGAAGCAGTTCAATGGACTACATTGGAGCTTCTCAGATTCATCGTAAAATGGGACTATTTTGAGTCTGTTCCAAGCTTAGCGCTATGTCTTAAGCCTCGATTAATAAGCTACTAGCCGGAGTATTCACCATCTGCTAATAAACTCCTTCAGTGTAAAAATCTGCTAGTTAGCTAATAATATGATAACACTGAGCGAGTTCACTAGCAGATAGTGAATACGCCGGCTAGTAGCTTGTAAACTCGCTCAATGTAATCGTGGCTTGAGATTTTTTTTAAATATATATTTTGGTGGCTGCGTGTGAAAGAAGTTTTTCAGAGTTAAAATTATTAAAATCGTACTTAGGTCCACAATGAGCCAAGCGCGACTAACCAATTCATTAACTGAAAGAGACAGGTGATAAATTAGGATAATGTGATCGAATATATTAGTAAAATTAAGTCTCGTAAGCATGTTTAGTATTTGGTGTTTTATTTTAAGTAGGGGTGCTCAATACAAAACCGCCCCGGGTCCCAAACTACCCTACGCCGCCACTGGATGTACATAGATATTAACACTCCAATTATAAATGTTCACAGCATGCGTTAGTTGTTACTAAGCAGAGATGCTCGAAGTGTAATAACAGAAATAATGATGTCTTTATTTTTCCAGAGTGCGGATTGGAAGCGGTTGATTCAACGCCCCTCGTGAGGGGGGGACTAAAAGTGAAAGCAAATCAGTTCCCGTGGCACGTGGCCATCTTCCACCGAAAAAAAACAACGACTTCGAGATGGATTGCGGCGGCAGCTTGGTGCGGAGTGATCTGGTCATAAGCGGTGAGTTCTAAGGCGGCTTCCGTTAACCAAGGCCCGAGCTAAGGACCCCAACGTCTGGGCGGGATGGGGCCCTTTTCTGACAAATATATTAATACTAAGGTGCGGCTAGGTGCCAAGATGGTACAAATGGAAAGTAATTTTTAACACATTGCCTAGGGCCCCCACTTTGAAGGTGGTATACATTGAAAACACAGCGTTGAAGGCACATAGTCATCCTGAAAGTGTTAGGATAATTTTTAGGATAATCATTTAAAAAAACATATTTTTGAAAAAAGGAAAAAAAATGTGAGAACTCTTTGGATTCACAAAATTTAAACAAAATCATAATGTTTAGAGAGTTCACTACTCTAGTAAATAAAGGATCTAGAATCTGATGACGAACGATTCTTCATGTTCTTCCGTAAGAGCAATGTGAAATTTGACCAACTTCAAAGTATTATTGGATAAGACATAAGGAAAGAAAATACACGTCTTCAAAAGTCAATTATTGGTACTACCAATTGACTACAGAAGACCTAGACCAAAACCTAGAAATTGATGCTGCTAGATCCCCACACATGTCCATTAAAAGCTCTCTTTGTTTTATGGCAGCTTTATAGTACGTTTCTCCGACCAAGCTCACAACCACCAGGTCCCCCAGGCGGACTATCGAATAGTTGGAAGAGTCCTCTCCAATTCCTGGAATTAGATACCCACACATTGAAAGCTAACTTTGTTTTGTAGCCGCGCATTGCTTCTCCGACCGTCTTCACAGCCACCAGGTCCACGTGGCGGACTATCGAGTAGTCGGAGGAGTCCGCCTTTCTTCTTGGGATTCTACAGATACAAGCAGACAGGAGTCGGAGGTTTGTTTGTCTTTTTGAGATAAATTTCAACTAGTCCTTTATTGTTTTTGTTTTTAAGAAAGACAAACATTCCCGGGTTACGAATAACCCAACAATGTTTGAAAATCTCATAAGCGGAAATTGGTTGTGTAGAGAACGATACTCAATAGCCATATAATTGTGTTTTATACGCGGGCAACTCAGCCGACGTGCTTGCCCGAATTCCGTTCGGCGAAGTTAACGGAATTCATTCGTTTCCCGGCTGCCTGACGTGCGGCTGTTTGCTTGAGTATCGTTCCTTATAAATCTTCCAATTTAATACTTGTCGTGTTTCTAAACTTAAATAAATCGTAACTTCAGTATAAAAAATATTTCTTTCAATCACGGTATATTTGGTAACCCAATGGAGTCAGATTAAGAAGTGTAGTGAAGTAAGTATATCACAACGCGGTTCGCTGAACAGAGCCAGCGGACGCCATTATACAAAATCCTACCCACCCAACATCTCGCTTACCAAACTGGTGACCCGCGACATACACGAGGAAATATGGGAATCTCGCATACAGCAGCCGTCGGGAGTCGGGAAGCGAATCCTGAGCAATCATACATCCTCTAGAATCACACGGTGCGCAGTTAAGGCGGAATTACATTGCCACTTGACAGCAGCAGTTTGGGGTAAAAGCAGATCCACACCGGCGAGCCTCGCGGAGCAGTCTTGCAGTGCAGAGAAATGCAGAGAACCGATCTCACGAAAAAGATGACTCATCAGACACGTGAAAGTTTTTAAAAAAAGTTTTTCATTAATCTAATTATTTTTTTCCAGCATTTTTAGAAAATTGTTACATTAATTGATGCGTACACAATATGTTACAACTTAAATGTGTTGCCTTTGAAAAATCTGCAGAGCTCATGTAATCCAATTGCATCTCGAAAACGTAACTACCTACAAATAAATTTATCATCATTTAGGATATTTCAATAATATTATTAAAGTTTAGCACTTTTCATTTTGGTGATAATATTAAATTTCATGAGTTTTGGAGATTTTTATATATATTTTTGCTCGAGTAATAAATTTTACAAATAATATTAAAATTTTAATCCTACGGATGATTTTGTCATCTTAAGTTTTACTGAATACTTTCTTGCATCATCTAAAGTAAAATATTAAAAATTTCAATTATTTTTAAACTTTTAATACAATTTTTAACAAATTTCAAAAATTTTAACTTTTAAATAAAAACATTATCAATTTGCAACAAATACTTTTAGAAATCATTTTTAAACTTATATGGGTAATAAATTAAAAAATTATTTCATACATTCACTCTTCCTTTGAAATTGGGAAATGATTATTAACGAAGAGGAAAATATAGAAGAAAATACCAACGAATCAAACTCAAGTAATCTCATCGTAACCAACGAAGGTAACGCCAGCGGATCAAGCGCTACTGATCCTCCCTCAATTCCAAGCAGCAAACTCAGCAAAGACAACATGGAAGAAAACAGCAGACCAGCATCTGACGTACACCACGTGTCAGTACGCTTACCAAGCTGTTGGAAGTCCAATATTGCTCTCTGGTTGGCCCAGGCCGAAGCACAGTTCGTGAATTCTCGGATAAAAGACGACTTTACCAAATACAATATCGTAATTGCCGCTCTTGATCCTGACACCCTGCAGATAATAAGCGACATAATAATTAACCCACCAGCCCAAGAAAAGTATATACGCGTCAAGACAGCCCTCATCGAACGTCTTCAGGACTCGGAGGAGAAGCGACTAACTCGACTTCTCACCGGCATCCAGTTGGAGGACCGAAAACCAACTGGTCTACTAAGGCACATGCAGGAGTTAGCGGGACCCGCTTTGGCAAAGAGCGCCATCGTCAGAACACTATGGTTGCAGAGACTCCCACAGCATGTCCAGGCGATACTGTCCGCACTGTCAGACAACGATCTCGAACAACTTGCTTCAGCGGCGGACAAAATTATAGATGTGTACCAGGCAACCGAATGTACCGCGGTTGACCGTAACAATCGACAAAGCACATCGCGAGCCGAAGAACCTGAGAATTCGATACTTCTAGAACTTCAAAAACAAGTGCTCACACTTACAAGAGAAATTAAACAACTGAAGTTAGACCAAAACAACGTCAATCGACAATCCGACTATAAAGGACGAAATAGACAAAACTTTCGCCGAAATTTGCACGACCAATCCCCATCTAGACAAAACCCCGCTAGAAGACCAAGGTCAGGGTCTCGTGGGAGATCTCCGAACAGGAACCCGAGGGATATTGTAAATGGCATAATATTTATGGTGAAAAGGCATACAAGTGCTACCAACCGTGTTCTTTTCCAAAAAAACACCAGGGAAACGACAGAGGAAGACCACAGTAGAGACATGTGAGCTTCCTGCTAATGCTTGTCGTCTCTTTCTTATGATCGCGAAACACGTCAGAAGTTCCTCGTAGACACGGGAGCTGACATCTCCATAATCCCTAGAGATTTTAACCACAATAAAAAATGCATCACCTCGGATAGCTGCACACCAGCTTTGTACATGACTTTGCGAAGGCTTTCGATAAGGTGGATCACTTAGTGCTCCTAAGTAGGCTTGAAGAAATTGGTTTTTCCGACAACTTACTAAAATTCTTTAGTAATTATTTGAACGAAAGGGAACAATTTTTGTCCTATGGTGAGTTTAACTCTAACACGTATCATAAAAACTCTGGTGTGATCTGGTGTGTTTGATTCTTCCCAGATGCAGAACTAATTTACCAATGGTGATGCCCCTGGGAAGACTCACTAGGTTAATTAACTGCCTCGCAGGAAATGTGGATATTTTCCACATTTCCTACAACGATTTTAAGCGTGAAATAATACTTATGTTTTAACTAAATGTTTTACTTTAAATGTATTTATTATGTATCTTTTCTAACCGCTTCTGCAATGTATTGGTTTTATGCTGTTTTTGCAAATAAATAAATAAATAAATACAGCGCCAGTGGTAATTGCATCAAAACCTACGGCACAAGAATACAGAACTTAACTTGGGTCTACGTAGGACAATGAAGTGGAAGTTTATAGTGGCAGACGTATCAAGAGCTATTCTGGGAGCCGATTTTCTGCACAACTTCAACCTTACCATCAATTTAAAAAAGGCAGCGATCACGGACTCGTCTACAGGATTGCTGATTCGAGGCTCGAAATACAAAGGAATCTCTTCAGGCATTTCAACAATTTCTAACTCTCTGAAGTATCGAGTTATCCTCTTTAAGTATCCAAGCTTGACGCGGCCTAACATGGAGACAACAGGAATTAAGCATACAGTGACACATTGTATTGACACAAAAGGCCCTCCTGTAACCGAACGTGCACGCAGGTTGGCACCAGCACTTCTCGAAGCGGCCAAACGCGAATTCAAATTTATGATGGAACAGGGAATATGCCGACCTTCCAAGAGCAACTGGGCCAGTCCGTTGCATATGGTAAAAAAGCCTAACGGTGAATGGCGTCCATGTGGAGACTATAGGCGTTTGAACGCAAAGACCGTTCCGGACAAATATCCGATCCCTCAGCTCCACGACTTCACCCACAAACTATCAACCGCAAAAATATTTTCGACCATTGATTTAGCGTGGGCGTACCACCAGATACCCGTGGAACCTGAGGACATCCCGAAAACGGCTATCATCACACCGTTCGGATTGTACGAGTTTACCACCATGCAATTCGGGTTATCCAACGCGGCACAAAGTATCCAACGCTTTATGCACGCCATCACCAGGGATCTGGATTTTTGTTTTGTATATCTTGATGACATACTAATTGCATCCTCAAGTGAAGAAGAACACTAAAGACACTTGGACATCTTATTCAAACGCCTAGCTGAAAATGGTCTTATCATTAACATCCAAAAATGTCAATTTGGTGCCTCTACCGTAAATTTTTTGGGGCATACAATTACACCAAAGGGAAAGACCCCTATTAAAGAGAAAGTAAAAGCGATAACCGAATTTCCACTACCTAAAACCGCGAAAGGTCTGCGCCGTTTTTTAGGTATGCTTAATTACTACCGGAAGTTCCTACCTAATGCTATCCACACCCAGGCGAAATTATTTGACTGTATAGCCGGATGGAAAAAGAACGACAAATGAGAACTTACATGGAGCTCTGAATTAACAGCAGCGTTTGAGGATTGCAAAAATCATCTTGCAAATGCAGCGCTACTAGCTCATACGAATCCCAACGCTAAAATCGCTATCATGGTAGACGCTAGCGATACAGCGATCGGAGCCTCTTTACAGCAGTCAAACGGCGACACATGGGAGCCACTTGGATTTTTCTCTAAAAAATTCACTCCAGCTCAGCGGAACAGCACATTCGACCGCGAGCTAACAGGTGTCTACGAAGCCGTAAAATACTTCCGTAATAACGTTGAAGGAAGAAATTTTATCATATATACGGACCATAAGCCGATCACCTTTGCCTTTTGCAAGAAACGAGCCTCCAGCTCTCCACGACAGGAAAGACAGCTGGACTTCATCGCACAATTTTCGACTGATATTAGGCATATCTCTGGACTGGAGAATGTAGTAGCGGATACCCTGTCTCGAATCGAAGAGATAAACTGTCCCACTACAATTGACTATGGGAGAATGGCAGAAGCGCAGTGTCAAACTGAAGATCTAATTAAGGCAAAAGATGACACCGGCCTCTCCCTACGTCAAATGGTGATACCTGGCACAGACAAATCGTTATGGTGTGATATCTCTACTGGTCATGTCCGACCTTTTGTTCCAGATTCCATGCGAACCGAGGTCATAGAAAGCGTGCACAATGTCTGTCACCCAAGCATACTCGGAACAACAAATTCAGTGAAGTTGAGGTTTGTGTGGCCCAAAATGGCGAAAGACATAAAAATTTTCGTTAAAAACTGTATCCCTTGCCAAAAAGCGAAAGTCTCAAAACATACAGTAGCTCCACCATCAGCTTATGTCTTACCAGAAGACCGCTTTCGCAACGTACATATCGATTTAGTTGGACCTCTTCCAGCATGCAACGGATACCAATACCTGTTGACAATGATCGACAGATTCACCCGTTGGCCTGAAGCAGTCCCATTGAAAGACATGTCTGCAGAAACCGTCGCAAATGCACTGATGAACCACTGGATAGCTCGTCACGGGACCCCGGAGACGATAACTACAGACCAGGGCCGTCAATTTGAAAGCTTTCTTTTTTAGAAACTGGCGGAGAAATTGGGAATAAAACATACAAGGACTACGGCATACCACCCACAAGCCAACGGCTTAATAGAGAGATGGCACCGTACTCTGAAAGCCGCTCTTAGTGCGAGCGGTGACCCGAACTGGTTGAAGACTCTTCCGCTCATACTACTCGGATTGAGATCTACTGTTCGTGAAGACCTAAAATGTTCCCCGGCTGAACTCACATATGGTTAAGAACATTAAGATTACCATGTGATTTCTTCACCGAAACACCTAAAGAAGAACCCAACACTTACGTAGGCCGACTTCAGAGAAAATTTGAAAACATCAAGCCAACACCTACCACCGCCCATGGATCAAGGAAATGCTTTGTACATAAAGACTTATCTCTAACTACCCATGCCTTTCTTAGAACAGACAGTGGAAGAAGGCCCCTCCAAAATTCCTACGAAGGACCTTATAAAGTGGAGGAACGCGATGAGAAAACGTTTGTCATCAACGTAAAAGGCAAAAATAAACGTGTTTCCATAGATAGGTTAAAACCAGCCTAAGCCTGTAGAGGAAAATGTACCAGTAGAAGAAAATATTCCTGTTTCTACAACTGTCCAGGAACCACTCCCAGAAATAAAAAGAACAAGATCTGGTCGTAGAGTCTATTTTGGCGATCGATACCGGTCGGAAAGCAAATAATTGGCAAAATTAGATATAATTAATTCTTTTCCTTCCTACAGATCCCATATCAAATTAAAAATGACTACCAAAAATAATATTTTTTTTAAAAAAGCATATACAAAGCTTATATTATCTTAAACCGCATATTTGTAAAATTACTGATACTAAAGACTTCAATTTTGAAAGAAATTTTGAACTCTAGTACTATTACTTCTTCAAACTTCGCAAATTTATTTTGTGGCATCATTTTTCATATATTTATTAGTACTATTATTTGTTTTATACAATACATATCGGTCATCAAAGTGATGAACCATTTAACCAATGAAAATTTTTCATTTTTTAAAATCATGTAAACCATGTAACTAGTTTTAAGAAAAATTTAACACTTTATGTTGTGTGAAAAACAATGTACTTAGACAATAGTCATTTTTTAAACTTAATATTAGCAGAGCGTAGTATGTCTTGTATTGACCATATACTCAATATAACACATATTAACGTAAAAATAACCTTGTTTTAAAAAATAAAACATTCCGCAGCTTGCGATGAATATTTAAATAGTAAATCTAGCCACTCCGCTTTATGCGTTGAAGTTTTTATAAATTCTATAAATTTTATACAATTTTTCTTTAAAAATCTTGTATAGAATCTTAGAATGGAATTTTTACATGTACCTATTTTTAAGTAAACATAAAACATTGTATATCAATCAATTAAACCTTCTTATCTAGCTATAATCGCTTTTCACAATACTTATACAACTTATGCTAAAAATAACTTCTTAGAGGTTTGTATAATTATTGTGTAACACAATCTTAATGTATCCTATATTGAACATGTTCCCAATATAGAATATATTAACATATATATATATATATATATATATATATATATATATATATATATCTAATATATTAACATATATATATAAATCTAGTATCTAACATTGTTAAAATTACTGTAACTTGTAATGGTCCGACACTCCTGGCTTTTGACACCAATTGTGATGAACCCTACCTAGCTGATTTACTTTTCTAAGCTTCTACCTCGTAGTTTAAATCTCGTAGCTCCTGTCTCGTAGCCACGCTCATAATTCTACCCTTATGTCCTACTGATCACACCACTAGGTATGATGGCCTGACTCAACCCTCCTTTCGGTTTATTTCTACCTCAGGCTCGTGATTTCTAAACCCCTATACCTTATAATCTAGCTAAACCTACCCTATCTTCTTAAATCCCTGCGATTTTCTCACAGTAATCAAGATTCAAGATTTTAGTTCACATTATTTCTATAATCTGCGTTGTGTAATTTTTTTGTTTAGATTTTACATCTGTTTGCATACTTAATATGCACACATATGTAGAGAAGATATTGTATTACGTGTGGTAACCCCTAGATTCTTTTAGAGAAAGGGTGAGAATTTTCCGATCAATTTATTTATTATTATTTTAGAATATTTAACCGAGTTTGATAAACTAACCCCGCCTTTAACTTTGTGTCTATTTGATTTCCGTAGGAATTTAGTGTGTTTATTTAATTCTTCCTATCACCGCTGATACATCGATAACATAAACAACAGTTAATAAATTACATCATTTCAAGAAAGAAAACCTTACCTTACCAGTGTAGAATGTTCGTACTCGAGAGTCCGGTTTTCTCAAATGAAGTTCTTGTCTGCAGCTTCTCCTAACATAATGTGTTTGTATTCATAGTTAGTGTTATTGGTTAGTATTCGCAAAATTGTTGAAAGAGCAGGGATGGAGGGATATGGGGAGGGGATAATATGTTTGCTGAAAAGTCGGCTCCTCCGCTAACCAAGTGAAAACCGATGAACAATAATTACAAACTCGAATTCTCCCAGTACGTTTGCTAGGCTTGTCCTTAGATCCGAGTTTTACTCTTTTCGACGAGCGTCTCATGCTATGAAAGGGGCCCTTCACGCCAGCAGGGGGAATACCAAGTCTTCATGCCGTTTTTCTGTCCCACTCCGACTTCCGACGCCTCCGGGTTGAATTTAACTCTACTGAGTCTAGAAGGGGTATTTCATGTCTTCCCTTATCATGTCTCTATCCGTTAAATGTGGCGTAAGCTTGTGACGGGCAGATCCTTCCTCCCACGTGACCGACCCAGCGTTACACTCCACCTCTGACTAGCTGACATAAAACTCACCTCGTGAGCCTTATGTTTGCTTTCAGGTTCGACAAGACTCACGGTATGCGAATAACCTGTGGCTTTAATGCCGCGTCAGCGTACTGTCCGCATACGTCCTTCCTCTTCCCCGCATGCCCCACCTCGACAATACCGCCACAAGATCAAAGCCCTCCGTTCGAGAAAGGTTGACACTTACATTTCCAGATGGCTCATACCCACATACAGGAGCCTCGAAGCTTACGTTCGTGAAAAGTTAGGATACAGGACTGTATGAGTATTTGAACACCAGTGTTTTTTAAATGAGGTCACTAGCTCCTCGTGTATTAGGTATTTTGGATTTTTGGGTATTTATGGGTTCTTGGATACCTACTTGCTATAAGAAAGATTTGAAATGAGATAAGTCAAGTTGTCATTGAATCAATGACCTCCTGAATAATTGTGATGAGCTCTCTTTGAGTTTGAAGCTAGTCGCAGTACTTTACTTTGCGAAATTTTGCGCGCGGAATCAATGCTACCTATTGGCGATCGCTCTAGTATAATCAGTTGTTTAGAATTGAGTGAATTTAACGTCGATTTTTCTTTCACATATTGGGCGAAGTTTCCGTCGTAAGCTATGATTGATAAACCTGCCCCTTGACTTTGTGCTTTTGTTTTGTTTATTCGTTGATGGAATTTAGGTGACCGTGTCATTGAACTCTAATCGAAATTTTAGATACACAATCGAAGGTCATATAACATACCCTAATCTCGTCGGTGAAAGGATTCGGTAGGTATTAGTTATACCTATCAATTTGCTATTTCTATTGATTTTAGCGTTACGTATTTCATTTCTCATGTTTATTTGTTTATTTAATTTATGTGTTGTCGTTAATTATTTTCCCTCGTCTTATTATTATTATTATTATTCAAGTACGCCAATGTAAATTACCTAGAATGATTAAGAGGCACACTCCTATCACATCTTGTAATACCTAATTAAACTGTGCCAATAGTTAATTAACTCCGATGAACGAAAGACCGATATTAAATAGGTACATCATTTTTATGGTTTGTTTGTTTACTCTTCACACAGACGACCTTCGGTATACTGACCTACTTTGGAGATTGTTTATTTCTACGGTCATTGTCCTTTTGAAACACAATTCATTGGTTAACTAATTCTTTTATATTTTACTTGTGCTAGCTTTGCCCAAACATTGGTCGTTTAAGTAGGTACTTTGCTAACCTAAGAGGTATCTGGATGACCTAGCTTCAACTAAGGTATAGTTTGCTTGACCTACATAGTTCTGAGAAATATAGGTATTTCGGTTACGAATCAAACTGATATCGTATGTCGCCTATCCTTATACGCGCTTATGTAAACAATAGACCTACCTAACTAAAACAATAATAATAATAATAATAATAAATTTGGACAACTTATATAGCGCTGTTTTTGCGAAAAATCGCCTCAAGAGCGCTGTACTTGTATAACCTAATTTATAAGTAGGTATTGTTTGTTTGACCTAATTTTGAGACGCATGTATACTCCCGCACACGAAATATAGAATAAAGAGCTTCCACGATAGTCATTTATTACGATAGTCATTTATTACGCCTCGATTCGTTTTATATGAGTTATAATAAATTAGCGTATTTACCTAACTGAAGAGAATATCTACATATGTAGACTAATTCTAGAATAGATATTTCCTGGTTGACTTGCTTTCGAGCTGGTGGGCATTGCTATCCTGCGTGGAAAAATAACATAATCTTTTAATTAGTATCAGCGTGTTAGTGACAAAACTCCAAAGCTCCGATTGATTTATTGGTGATGCACGCTCGTCCCTTTCTTCTTTGTCTCTGAAAATAATTAATAATTGGTTTTATCTTACCGCCCTCGATCGATTACAAATTTTTTCCAGTCGGGACTTTCATAAATTCGACATTGTGATCGAGGTTTTCCCTTTTTTCGATTCCTAGCTAATGGATTCCTATCGGCCCTTTTTGAGAAAAGACTGATGGAAAAAACTCTTCAAATATCTGTCTATTTAAGATTCACTTCGGTATTTCGCTTAGTTCCTCAACCTCGTATTAACTAATGGTTTATTTCATTCGCCTTCGAGAGGTGATTCATCAAATAACAAGTCAGATGTTTAATTTTATTGTCCGGAATTAGGTAAATTATTATTTATTCTCAATATTTTAATATCACTTTAGAATTAATAACCGTAGATACGCACGTTTTCCAAGTGTACGAATTATTATCACTACTGTTTATTACAATTTCGTTATTCAATTCACAAAGGATTTTTAACCGCCTTATTATTGAACCACTGTAGTTTAAACGTGACTCGAACAATTCGTTATTGTTATTTATTTTACCTATGTCATGTTATTTAAAGTAAAGTTAAAGTTTTAATTATTATATCACCTATAGTTAATTTTAAAATCGCGTGTTATATTTTCTTTTATCCGGTAATTTGATTTATTTTAAGACACTGGATTTTTGTTAAATGTTATAAAACCACTAAATATAAGTTGTAAGAAAGAACCCCGAATGTAATTTAATTCTTATTTACTGACTTTAAACACTTTCATTATAAAACACCCGAACTTTCACGAAGTATTATTTAGGCACTTTTCCGGACTCTCCGTTGATCGTCTTTGAAAATTTTATTCCTCAATTTTAAAGGGAAAATAAAACACTGAATTTACTATTTTTTTGCAAACACTTGTAGACATTTTTCAACTCTACTAGAAGCACTAGTTTACTAGTCTTCTTCGCGCACTTTTACATTTTTCTTGATCGCGCACTTCCCGTTATTTCATCCGAACTCTCCCTCAATCTCCCAACGAATTCCCCTTCTTTATCAAACCATGGTGTCTTAAAGACTTCTCAGAGCTCTCCTTTCATAGAAAAATGACTCCTCATCGCCCAGACTTTCATAGGAAAAGGCCCAAATTCGGTTCCTCCGTATATGACCTTTTGTCAAATCTCTGTTAATCTCCTATCTCATGTCTTAGAACCAAATTAGTTTAGTGTCTCTCTCTCGTAAAAAATCACATAAATTTTCTCATTGACAGGTATTTATATTTAAAAATTTCATGTACTTGCTCGTAATTCATTATTAATGTCCACACTATAAAAGTAATTGTTTTTTCTCTAAAGTAAATACTGTATCTCGCTTGTGTAATTTTGTTTACATCGTTTCGCTTTAATGATGCCCTTAATTGCTCGAAATCATGTTCTATAAAATTATTTGGATAAAGTCATATCAACAAAGTGATAGCCAACCTTTTTTTCCCTAGTCAAACGGTTAGCGATTCCTTCGACGGTTTACGCGTATTTCCCAGTGTCAGGCTATGTTAAGCATCTTTTCCTTTGATTTGATTTAATTGTAGAGTGACCAAAATGTACCGTGGCCTTTGACATGCCATATTTTCAATATCCTGTTTATCGTGAATAGTGTTGTCAGATCAGAGTAATCCTTATACCGGTAACTATTAAAGTCAATTTAAGTAGTTCCAATTAGTTTTCTTTTGAGATATTTGGCTCTAATAACTTCGTTTCACCATTCCATTTCCATATCAATAGGTTTTCCCACTTTTCCAGGTTATTATCTTCAGTTTGTGAAATTTTCCGAGATTCTACCCGTTTTTTGTGATCATTCCAGATCGGTTTTAATTAAATCGACCCCTGGGACCATTCATGTTACGTTTCCGTGCCCTTATCGATGATTTTTCATTTATTTATTTTCAACATTTCCGCCTAAGATTTTCTTGTTTCCATTTGAAACGTTAGGTGCCCAAAACCTCCAGTTCTCGATCGCGCCTTAAATAAACACGACCCGGGTCAATAATCCTTCAACTCTTTGTCTTTAGTTCTGTTTACAATTCCGTTCGTTGAACTTTCGTTCCTGTGGGAAAGAATTCAAGGCCGCCCAAAATGATCAAAGTCCACTCTCTTATTGGTAGAATTTAAACTTCCTTTGTTCTCGATATAACTATGATATGGGGTTCCCTCGATCCAGTCTCTATGCAGATCTCTGTAATAGCTCCCAACTGCTCGGACAGATGTCGCCGAATGTACCATTTTCTCTACATAATATCTAGAGGGAAAAAAAAATTCTTGTAGGCTTCTCGTAGGTTGAAGGTTGGCATTCATCACAAACTACAAATAACTAGAGCCATCAACCTTTCATGGAAGTTGAACTCCAAGTTTATTAAACTATTGTTATTTTTTTGTATATTTGATAACCTTTGTATTGAGGAAAGGTTATTTTCAAAACTCCATGTGCATTGAACATGATTTCACCATAAAAAAAAATAATCAGAGACTACAATTTTTAATAGAAATTGAACTCTAGGTTTATTTGACTATCGTCATTCTTGATTTATTCAATAATCATGTCTTGAGGAATGATTATTCTTAAAACCTCATGTCTAAGAAACATGATTTCACCATGTATGTTTATACGTAACGTTTATACTCTGTATGTAACGCTCTATTTTTTCCACGCTTTTATAAGTGTATGATTTGTTCTTTTTCCATACACTTACAAAAGTGTGATGTGTGTTTCTCATATTTTTGTAGGGATGTGATGTGTCATTCCACATACCTATGAAAACATGATGTACTTTTGCCATGCTTAATCTGTATGAGAATTTAAAAAATATGTGTAGAAGGTACGATGAACTGCCTTCTCCATTCTTTTATTGTATTGCCATGTTTTGATAATTGTGTGATGACTGATGACCTTTCCCACACCCGTCAAAACGTGAAGCATATTTGTATCATGTTTATAGATAAATGTTGTACTACTCTTTCCGTACTAATAAACGCATGACGCAGTAAACCCTAGTAACCTGTAGAAGCATTAAAAAATTCCACTATTTTCAGAAAAATGTAAAAACACGAAAAAATTATTTTCAATTATTTATTTAAAATGTTAAAACATTAACAGTCTTTTCATCTATTTTCATAAAAATGTGAAAACATGAAAAATCTTTTCAAATATTATCATAAAAAGATATACCATGATATAACATGAAGTAACTTTCCAAGTATTTTCTTGAGATGTATTTTTTATTCCATGCTAATAAATGCATGATGTATATAATGTTTAGATGCACTTAAATGAATGGTCTAATTAGGATATAAGCTATTCTAGGTAATATTCCATGCTAATAAATGCATGATGTATATAATGTTAAGATGCACATAAATGTACGATCTAAAAATGATATAAACTATTCAATGTAATATTCCATGAGTCTAAGGAACCATTTGCTTAAACACATTCTTAAGGTAGTTCACTTTATTTTAATAAAATACGTTTCCACATGTTATATAATATGAACTTTAATAACTTTAAGTACTCAAGCATATGATGTGATTCTGCTTATGTGATGAGTATCATGCTTCGTATTGATATGATGTGGTTACCCCGTTTCCTTATCTCTACGAAGTATGATGCCCATTATTTACTATTTTTACTTATAATTTGTGTGAAGTTTCCACATATTCTTTATTTCTGATTACACAATATAATGTAGATACATGTCACTCATCTTAATAAATAGATTTGATGTAACTTAATTTAGTCAACGGATTACATATTTATATGGGAACAATGTAGTTTTCCCTTTCCGTACCTTTACGAGACTTAAGAATTTCAATTATTTAATTAACACTTATTTTTACAGTAAGACTTTTATTGTACCTAGACTAGATTGATTTAGTTTAGCGTTGTTTGTCAAGTCCACTTGATTATTTTTTATTAACAAAAGTAAAGTTTCATATAATATTTTTCTCTCTCGCCCTTACAAGCTGGTTGATCCTGTATCTCAACCGTTATTATATTGTTAATTTAAAACAATCAAATGGACATCAGGCGTTTTATAGAAATTACCATATGATCCTAGCCATACCTGCTATTTCTAAAAAACTGGGCGGGAGGTATGTAGAGAACGATACTCAATAGCCATATAATTGTGTTTTATACGCGGGCAACTCAGCCGACGCGCTTGCCCGAATTCCGTTCGGCGAAATTAACGGAATTCATTCGTTTCCCGGCTACCTGACGTGCGGCTGTTTGCTTGAGTATCGTTCCTTATAAATCTTCCAATTTAATACTTGTCGTTTTTCGAAACTTAAATAAATCGTAACTTCAGTATAAAAAATATTTATTTCAATCACGGTATATTTGGTAACCCAATGGAGTCAGATTAAGAAGTGTAGTGAAGTAAGTATATCACCACGCGGTTCGCTGAACAGAGCCAGCGGACGCCATTATACAAAATCCTACCCACACAACATCTCTCTTACCAAAGTTGTGTCGTGATGGAGGACTTAGCAAGCGAGGAATTAAACACGCGTGACGCCCGGGTCGCGTGTTCGATTCGTCAGCTATCGGCAAAAAGCTATTTCCAAACAGCTTAATTAATTCCTTTCCATTTTTCATTTTTTTATATGTGAAATGTGAAGGCCATAAGGTATAAATCACTAGTGTGAGTGAAGGTGGTGCACTGCTAAGTAATGATATGAGTAAAGGTGGTGCACTGCTAAGTAGTTGGTAATGGTATGAGTGAAGGTGATGCACTACTAATTAAAGTGTGTGTGAAGGTGATGCACTGCTAAGTAATGGTGTGAGTGAAGATGATGCTTGCTAAGGGGTCATTCATAAACTACATCACACAAATTTCATGATTTTTTTACTCCCTTCCCCCCCATCCCTGTCACACATCGTCACATTTGTGAGACCCCCTCACCCCTAGTGTGACGTCACATATTTTGCAATCTCGCATCTGAAAAAGTTTTTCATTTTAATAATTTAGAACTGATGACCCCCCCTATACCCCTTGACACACTTCTCTTCACCCCTCCCCCCCTTAAGTTGTGAAGTAATTTATGGATGGCCCCTAAGTAATGGTGTGAGCGAAGGTGATGAACTGTTAAGTAATGCAAAATCGAAAATCAGATGACTTGCAAATATTTTAGATGCTTTTGTTAAATACTACAATTAAAACACATGTTTGCCTTTGAAATAATTTAGTTTTTTTTATTAGTCTATTCATGTGCCCAGAAAAAATATAAACTATCAGGCCTATAAAAACTGTTCAAATTATCCTTCTTAAGAACTCGTTATCGGTCATGGTTTTATTGTATAACGTGGAAAATGAAATTCTGTGGAAAATTATGTTAAATGTTTATTTTACTTAAAATATTGAGAACTGTTTACTTTTAAATATTGTTAGGTGAGTTTGATTAAAAATGACATATTTGAACTTACGATTAACGATTTTTTGAGTAAATTTTAGGATCTGTCGGTGAAACCCGAGGTGTTACAATATTCGGGCTCTACAGTGGGTAATAGGATCTACTCACCAACCGCTTTACAGAACTGCATGTATAACGGCATGCTGAATCGCCAACAGATTTCTTAATATTTCCATTGCCAGACGAAGAGAAAAATAATAATTCGGCTCGCGGTTTTGCCTACAAACGATCCGTTTTGCAGGGCCCTGCATGCAGTCCTGTAAGCAGTTTGACGGCCGGCATAGTCCAGCGGTAAGGCTCTTGACTAGCACTCTGAAGGTTGCGGGATCAAATCCCGGCGTGACAAATAAATTTTATTTGATTTAATTTGTGTTATTTCACAATTTATTCATTTAACATAATATATAGTATATTTGCGGCACGTTCCAGAGTGGAAGATACTCTCAGTATCGCCCTGGTGTAAGACCACCATTCAGTATTGAAACGTTGCTTGAAATGGCTTTAGCCGTGTTTGGTGACCAGATCTGAATAGCCAGGTACTTCCCCACCTTCCTCTTCCCTATCTCATTCCCCTCCCCACTACCTTCAGCCTCACAACATACCCTAACTGGGGATGCCATAGTCTCACTGGCTCCAGACGGAAGCAGTTGGGACTCTTGTGCGGTATTCATGTAAAAAAAAAAGTTCTGCAAATCTGATGACAAAAAATGTTGCAGGTCCGCGAAATTCGTTTAGGAGAATATTTCGGATCAATGATCCTAAATATGGAAGATGACATCTCCATTATCTACTTAACAACGAGGTTCACCTTCTCCGACACGGTGCGCGCAGTCTGCCTGGACTTAACAGACACGGACCTGTACACCAACCAGACCAGGCCGGGTAGTGTGGGCAAGGTAATTATCTTATTTGATAAGTGTGGAGAGTCTCAGACTCACCTTTAATGTGAAGACTTGTCCGCAACTGGCAAGGTGACTCTCCCATCATTCAACTACTGACGGCGTTCGTCTACCGGGAGAAATCGATAACTTTAGACCATCGGATCGAAAGGCGTAACTTCCGACAATTTTATGTCGATATATCGAGCATGGTTTCACTGTTGACAGTTGATCCGATATTGACAGGAAATAAATAAGAAATCATTATTCACTGGCAACTCTGGAGGTATTTTCTAAGAATTCACTTTCTGAAAGCTAAGCTGCAAAGCAATTACATTATTAAAAAAATGAGTATTTATTGATTTATTCATAAATTGGCAATGTTGAATTAAAATACTAACCTAACTATATATTGGAAGTCGGCATTTAATTTTTGACACCAGTTAATGAGGTCTTTAGTTGTATTTCAACCATTTTCATTTCTGCAAGATCGAACAGAATAAATAGATCACATCTTAGGTGCATGCATTATTTAGGTCTATCGATCGTGTAGACGTCTTATTTCAATTCTAAAAGCTTCATTAGTTGAAATCGTTCATTAATTTTACCAGTAATTTTGCACAACCGAATTGACTGAAACTTGTCTAATACTACGGAGGCCGTATTAATATTTATTAATCGTCGGTTGGAATATCTGTAATCAATCGTTGACCGTGCTCGCCAAGGGCGTAGTGGGGCAGCTGCCCCCCCCCCCCCCCTCCCCCTCCCCCTAGAAGATGAAGGAATGCTCACAAACCGTAAAATAATATTACGTCAGTATCCTATTGTTTGTGAGAATCATTTAATTTTTATTATTACCTTTTTAGTTGATCATGATTAATGAAGCATCAAGAAAATGTGCTTATCAATTCAAATTCAAATCAGTTTTAATTATATGTGTTCAACTGATAGCCAAGTACTCAGATTGCCAATGCTTTACAATCGGAAACTATCGATATGTACGCATGTATGAGTCACATTAAAGGTATAATTTCTGTTATAAATGATCGTCGAAGGTCGAAGGAACGTAGATGTAGGGAGCCAAAATATTTTAGATATTTCATTTAGTTGTTTTTTTTAAGAGTTTTAATTTTCAATGTATATTTGTTAATTTTTTTTTTTTTGGCGACCGGTTTCGACACGTCCGTATCATTAACGAGCAAACTTAAAACTCTTTAAAAGCAACTTAGATGTAGGGGGCCAAAATATTTTAGATATTTCAATTAGTCGTTTTTGTTTTGAAGAGTTTTAATTTTCAATGTATATTTGTTACTTTAATGTTATTTTTTTTGCGACCGGTTTAGACACACCATTAACATCCGCATCATTAACGAGCAAACTTAAACTCGTTAATGTTCTCTTAAACTCGTTAATAAATCGTTAATGATACGGACATGCCGAAACCGGTCGAAAAACAAAAAAAATAATTAAAGTAACAAATGTACATTGAACATTAAAATTCTTCAAAACAAAAATGTCTAGAAATTGTTAAATAGTCAGTGCCCAAGAAATACAAAAAAATGTTTCAATTAGAACTGTAGCTGCCCTTGGAATTGATATACAAGTCCCACGCATTGTATCTCGCCAACAACATCGGCCCAATCATCTTGCTGAGACTCCATACGATTTTTGGAGCAGCGTTTTGGTGACCAAAATTTACCTGCTTTCGGATTAATGTCGCTACATTCCAGTAGAATGTTGAATATGTCGTTAATTGATTTCAAAGAAAAAGCACAAGGTTTTTGCCTATACTACGATTTACTTAATTTTAATCAAGAAGCCGAACTATGGTATAAAAAATGGCAGAACAAGGGTATGACCAAAGAAGATCTCGAAAAACTTAATTTTACTGAAGGAGGCGAACATTTTCTTTCCCGCAACAAAAAAGCAATACTTATTTTCCTTGGCACAACCTAGCATAAGTAACAAAGACAGATCATTTTCTAACTGCGTCGTGTTAAAACATGGCTGAGATCAACGATGACTGAAAACCGTTTGAACGCCCTATAATAATAATAATAATAACAATAATATTAAATTATTTTCAAATTCTGAATCAAATTTAGAGAAAATGATTAAGGTAGTTAAATTTTTTTCAGATGATATTAAAATGACTTTTGGTTTGGATAAATATAAAACGATCCATATAGAGAAAGGCAAAATTGTAGATGGAGACGAGGGTATATTTAGAAATTTCAAAATTAAAAGTATGAAAGGGGATGAGGTTTATAAATATTTAGGATACCCGCAATCAAATAGATTAGAAGATCATACTAGTATTAAAAATGATATTAGGATTAAATTTCAAACTAGGATCAGAAAAATTTTAAAATGCAATCTATCTGCTAAAAATTTAGTAAAAGCAATAAATACTTGGGCAATACCTCTACTAACGTACTCATTTGGCATAATTAAATGGTCCAATACAGATTTAGATAGTTTAGAACGATTAATTAGAACTATGTTAACAAAGTTTAATTGCCATCATCCAAATTCAGCTATAGAACGAATTAATTTACCTAGAAATTTAGGAGGTAGAGGTGTAGTCAAAATAACATCTTTGAAACACAATCAGGTAGAAATGCTTAGAAATTTTTTCCATAGGAAAGCTAATAGCTCAGAAATGCACAAAATAATTTGCAAGGCAGATAGAAATATTACACCTTTAAATTTATATGACGAGAATGCCAACATTCTTATAAATACTAACCAGGAATTATTAAGATTCCTGGTCAAATAAAATTATTCACGCAAAACACTTCAATTATCTCAACCAAACGTATGTTGACAAACTTTCGTCAAACAAATGGTTGAGTATTGGAGAGTTGAGCGCAGAAATAGAAATATTTATGATTGCCATTCAAGATAGAGTCATTAATACTAAAAATTATAGAAAGCATATAACTAACTAACTAACCATCACGCCGTTTCCCCGCAGGGGTAGGCAGAGAGGACGGACCGCCAAACATCCCGGTCTTGGCACACATTCCTTGCCTCGTTAACATTCATACAACGTCTCATACATTCTCTTCTATTATTCTGACTCTTGACATGGCCCGACTCAAGTATCTGATTCACTTGGTCGTGCCATGTCTTTCTTGGGCGTCCTCGACTTCTTCTACCATTCACATTTGCGTCATATATTCTTCTTACACTCCTTTCCTCATTCATTCGCTCTACATGCCCAAACCATCGGAGCGTTCCTTTCTTGATCTTACTCATCACGCTTACATCAGCCTTGCATTCTTTGCGGATTTCCACATTTCTCACACGATCATACATGGTTTTACCACACATACGCCTCAGGGATCTCATTTCTACAGCGTTCAGTCTACTTTCATCCTTCCTCTGCCAGTTCCATGCCTCACTGCCATACATCAGGGTAGGTACCAGTACTCCATTATGGACGGCTAGTTTCGCGTCTTTGGACAGTTTTTTGTTGGTGCCAACGGCGTGCAGTCCTCCATTAATAGAGTTACCTGCATTCACCCTTCTTTCAATATCTCTATCAGCCTTCCCATCTCTCGTAAACATACTTCCCAAATAAACAAACTCATCCACCTGCTCCAAGTATTCATCATTCACAACTATATTGCATACTGTTTTCGTACTCTCTCTTTCAAACACCATGACTTTAGACTTACTTACATTCATCATTAACTCATTCTTCATACATACTTCGTTCATTCTTGACACGAGAGACTGTAGATCTTCCATACTGTTAGATATCAGCACCGCATCATCAGCATACAACAGGCAACATACTTCCAGATTACTCAATTTCGCACCCAATCCCATCTCTTTCAATTCTTGCATACAATTATCCATGTATAGATTGAATAACCACGGCGACATTACGCAGCCTTGTTTAATACCTTTTGTGATGTCAAACCACCCCGTAAAATCGCCGTTCACCCTAACACATGCAACGCTTCCCTCATACAGAGACGCAATTGCCTGTATGAGATACTTATTCACTCCGTACTTGGACAATACCTTCCATAGCTTTTTCCTGTCAACTCGGTCGTATGCTTTTTGTAGATCTACAAAGGCACAGAAGAGTTTCTGTTTTTTTGCAAGAAACTTTTCAGTGAGCATACGCAATGAGAAAATCTGGTCCATGCATCCCCTTCCACTCATAAAAGCACCTTGCACATCCCATATTTTATCTTTTGTTTCCATTCTTACCCTTTCAATCAATATTCTACCATACAACTTGCCCACTGTACTAAGAAGGCTAATAGCCCTATGATTCCCACATTCCATACGTGACCCTTTACCTTTGTACAATGGCATGATTACAGCCCTTCTCCAATCTAATGGCGTGTAACCCTCCTCTAAACATTGGTTAAAAAGTCTGCACAACCATGTGAGAATAATACGGCTATCTCCTTTAAAGTATTCGGCAGCAATATTGTCGAAACCCGCAGCCTTACCATTTTTCATACATTTAATAGATTTTTTTATTTCATCCATGCTGATTTTGGTAACATTCACTCCATCATCGTTCATAACCGATTCACCGCTTGGATCACAGTCACTCGGGTTACTTTCGAAGATCTCCTCGAAATATTTCATCCATCTCTCTTTAATTTCATTCTCATTCGTCAACATTTGTCCATCTTTCGATTTTATCACTTTCATGCTTCCGTTCTCTGGTCCACTCCGGGATCTTTTGACCTCCTTCCAAAACAGTTTTATGTTTTCTTGGAAGTGGTTTGTCATTTTGATTCCCTCTTCTTCTTCCAGGCGTTTTTTCCGTTCTTTCACCCCAACACTTCAATTTGGGAGGCGGGAATGGGTACCGCCGCCCCGGGAACCTTTATTGGATAACCAACACCTCTGCCATAGGTCACCCCAAGTGGTTCGCTACGTTTGGTGATTTAGCAGGGGTGCCCGGGTTCATGGGGTGAGGTTTTGTCTAGGTCTTGGAGGCGGATGACCAGGACACACTGAGCCCCAGATTCCTACCCACCCCTTAAACCCTCTTCCTTCCCAGAACTCTCCCCTCCTTCCTTTCTCTAAAAAAACCCTCCACAAAGCATTCCCAAAGATGACATAGGCCCTGTGGGAAATTATTTTCCTCAGGGCCTCCTGTGTGGAGCTCATGTAAAAAAAAAAAAAAAAACACTTACTCTTTTCTTGCATGCCTTATACACTTCTTTCGCTCGATCTCTCTCTTCGCTTGAAACACTGCTAGTCGCTATCAGATGTAACCATGCTTTCTTCTTCTCTGAGACCAGTGCTTTGATCTCATCATCCCACCATGCATCACCTTTTTTCCTACCTTGCTTACTTATTCCACACACGTCTCTAGCAGATTCGCATAGACTCACCTTAATGTGGTTCCATGTTTCCTCTATGCTTAGACCGTTCATTTCCTTCTCATTCAATCTCATTTCTGCACACTTCTCATACTCACTTCTGACATAATCGTTTTTTAGTTTTTCTATTTTGATTCTTGTTGGAGCTGATACCGTTTTCACCCTAGAGCGCCAGCCGCAAAAGAGGTTTACTTTTGACACCACCAGAAAGTGGTCAGTTTCAACCTCAGCCCCTCTGAAAACTCTTGTGTCCTCGGTAACGGTTCTCAACCTAGAGTCAATTACTACAAAATCGATTATTGATCTTTCAATTCCTCTTTCCCACGTATATTGATAGATACCTTTATGATCGAAGAAAGTATTCGACACAAAAAGGTTCCACTCTAAACATACCTCAAGTATTCTGTTCCCATTATCATTCGTTCTTTTATCCCCGAACATACCTAAGGCCGAATCAAATCCGTCACGTCTAATACCGACCCACCCATTCAAATCGCCCGCCATAATAATCCTTTCGTTCAACTCTTTTAGTCTCATAACATCATTCACACTAGTCCAAAAATCATCTTTCACTTCGTCACTTTCAGAATTAACAGGGGCATAGCTAATAATAAGAAACACCCTTGTTAAACCAATTTTGAATCGGATCCACATTATTCTTGGAGTTACACATTCAAACTGCAACATACATTCAACCATTCTGGGAGACAGTAGCGCTGCAACACCCTGACAAGCCCTCTCCGTATCTGGTCTCCCAGACCAGATGACGAACTTATCATCATGCTGCAATGTACCGCTCTCTTTTTTCATACTCTCAGTTATACAAAGTACGTCCAAACATTTGCCTTTCATTGTATCACATAATTCATTCATCTTTCTTTCCATCCCTCCTCTTATATTCCATGTGCCAATTCGGCATTGCTCACGTTCCGTCCTCCTCTTTGCGACACCGAAGGGTTGGCGATGTGATGGATAGCGAGTCTCATCGACACCTGTGTCGGCCATTCCCTTCCACGGACTACTTCTTACAAACTAGCTTTACATCCTTAATCTAACTTACTCTACTTAATCTAACTTAATATTACTTAATCTAACTTAATCTAACTTAATCTAACTTAATCTAACTTAATCTAACTTAATCTAACTTAATCTAACTTAATCTAACTTAATCTAACTTAATCTAACTTAATTTAACTTAATATAACCTAATATAACTTAACCAAACTTAATCTAACTTACACATACGCAAAAATCAACCATAATAAACCGGAAATTCATAACGACTATTGTGAAAAACAACAACAA
Source organism: Limnephilus marmoratus (assembly GCA_917880885.1). NCBI lineage: Eukaryota > Metazoa > Arthropoda > Insecta > Trichoptera > Limnephilidae > Limnephilus > Limnephilus marmoratus. The sequence continues at coordinate 36,031,104 of OU862922.1, read as the reverse complement.
AAGACATGAAATTAACACTAGCGAAAAAAAAATATATATGTGTGTGTATCTTGTCACTGTAAAAGGTTTATTATTATTAATTTTATTGTTTTAAACCACTTTCACTTGAGTTTTTTTTTTGTAGCCATTAATGATTCCGTATGTATGGTAGGTACTGGTAGAGAAAGGGCGCGGGTTCAGTACAATGTTATACTAGTCCGAGAGTTATGGATTGTAGAAATGTTTCATACAATGTCTTATCCCTATAAAATGTTTATAATATCACTCCCTATCAGGAACAAACAAAGTCTTCCTTCCTTGTGTGCGGGGGCGCATATAATCAAAGATATAAATCAAATTGATGATTTATGTAGAAAATGTTTGACTTTTCCCGAAACTATAGAACATATTATATCGGGATGTTCTATATTAGCGCCGTCCGAGTATACATTTAGGCACAATCAGGTTATAAAAATAATTCACCAAAGTTTGGTAAATTAAACATAACTTGATTGATTGCCGTAATGTAGTTGTACCATATTATGAATACGAACCAAATTCATTTATAGAAAATGAATTTTATAAAATATATTATGATAAAACTATACTAACAGACAGAAAAATTATTCATAATAGACCTGATATAGTTTTACATGACAAAATTAAAAAAATAACTTATATCATTGATGTAGCTATTCCAAATTCCTGTAATATTCAAAAAACTGTTTCTGAAAAAATTAGAAAATACACAGATTTAGGAAATGAGATTAAAAGAATTTGGCATTCTCGGACTATAAAAATATTACCATTTGTTATTTCGGCCACTGGCATAATACCTAGGAATCTCATTCAAAATTTAAGCATATTAGATTTATCAAAGAATTTGTATATAAAAATGCAAAAATCAGTAATTTTAAATACATGTAGGATTACAAAAGATTTTTTAAATATTTATATTGAGGGATCAGTAGGATTTATAGGTTCAATTAGAAATGCCACAGAGCAGAACCCTCTGATATGAAAATATCTGGAGTCGGTGAATTATATTCCCATTTGGTCTCTAGTAGGCTGACATGTTGTTCTTGTATTATTTTGTATTTAAAATATTTATATAGTGCAATTGCATAGCGTGGGTTGACTAGATGATCATTTGGGGAAGTGTGTGAAAGGGTTTAGTTTTTCCTGTGGGGAAAATTTAACTGGTGCGTATATTAAAAAAAGTAAGTGCGTAAAAAGTGATATTTCACTTCGAGTGCGCTTAATTATAATAAACTTAAAATTAATCCTATAGTATTCCTTACGAGTCCTTACAAAATACAAAATTGATTAAATAATGTGAAACAAAGAATATACAGTATACACAAAGCAATTCCTAAAGAACAATATCAACAACAAGAATTCTTGAAACTAAATTATAATAAAGAATAAGAGGCAGTTTACATTTAGAAATAATAATAACAGAGTGCCTATAAAACTGTAAGGAGGTAATCGAAACCAAACAATTACCAGAAACTTGAGGAACATGGCTTATTATAGCAGATTGAAAACGAGTTAAAATTCATGAAAGATGTGATTTTTTAAAAAAGTTTGATTTTAAAGCTCTTTTGAATTCAGCCAAGTTCTGGATATTAGTAAGAGCTGAGGGAAGTTTGTTCCAAATGAGCGGGCCAGTTACACGAAAAGATCGATCATAATAAACGGCTCAATTTGACCTAGAAAGTTCGATTAAACGATTAGTAACATCTAGATCTGCTGACCTTAGAGTAAGCTGCCTAGTACTCGTATGCTTAGTGTACATCGAACCATGGTACAAAAAACTAAGTATACAATTGAATCTGGGGTGTAAAAACGGTTTTGTGAAGAACCTCGTAGACAAATTTTTGTGTAAAATAAATTAACTGGTGGATATTTTGCTTTTCATTTTTAACGTAACCTGTCCCATTGCTCATGCAGCATTTCTTTAGGGAACGTACCCATACTAGGTGACCCACTTTTTGCAATTTTTAACCCCTCCCCCCCGGTGACTAAAAACTTAAGCCCCCCGCCACTCATTGTGACCAAGGGTGGTATTTTGAAGATCCCACCCCCCTGAACGGGTCACGTAGAATGGGTTCGTTCCATTAGATATATTCTTGGTTTGTCTACACCTGCCCCCCCCCCCCCACTTAACTAAATCCTAGTTACGCCCTTGGTGCTCGCAAATATTGATAACTGACCATGGATGACGGATTTGTTCAATATCGTAGTGATATTTAGTTTCATGCTCCTCAGACATTCGGGAGTTAAGCACAAATGATTGAAACCCTATACCAATACGTTATTGACTAAATTCCACGTATACTATTATTATCTATATTCGTTCGTATTATATGCGAGCACGGTAAACATAAAAGTCGGTTGACAAAAGGGCGGCCTGCTGAGTGTCAGATAAGTAGTCAACATACACAACTTTTAAAGAAATTCCTTCATTATGCAAAATAACTGGCTTATTAATAAATGCAGATGAAAGACACATTGCCAAATGAAAACGGGTCGTTTCTTAAGATCAAACGAGCAGGAACGATATGTCGGCTTCTGTGTTTCCTCTCTTCTACAACATGGGACTCTTCGCGATGCTGGAGATCAATGCTGCTGGCTCTATTAAAATACCATACCCGTAGAACAGACTTAGCATGTCTACATTGCGTCTGTGCATTAGAAATAGCAATTGGTCTGTTAATCAGACACCTGATTTGCACAGAATCTAGAACATTTGTCAGTTATTTTGGGGCTCCAACCCAAAGAAGGCTCCCAAATTCAACTGTCGGACGTACTTGAGATTTATACAGGTGAGCTATATCTTGTATTGTCCTTGCGAATGATTGTGATTGTGATGATTGCAGGTGGCGGGCTGGGGGCTCACGGAGTCGGGCGCCCCCTCAGACAGCCTCAACTTCCTGAGGGTTCCGGTGGTGGCGCGTGAGAAGTGCCTGGATAAGCTGCCGTCTGGCTACAGGTCATTCTTTACATCAGATAAGATATGCGCGGGGCTCACAAATGGTAATTTTATGAATAATGCCACTATCAATATCTGGTACTGCTGTCCAGGAAACTACTGATTGGATAACTAACACGTTTCATTCTCTTTCAGGATCAGCTGTGTGCCCGGGAGACAGCGGGGGCGGGCTGGTGTTTCCACTGCAGAACACGAGTGTAGGTACCCAGCGATGGTTCCTGCGCGGTGTTGTGAGTAACGCGCCGACTCCCCGCAATCTTAATGATCCCTGCCTGGCTAACGTTTTCGCTCTCTACACAAATATACACAAACATCGAAAGTGGTTGACTACACAAATGGATGAAAATCTACCCAGAGGTAAATATTATTTTCTGAATGTTGATATTGCAATATATAACTAACTAGCGAGTTCCCAGTATTATTTATTTATTTATTAATTTTCAACGCCCTGATTTTACATGACAAGTTTATAATACAGAGAAAGTTTTTAAAGAAAAAAGATAAACTGTAAAAATATAACTAGTAAACATCACATGAAAGGTAGGTATACAGATAAATTTAAGGAAAGATAGTGCATTACAATAAAAGAGAAAGTTTCCAAGTTATAAATGGCATAGAAATAAACTTGTAGGTATGTTAGTAATTACAGGTGACTAATTAAATGTGATGAAAAATACATGACAAAATGCAAGATACATAAAAAGAAAACGGTAATAGGTTTTTACATTGTAGATTTATAGAAATACACAAATATATGCAATAGATCCTATGTGATGTGATGCTCCTTAGATATCAAAATATTCTACATAAAAATATTGTTCAGATATTTCTTGAATAAAGGTAAACTTGTATTAAATACATCGATATTTGAGGTGAATTTGTTCCCTATTGTGTGTAATCGTGAAATTGGTGCAAGTGTGTGGTAGTTGGTTATAGAATTATTATTGCAGAATAATATGTGTTGCCTTGTTTCTCGAGTAGGTACTTTAAAATCAATGAGATGCGGGAGTTCGCAACAATCTCATTCGGAGTGAATAAAATTTTAAACAAAAAAGTTAGATCGTTTATCTTTCTTCTGTTTTCTAGAGAATGCAATTTAAATGTGTTTAGTAAAGATGTGTAGTTAATGTGTTGAATGCTTACTTAATACTTCGCAATGCCACTTAAATAAAGAAATGGTTTCTTCCTGCGTGTCCTTTCACGACCGTTCCCATTATTTATATCCCCTCCTATGTATAAAATATACCCAGTTATTGCTTACCAGTATATATATATATATAGAAACCTTCATCAAGACTTTAAAGTTTCATCGGAATTAGATGAATAGTATGGGGAAAAACATATAATGCCAGAGCTCAGCATTATATTTTCAAACCAACCCGAGTAAGCGCACATCAAATCCCCAAAGTTTCATCGCAATCGAATGAATGGTTTAGGAATGCAAAAGGGATAAACCAAGAAACGTTCATTTTTACATAATAAGATTAATGTTTTTTTGTTAACGTTGTGGCCGTTAGGTTTTTTACGAAAAAAATGTAATATTTCTTCTATCGCTGTTTACTTTGAACATACTAAAGTGACAGATATCATTCAATTCCCTTTCGGTGTCTTTATTCCCATCCTGTCCACTCACGTATGGCTATCACCCAATAAAAGACTTTGCTTGCATCAAAAGTAGATATATCAGAGTTCCTTCTATAAATCTCTGGAAGTTTATTTGGATGTATCATGAAATTGAAATGTGGAAAGTATCTAAGTATCCTGGTATGGAAACCAGGATACTTAGAGCCAGCGAAAGAAAGTGGTAAGACGCCCTTGAAATGTCGTGTTGGAGAAAAATTCTCAGGATTCCATGGACAGCAGACGTACAAATGTCTCCATTCTGAAAGAGCTAAGCATGCACAATAGGCTCTCAACTATGGACACGTTGCTCGCCAAACTGAGTAACTCATTGTCACTGGCCGGAGAAGGACTTGGCAGAAGAAACAGATGAAGGTCATCAATGCGCTGGAGTAATCAAGTATCCCTACTACCTAGTCCGGTACTAAGGCGTCCTTGGCGCACCACGTAGTTCCACGCAGCGCAGGACCACGAGGAGTGGTCCACCTTATCCATCATGGAAGGGTCACGATCCTCAGCAAGGAGGAAATGACTTAAGAGGACTGAGTTATTTAAACGAAACGGATGTGATTTCATGTTAGCGACATATATAGGAACAATATTTCTATTTGTGTGTTATGAAAAAGAACTGTTCTCTTCTTCTTGTGCCCTGTCCGTTCAACGAACATTGGCTATCATGTTGGCTATGCGGACTTTGTTTACTACGACCTGGAACAGCTCCACGGTAGACTGGCCTAACCACTGTCTCAGGTTTTTCAGCCATGAGGCTCTCCTTCTTCCAGGGCCCCGTCTTCCCGCAATTTTTCCCTACATTAAAGAACTGTACGAGTATGTATCATCATCATTTTGACAACTCTTCCTTTTTAAGAAATTGACATACCTATCATTGTCTTTCAAATGTTTCTGGCTTCCTCTCTCTAAGGATGTTGTAGGCCAGCATTTCAATTTATGGAGAAAGGGAAGGTGAATTCATTTGTTAATATTAGTTAAATGAACAAATCTTACTTTGGGTAAAGTTCGGTTTATGGGCGAAATTCCTAAAAAATAAAACTAGTTATCTTTATACTAACTTTGGGTCGGGGAATCCGAATCTGAAAGAATTAGGTTCCCGCCTCCCAAATTGAGTTACCCTTAGTCAACAACACTTAGTCGGTTCCTCATTGTTGAGGATTATTACTCCAATTTCTATTTCCATGGCGGACTCCTCGTGGTTCTGCACTGCCTGGATCCTTTAGTAATAGGTATTCTTGGTCACTCTAGTGCTGCGGTGACCTACTTCCGGTAAATACAGCGCCAGCGACAATGAGTTTCTCGGTTTGGCGAACAAGTATCTCACATTTTCCAAAGTATCTTACAAGAGATAAGTAAGAGAGTTCCACATCTACAGAATGTTCAATCTGGGGGGTTTTCCAAGCAGGGAGATAAAACAGTCTATGCTGTTGGTGACGGAGAATCGGGAACATAGAGACCAATTCGGGAGGCGGGAATGGGTACTGCCGAATTATAATGGGTTATCCTTTATTGGATAACAAACACCTCTGCCATAAGTCACCGGGGTGGTTCGCTACGTTTTGTGATTTGGCAGGGGTGCCTGGGTTCACGGGATGAGGTTTGTTTAGGTCTTGGAGGCGGATGACCTGGACACACTTTCTTTTTTTTTACACGAGCTCCACACAGGAGCTCATGTAAAAAACACTTAACCCGAGATTCCTACCCATCCCTTAAACTCTCTTCCTACCCAGAACTCTACTCTCCTTTCTTTCCTTAAAAACCCTCCACACAGCATCCCTAAAGATGACATTGACCCTGAGGGGATTTATTTTCCTCAGGGCCTCCTGCATGGGGCTCATTAAAAAAATAATGTTCTCCATGATAGTCGTGTTTTCGAACTATCCACGAATCAGTCTGAAGAAATTGTATTACAATGGCACATCCCTTCTGACCCCTTAGATCCGTGGGCGTCAAAGTGCGGCCCGCGGCGGATATTTGTGCGGGCCGCACAAATATCAGTCGCTTTTATTTAAATATTTTTTTTCATGTACAATTATATTAACCTGATTTTTACTTTTTACAAATGTTTTGCGTTTATTCCATGATTTTAAAACCTTGTTTTTAATTGATTGACATTTGGTTTCAAAACGCTGATTTTAATCGATTGACATTTGCTTTTAAAACGCCCAGTTGGTTTTTGAACACATCCTATGTCGATTTTGAACGCGCGTATAGTGTACGTCATATGTCATAATGCCCCCTTGTGGGTGTTTGAGACTTTCAGGAGGGGCAGTAGAAGACCCAGAAAAAAATAGGGGGCGTTGAGAAGGCACAGTAATGGTGTGGGCAGATTAAAAAATATGGTATAAAAAGACAAAAAAACACGCCAATCACGTACTAATAAAGCAAAGTAAATTTTAATATTGATTAATTTTTGTAACTGTATGTATTATTATCATTTTTATCAAGTATGCGAAAATTCAGTGCTTGTATTTCAGCATGAAAATTGAACTGAAAGATAAATTGGATAATATGAAAAAAAAATTATTGTGTAATATTTGGCTGATTTATAAAGCGCCGCTTTCGTGAAAAATCACCTCAAGGGCGCTGAAAATGAATATAATATTAAGTGTATTAAGAATTATATCACGAATACAAGAAGGAAGGAGGTAGCAACCCGGAATTTAAAAGTTTAAATACAAACGAATTGCTTTTTTAACTAAAAATAAAAATATATAGCAAATAATTTTTTTCGAATTATTGATTCCGTGACACCATCCCCCCCCCCCCCCTTACCTATACCTCACTTGTCGTATGTGGCCCTTGACCAGAAAAGTGTGACGACCGCTGCCTTAGATCTTAGATGGTTCATTCCGAGCTTGCCCAAGAGAAAGTGGGTAGGGTAGAGCCAAGGGTAGTAGCCATACTCCTCCAGGTAGAGATATCTCAGACATTTCTTCTGAACCTTCTCCAACATGAGGGAATACTTCACTTGGTGCGGGCTCCAAATCAAACTAAAGCCCACTCCTAACCAAAGCATTGTATAATACTGAGAGAACATGGGTGTCTTTAAAATTTCTCGCAGTGCGTAAGATAAAACCTAGCATTCTCAGTAAAGAACTAACTACACGTCTTTACGGTATGAGTATGAAAAGTCGACAATCTATCAAATACAATATCAAGACCTTTCATAGTAACTAACTAACTAACTGACGGACCGCCAAACAACTCGGTCTTGGCACACACTCTTTGCCTCACTCACATTCATACATCGTCTCATACATTCTCTTCTATTATTCTGGCTTTTGACATGACCCGATTCAAGTATCTGATTCACTTGATCGTGCCATGTCTTCCTCGGGCGTCCCCGACTTCTTCTACCATTCACATTCGCGTCGTATATTCTTCTTACACTACTTCCTTCGTTCATTCGCTCTACATGCCCAAACCATCTGAGGGTCCCTTTCTTAATCTTACTCATTATGCTTACATCAGCCTTACATTCTTTGCGGATATCCACATTTCTCACACGATCATACATTGTTTTACCACACATACGTCTCAGGGATCTCATTTCAACAGCATTAAGTTTACTTTCATCCTTCCTCTGCCAGTTCCATGCCTCACTGCCATACATCAGGGTAGGTACCAGGACTCCATTGTGGACTGCTAGCTTCGCTTTTTTTGACAGATTTTTATTAGCGCCAACGGCATTCAGTCCACCATTAATGGAGTTACACCTTTCATAGTGGAGACACATTTTAAATTTTGGGCATTAAATTGTATACCGGTAAGATCAAATTTGACACGCCTGGTGAAAGAAAGAATGAAATGGAATGAAAGATATTGAATTCAATCTGATTCTATTTACTCCAGTCAACAATTTTATTAATGTCCGATTAAGTTGAATGCAGTCCTCTAAAATTTGTATTTTCAAGAAAAAATTTAGGTCATTGGCAAAAAGAAGTGACCTGGAATCTGAAATGAAGAATTATTTCCTTTATATCACTGATAAAAATCAAGAAGAGAAGCGGTCCTAAATTACAGCCCTGAGGAATTCCTGAGAACACAATAAATAATTTTTATAAGAATATTCCATGCGATACAAATTGTGTTCTTCCAGTAAAATAGCTAGCAAAAAATATTGGAAACCGCAGAGAAAAGCCTATCGTTGACAAATTATTTAAATGTTGTGGTTTACGGTATCAAAGTGAGAAATCTAGTTGGTTTCCTTTATCTAAAGATTTGGAAACATAATCTGTAAATTCGTGTCTATTGTCTGTTCTGTATCTTTTCTAAACCCATGCTGTTCCGATATTAAGAACTCTACTTGAAAGTGTATATATAGTTCCGAAATTTAATAATAAGTACGGAAAGGGAACGTTTGAATACAACATATTGAAGATATTTAATTTATTACCTGACACTATAAAGCAGTGTAATTCTATGAATAAGGTTATATATATGGTGAAAAATTGGCTATCGGATTTTTTTTTAATATGGAGATGTATGAAAAAGTGCTGAATCTGTAAATATAAGGTGTAAATTATAACTTTAAAAATGTAAATGCACCTAAACTATAAGCACCTGTTGACAAGCCAATTCAATTGGCTTAGTAGGACTTGTTTGTTGATATGTAATAAATATTCTTTCAACAAAATATTTTTAAAAAAGTGTGTCGAGCTAGGTTTTAGAAGTTTTTGTTGCTATGGTACTACATTTGGCTTTGAGATATTTACAAAATTTAAGCCGCACTATAGGGGTTAAACAAATAGTAGGTATACAAACAGTACCGGCATTTTCAACTTGTCTTTAAAAGGTATGTAGCTTTACTAATGCTAAATGTGTCGATTCTGTTCAACAGCAAGATTCTATCGACATGCAATGCCGTCCCAAAAATTCAAATAACCATATTATTGTTAACACGAGATCCAAATATCGCGGTTTTCGTTTCAAGACTTATTGGATCAGGAATTTATCGTCATTATCATCATATTCATGTTGAAGCTCACAATCTCGTACCACATCTCCAACAGAAGGGTCAAAAGTGTCAAAATGGCCAAGTAACTCTAGCTTAACTGTCGTTTTTTCAAAAAATAAAAACGAAAGCTTAATTTATATATAATTTTATTTTCAACAGTAGCAATTTATTTCACTCTTGCTTTTACTCTAGCAACCGTTGAAACAGACGGCCCTTATGGTGCAGAAGAAAGTGGCTAAGTTGCCAAGCTAGCGTAGAAACTAGGGAACACTCGTAGCTATGAATTTCTTTAATAATATCTCTGTAACTAACTAACAAATGAAGTATAATTACTGGATTGCTGCCACAGCACGGCAAGCTAGGCTAACTAGGAAACACCTGTACCTATAAATTCCTTTATCCATCCATTGTTCAGGTACCCATTCCTTAATGACAGTTGTATGTTTGTCTTCTTGCAGGAGGTTGCAGAGTGAAGGGGGGTACCGGGGTGTGCCGGGAGTTCTCCAAGTGCCCGGCTGCAAAGAATCAAGCTGCTCTTGGAATTCTGCCACAGGTACAATATTACCAGATAACTTACCACTTCAGCTGTATGCGGGTGACTGCTGATTCGAACAATTACCTCATGTTAGAATAAGTCAGGCGATGAATCCATTACCAGTTCGGGGAATAAAAAAGCCTACATGCACACATACAATATACAATTTTATTTAAACTTATAATTATGAGTACCTCTACACTTATAACAATCAATCAAGTGTGACACACGTCATTTTTTGCTCTCTCGAAGTTGTTGCTTTCCTACCGTTAAAACATCAAATTATTTATTTATTTATTTATTTATTTATTAACGCCCTTTTTCGGGGCTTTTACATATGAATAGTAAGAAATACACAGTATTTAGTGTACATAACTGAACTGCCTTCGTAACAATATTTTATATTTGTTTAAAGATAAATTGAAGATGTCCACTGACTTGGTATAATTGTTTCCCTCCATTAGTATTCTGGGCAAAGCGGAATACATATGATAGTTAGTTCCAGAATTACTGCACTGAAATAAATCCTGACTTCTAGTATTACGTATTGGAATCCGGAAGCTTATCAATTCGAGCAATATCGGACTGTCAACTAAATCATTTAGAATTTTATACAGAAATACCAAGTCAGTGAAAGTTCTTCTGTCTGACAATTTCAGCATATTCATATCATTCAAAATAGTATTGTAGTTCAACATAACTGCTGGAATACCCATTTTAAAATTAAGAAAACGTAAGAATTTGTTTTGTATTCTTTCAACAGCTTGTACATGTATATTGTAATATGGGTTCCAGACGGGAGAATTGTATTCAAGTTGACTTCTAACATATGCAAAATATAACAGTTTTATACACTTAATATTGTTAAAATTTCTAGTTAGCCTAGTTATAAATCCCAACATTTTTAAGGCCTTATTAGAGATTTCTGTTATGTGGTTAACAAATGAAAGATTAGATTGAAAAGTGATGCCCAAGTCTTTAATTTGTGTTAATGTCTCCAGAGTATTGTTATCAATGTTGTAATTGAAGATCACTGGATTTTTTATTCGAGAAAATCTAACTATATGACATTTTGAGATATTTAAGTAAAGTCTATTTTCATTACACCAAATTAACAATTTGTTGATATTATCTTGAAGAATGTTGCAATAATAAATATTTTGAATTATTCCCCAAAATTTTGAGGTCATCAGCAAAAAGTAAGATAAATACATCATGAAATATTTTTGTAAGATCATTTATAAACAAGATAAATAATATTGGGCCAAGGTGTGAACCCTGTGGAACTCCACTTGTTGCATAAATTTTTTCCGACAATGAGGATTTTATTCTAACAATTTGTTGTCTTCCAGTAAGATAGCTTTCAAACCAGGCTAATATTTTGCCACGTATACCTATTATATATTCAAACTCCGCACAATTCTTTGGTGAATTCATACAAAATTAGTTTTCATATTTTCTCGAAAGTGTTGATGCTGATTCATTATTGAAACCAATATTATAAAGTGCAGTTCTGCATTGCCGTATATTAGAATTTAGGACTACCTACAAAGTGTATCCGCGCCGTGCAGTGCTCATAAATATACCAATCCATATAATACCTACTTATATATCCACATCACCGTGCGCCTGACAACCCAGAGGTAACCAACCTTTTAACATGTTCTGTTTCAAGTGCCAACTAACTATGACCGATGGCATCACTTGTAACTCCTGCAGTAAGCAGTTTCACTGCGAATGCGGAGGGACATCTGAAACTACATTTCGAAAGGCTAACAATGAGAAAAGAAGAACCTGGCGCTGCATTACCTGCAAAACTTCACCCCAATCAACAGCTACGTCAACCAACGCTGTAGAAGATGTGATGGTTGAAATAAAAAAAATATTCTCGGAACTTGCCTCCCTCAAAACCCTTAATAATCAAGTAAAGGAAGACATGTCTGAACTTAAAAAATCCGTCAACTTCAACAATTCAAAATTAGATGATTTTACTAAACGATTCCAAGCATTTGAACAATCTATGAACAAAGTAGACTATCTGGAACGAGACATTTCCTCTCTTCAATTGACAACCAAATTAATGCAAGAAGATTCAAACAAAAGGGAACAATGGATAAGGCTTCAGAATATCGAAATAAAAGGAATACCTCAAGATAAAAACGAAAACATTCCAAATATCCTATCAGAAATAGCAAACAAAATTGGGATTCACAACTTTAAAACCAGTAAATTCGAGTTCGCCACCAGAGTCTCGGCGAAAGACCCACTTCATTCTAAACTAATCAAACCAATAATCGTAAAATTCACCTCCCGCTCACGTAAAAATGCATTCATCTCGGAAATTCGACGAAGAAAAGCAATAAGCACGAAGGACTTAAATTACCCCGGTGACGAAAGAAAAATCTATGTCAACGACCATTGGACCAGCTTTAACAAAAACCTCCTTTTTCAGGCCAAGGGGTTTGCGAAGGAGAAGGAGTACAAATTCACGTGGCTAAAAAACAGCAGAATATTTGTGAGGAAAAATCCTACTTCGCCCCCCATACTAATTGCCAAGGAAGAGGACCTCAAGAAAATTTCCTAACACTTTGCATCGTAAAATAGATTTTTTATTCAGTTATGTATCTCCCCACACATTTCCCTCCTCCCATCATCCACTCCTATTACACCTAACCCCCTTCTCCTATTTTTCCCTCTCCCTTAAAATTTCTAATTCATTTCTAACCCAATCAAGTAAACTTTTCAAAAACCAATTAGTAAACCATATAACCGCCTGTTGGTGACCACTACCTGCTACACGTTTTACACCTACTACACCTACTCGACGGACTATCACGGTCTCGTTTACACCTCTTGCCTTTTCTGCTGCGGTGGTAAGCAAATTATTATATACTCATTTGTCTACAATAATTATACCAAAATACCTACTAAATAATTTTTTTTTTATTTATTAAATTACATAATACATTTTGTACAAAAATTTGAGTAGTCCCACAAAGCTGTCTTATGGCAGCTTGTCTGCAGGTTCTAACAATTTAAACATTCTTAATATAATATCTAAGAAAATATTTGTAAATACATTTATAGTTTTAAGGAAACATTAGAATAGATCACATAGTAATATTAGATAATTTAACTTACAACCATAAATATGTAAGATATTTCAATATACCTGCCTAATAACAAGATATGTAGGCAGCTATATTAAGATATTCAAAGATACATGGAGTTTTCGTTCATTAACCATAGTTTTATCATTTTAGGACTTAGTCTCTCATTTTTTTCAAATTTTATGTTTTTATTGATTTTATTGAAAATCACTGGTATTAGATATTCAAGAGTACAGCTTCCATATTTATTTAATATTCGAGGAGTTTTTAGGCCCTTTCAATCTCTAAATCTTGTGGTATGTTTGTGTACAAGTAGGTGTTTGTAAGGGCTTTCCCCCATATTATCCATAATAGTAGTGAACCAGTGAGACCTTTTATTGTTAGTAGGCTCTCTGAGCCATACAGTAGTTTTAAGTTATGTCTCTGTTTGTAAATATTTGTTGTGACAATTTTTTTTATTATGGCTGTTTGTAAATTTTCAATATATTTAATGTAAGTAGTGCTTGCATGTCCCCAAGTTCGAACACCATATCTAAGGATGGATTCGACCATAGAAAAATATATGAGTTTAAGAGTACAATGAGGCAAAATAAATTTTAATTTGTAAACGTTACTAGCTAAGGATCTGAGCTGGTTACAAATTTTAGCCACTTGTTTATCCCACTTAAAATTGTTGTCAACAATTATTCCCAGATAAGTATATTCATTTGTGAAATCTATTTTTTCACAGTCACAAACATTAACAATTCCTCTATGTATACAGTCAAAGCTATGAGCGGTTATTTTAGGAACATTCCACATTTTCAAACTTGGTGATTTTATGTACATGCATTTGGTTTTTTTAACATTAATAATTAATCCTACATCATGAGCCCATTTGAGAAGCTCGTTAAAATCTCTTTGTAATTCTTGTATAGCTATTTCAGAATTTTCATTTGATACAACAAGAGCAGTATCATCAGCAAAAATGAATCGACGAGATTTTTTGAAAATCTTACACATAGCAATTACATATATAATATATAATTTTGGACCTAGAATTGACCCTTGCGGTACTCCCGATTTGATGTATCTTGATTTACTAATTATATTTAAAATCTTCACACTCATTTTTCTATTTGTCAAATAGTTTTTGAAGAATAAGAGGAGTTTACCCCGGATACCTATAAATTCAAGTACTTTAATTATTTGTAAATGGCTAAGTGTGTCGAAAGCTTTTGTGAAATCAATAACCGATACATGTTGTTTACAGTTTAGTTGTGAATTTATATGATTAGAAAATTTTTCGAGCAATTTATCGTAACTTTTATTTTTTTGAAAGCCATACTGGCATTCATCAATAATACTCAGATTATTTAAGTATTTATCTAAATTTATATACTTTTTCTAAGATTTTTTCTAATGCAGGAAGTAAGGAAATCGGCCTGTAATTGTTTATTAAGGAGTGATTTCCATTTTTAAAGATAGGCCTTACAATGCTATATTTTAGTTTTTCTTTTTTTTTTACAGTGAATACCGCACAAGAATCTCAACTGCTCCCGTCTGGAGCCAGTGAGACTATGGCATCCCCAATTGGGGTATGTTGTGAGGCTGAAGGTAGTGGGGAGGGGAAGGAGGTAGGGAAGAGGAAGGTTGGAAAGTACCTGGCTATTCAGATCTGGTTACCAAACACGGCTAAAGCCATTTTCAAGCAACGTTTCAATTCTGAATGGTGGTCTTACATCAGGGCGATACTGATAGTATCTTCCACTCTGGAACATGCCGCAAATATACTATATATTATTTTAAATGAATTAATTGTAAAATAACACAAATTAATCAAATAAAATTTATTTGCGCATGCCGGGTTTGAACCCGCGACCTCCGGACTGTGAGTCAAGAGTCTTAGCCACTGGACTACGGAGGTCGTCATTCATCGGGAATATGGCCCGTATCAATTATTCTGTTAATTAAGTGGGCGATTATAGGACTAAGTAATTTAACATGTTTTTTCAAATCATACATACGAATTAAATCTATGCCTGGTGCCTTGGAATTTTTCATACCTCCGATAATTAATTCGATTTGCCTTGTATTTGCTCGTGGTAGATACATTGTGTGATTTAAATATTCCGGCGTGTATTCTGACGCTCGGACATCACATACATGTAATAACTTATTTACCCCCTCATCAAAAAAGTCTGCAAAATTTTCTGCCACTGCATCTTTCGATTTGGATTTTAAGAAATATTTTGATATGACTTCATCACAACCGGATTTATCTCTCCTACCTAAAGTTTTATTAATTTCATTCCATGTTTTTTTAATGTCTTTGAAACAGTATTTAAATTTATAATTATAGTATAATTTGTTTGTGTTTATTATTTCTTTATTTAATTTATTTCCGTATTTTTTTAAATCGATTTCATATTTTTTGTTGTTAGGTGAGTTTTTCCATTTCCTCCAAAGAGTATCTCGTGTTTGTATATTTTTAATGAGGCTATCATTCATCCAAGTTTTTTGATAATTGCGATATTTTTTATAAAATTTTGTGATGTTACTTAGTTCATAAATATTTTTAAATTTCGATTTCATTTCTTCGTACCATACATTTGGTTCAGATAATTTTAGCATTTCATTCCAATCAGTGATTGAGATAAATAGATTAACTTTTTTTCAGAGAGTGCAGTATAGTACTCAGTGTGCGATTTGTCTAAAGTGTGTTTGTCGTAGGTAGAGAAATAAATCGTCGTTGCAATTAGGTAGTGGTCAGCTATTATTGTTTCACATACGCACGAACTGATTTCTATGGTCTCCCTCTCTCTTATATAGATATGGTCTAGACAAGTAGCCGTTATATAGTTTGACAATACTGCTTCTCGTGTCACATCGTTAATAGTTTTGACCAATCCGAAGTTGGCCATTAGGTTTTCGTATTGGATTACAATCGGTTCGAGTTCATTTAAAATGTTTATGTTCGAATCGCCAAGTATTAAAATGGATTTTTTAATGTCAATACTGCCCAATATAGTTTAAAGTTCATGGAGAAATAAATTTTTATTTGTGTTTGGAGGTCTATACATTGCCAATAGATGTATACGTTTATGTTTGTAAATAGAAATAGTGCCGTAAACGCATTCAAAATTAGTTGTTACTATATTTATTTTTTCGAATCTAAGATGATCCTTCACGTATACAATAATTCCGCCACCCGATCTTTTTGTACGACAAAAATAGTAAGAGTTGAAACCCGATATTTTGTATAGATTTACATTATTTTCATTTATCGACGTTTCACATAGCGTTATTATGTCAATATTTCGCAAGGAACAATATTTAAATATGCGGGAATAGTATATAAACATGTATGAAGATTTATGAAGGCAAATTATAAAAATCAATGTTTTTATAGCAGTAAGCATTAACAATATATTCATAGTTAGATTTTGGTTTTGATCAGAACATATTTGGTTTAATAATTGACAACAATAAATATTTTTTCTGCATGTACAAGTAAACAAAGGATAGACCAACTTCAACATACATTTCAATACTAGCGTGTTAACACTGTGGTTACCGGACAATAATTCAGAATATAATATAGTTAGAGAGAAAAAAATTGCAAGGATATGAGATACTCATATTTCGTAAGTAGAAGACATATATTATTGAGCTTAACAGAAAAAGAGGTTAAGTATTTAAATAGAGTTTTGGTTAAAAGCATTGAATTTTTTTTTTTAGAATAAAAATACATGCAAAACATACCTAATCATAATCGATGCGACTTTGCGCGATATACATCATCTTTTTAAAGTAAGTGCAGTTTGTGTCGTTTGCTTTATTATGAATAGTTCTTACCTTAAATATGGGTACCTACCTATCAACATCAGAACAATAGTATCAATAGCCGGACCTGAGATGCGTATTACAATACATATATTATACATTATTATTATTTTAAACTTTATAATGCACCCACTTGCATTGTGTTAGATGTATCTACTTACTCTGTTAAATTGCGTGCACTATAACTGAATTTACTTATCTTACGTATAATGTACGTACGTAAGTACTTAATTTTACGTACGTACATCTACCACATGCTTTATTTTAGATGTACTTACTCTTTTAAATTGCATGAACTATAACCGATCGATTGTCCTGATCTTCTTCAACGCCTATCATTCCATGTTCCAAATCTAATCTCTGATTTGCTGTCAACTTTCTCTAAAATAAATAAAATAAAAATATATATTAGAGTATTAGACGTAGGGCTTAATTCACCATCCTCTTGATAGCTTATCCATAGGGTAATGCGTGATTTGATTGAAGATTTTTTATTTATAAAGTCCAAATTAACAATTCGGTACTAGATCAATAAACGGTCGCTACAAATCTGATAAGGTAGCCGAGTTTTATTATTACGAGCATTTGTTTATTGAATACTTCTGCACCAGGCAGTGGCTATGTTCAATTCGATTCGACGATCCCAAAATATCTTTTTATCTTTTTATTTTTAATTCTGTCTACTTATTATTTATTTTAATTTTATACTTATTTTTTGTTATTTGTGTGATGAATTTTGTTTTCATTTTATATTTTAATTAGGTACTTACCTAATATTTTTTTTTCTTTTATAATTGTTTATGTAATATGGCAGACTGGGATTGCACTACCCTCCCAGTCCTGCTGGAATAAAAACTTAAATAAAAAAATAAATAAAAAAATTCGCATTTGGATCCCAGCCAGGCGTCGTGAATTCAATTTCACGGCTTCTCTCAGGCATCTATCACGACATAGCAACAAAGCAATATTTTACGCCTACTGTGGTGGTAGTAGGAAATTTTCAAATATTTGAAATATTACACTCGGAACACGAACGTGGTTTTTCCTCGAATTTCGCACCGTATCATGGAGCCCTCAACGAGAATTTTAAAATTACGCGTCGAACTTGAGGATTGTTTATATTCATCCTACCTAACCCCCTGCGCCCCTCCGACGACGCTCCTGCGCTAGTCGTACGAATAAAATCTTTTCAGTTTATGTCAAATAAACGTAAATCATAATTTATTTATTTAGGGAATAAGCATTAATTAAATTTATAAGAAAAGAATATGAAACCAAAAATTTAAAAAAATAAAAAATATAACAACAACAAAAAAACGAGTGTGCTTTAGACCATACAACTGAAGTAAAACTTCTACTCCATCTATATGATAGGAAGAAAGAAATAAAAGGTGCGCGCGCACTGCTCTCTCTTGCTCCTACAAGTGTGATACAGGCAATAGGCCTGCACTTGCTACCGTTCGCTTCGCTTTTAGTAACGCTCTCGTCATGAATTCGCCAGCTTAATTCCTAAGTCAAGAGTGCGTAAAGAAGTTTTACTTGAAAAAACGAGTGTTCTTTAGGCAACACAACTGAAGTAAAACTTCTGTGTAACTGGTTATGAGAGAAAGATAGAAATAAAATGCATGCTTGCACCTCCCTCTCTTGCCCCTACAGTAATAATCGAAGCGTAACTCTCTCTCTCTCTCTTTCTATCTTCCTAACTTATATCTTCCTCTCAACTACCATTCGCCTCACTTTTCGTAACGCTCTCATCACGCATTCGCCAGCTTACTCCCCAAGTCAAGCGTGCATAAAAAAGGTTTAATTCAAAAATGATCAATACATTGGTAACCATAAGAAACATGTTCTACATACAAATCAAATCATAACAGAATTTTTTTTATTTTATTTTTTTTTGTTTATTGGAAAATATAACAAGGTTACAGTTTTACAACATAACATATACATCAATATTTCAATCACTCTCCTAATAAAGCAGCTGCTTGTGTTTAGGAGAAGACAACTAAAAAAATTACATTTGTTTAAATTAAAATAAAAATATTAGTAATTTAACAAAAAATATTAGTGATTTTATGAGAAAATACAGATAAAAGTAATAAAAATATAGGTTAGTTAATAAATGATTTAAACTATTGATAAGGCAAAAACATATTTCTATATCAATACATATTTCTAAATATAAGCATAATTTCTAAATATACAATAAGTTAAGTTATGAGGTGGTACTAGAATATTTTAATTTAATTTTTTTTTTATATTTTTCGTAGCTTTCTTCCGATCGTATATCAAGGGGTAATTTATTTAATAAATTTATACCCTTGAATATATAGTGATGCTGTGCTGTTGTGGTTCGCACTAGTGGTACGGTAAATCTTCCAACAGATATTATTCTTTTGCTTATATTTAATTGTGGTAAATTATTTTTACTAAAGAAATCTTTATGTATTTGTAGTAGGGAACCGGGAAATCTTGAAAAACATTTATAGTTGGATAGTAATAGTAGAGCTTTTTTAGGATGATTTTTATTAATATTTTTTTTATAGTTTCCATTGGGAGAAGGGTTGTTTGTATGCACCCCCCAAGCCACGATTCCATATTGTAGTACAGAGTGCGCAAGTGCATAGTAAATATCTTTTAGTATTTTTAATGATACAGTATTTCTTAATCTAAAAAATATATAGATCAGTTTTCTCATTCTGTCTACTGTGGAATTTATTTGACTTTTTCATTTGATGTTAATATCGATAATTATGCCAAGATATTTCATTTCTTCTTTACTACTAATATACAACGTGTCCGGAAACTCGTAGTACAAGCGGGAAACTGGTGAATCTAAATCACGTAGAGAACCCAAAAAACTTATTTTTTTCGATCTGAGCATTTAGATTTTAATATTATTTTTTTTCTATTTTTCCATTTTTTCGGCAACTAAAGGGTTAAAAAAATTTTGAGCCCGGTTTACCCTTCGATGCATTTTATAAGACATTACACAGCTAAAATCAACCCCCTAGTGAAAAATTTTTTCAAATTTAACGAAAAAATTCCAACTTCGGACCCGATTTACTCGAAAACGAAAGCTCAAATCAAAAAATATATCACATATATCACAAATCGACTCCGAATGTGATGAAGATTTACCAGTTTCCCGCTTGTACTACGAGTTTCCGGACACCGTGTATATACAGTTTGAGTTACAGGGTGCGATTCCAAGGAGGCAATTTCTTTCGTGAATTTTTATGTTTAGATTTTTATTTGAGATATTCCCTGTTAGGCTATAAGGTATAAAATGGGTTTTCTAGACATTTAGTGTCAATAAGTTTTCGTCAAACCATACTTTTACGATATTTATTGCATTATTAGCTTTCCTTCAATAGTTATCACTGTATCATCTGCGTATAATATAATGTTTCCAATGATTGGGAGTTCAAAAAGTTCATTTACATATAATATGAATAGTAAAGGTCCTAAAACAGTTGATTGTGGAATTCCAAAATCTATATTTTCTATTTCATGTTCGTTGTTTACTTTTACCTGTTGAGTTCTTTGATAGAGATAGCTTTTTAACCATGATTTAGCTTTGCCAGTTATTCCTATATTATTTAGTTTATTAATTAATTTTGAATGTGAGACACTATCAAAAGCTTTACGGAGGTCAATGAATATACTTAAGCATTTTTTGCCTCTATCTAATGTTTCGTAAATAAGCTTAGTTAATTCTGCAATTGCGTCTTGTGTGCTAAGTTTATCTCTGAAATCGTATTGACTAGGGTTAATACATTTTTGGTTATCTGTATAATCAGTAATTTGTTTTTTATTACTTTTTCGTGTATTTTTGCAATGTTGGATAATAAGGATATTAGGCGGTAATTGTTTACTTCTTTTGAATCTCCGGATTTATATACTGGGATTGTAATGGATTTTTTGTAGTTTGACGGGAATATTCCATATTTAATGCTTACTTTAATTATATGCGTAATCGGTTTGGTTGGGAAATTGCAGTATTTTTTCAAGATTTCTGTAGTTATACCATCGTATCCTGGCGCACTACCATTTTTAAGTGATTGTACCTATTATGTTTTCAATATTTTTTCTGTAGTCGGTTTAAAAATTGAAAGATTGTTATTTGTTATTTTATCTTTATGTATATCATCAGGTTGATAATTTTGGTCAATTTTATATGCAAGTTTTTGACCGACGGTAGCAAAAATTTGTTGAAAATATTTGCGCACATTTTTGGTTCACGGATAGCATTTATATTAGTTCCATTATGTTGATGACATTTATTGAAGACTTATTTTTATTCATTATTTCGTTTATAGTGTTCCATGTTTTTTTGGGGTTTTCCTTTGTGAGGATTATTTTCTCCCTGTAATATTTTTCTGTTGTGTCTATGATAATTTTAATGAGCTTGTTCCGGAATATTTTGTATTCGTTTTTTACTTGACTATTGGTAGGGTTTTTTTTGTATGTATGAAGAGTTTTTCTTTTTTCCGGATAGATATGAGTAATCCTTGCGTAATCCATGGTTTGATTTTCCTTAATTTAGAACTAGGTTGATTATTTATAAAGGTTGTACAGTCTGCGATATGAGCATTTAAAGTTTCTTCAAAGAAGTTTGCGCACATATCTGGGTTTTGGCAATTTAGTATCGAGGACCAAGATTCGTTACGTAATTTATTATTTAATTTTAAGTTGTTTAGTTTCGAAATTATGTTAGTATTTTTTCTAGAGCCATTTAATCCTGAGTTTTTATTTAGATCATAAATAAAAATATTTGTATGGTGATCTGTTATATCATTTTTCCATATAATAGATTTAATTTTTTCTGTGTGTTTAATATTGCTCCATATGTGGTCCAGGCATGATGGCGATTGGTTTGCAAATTCTCTTGTGAAATTATTTACACATGATATAAAGTTCATTTCATTCATAGCATTTATATAATCTATTTTATTTTTATTGTGGTTATTTGGACCAATATTAATATTTAAATCACCTATTACGATACAATTTAAATGGTTTTTGTTACATAGTATTTTTTTTAATTCTTCTATAATATAGGTACATCAGAGCTGTGTGTTCGATATATTGCGATTATATTGAATGGCATGTTATTCAAAACAAAATTAAATGACAAACAGTTTGCGTTGCATATGTGTATTTCGGTAATATTGATGTCAGTAAATTTTTCTTTAGCGTATATTACAATTCCACTATTTTTATTAATCTGATAATTTGTATTGTAATTTTTGTAGTTTGGGATGATTGGTATATTTATGTTTGCATGTATGTGCACCTCGGATAGTGTTATGAAATCGGGTTGTGAACATAATGTATTTAGGGATACCAGAAGTTCATCCATGTTTCTATTTATACTTCTTATGTTTAGGTGTAAGATTGTTAGTCTATTTATTGTATTGTTATAGATCTAATTGCATTCACTGGCTGATTCACATACGTATTCTTCTATATTTAGATTTAAATCAATTTCACTTAAGTTATAATGCTCATAATTTGTGTCACGGTATTCTTGCTCGATTTCAGTTCATATCTGGAATTGTAGGTGATTTTTTCTATAAGATTTATTTTATGTTAAGATAATACTCGGAGACATACGAGACGGAGTGTTTGTTTAATTGGCAGCAAAAATTAATTTGATTCGTTCTTCTTTTGATAATGATTTCAATATAAAATAGCGAATGTATGATTATATCAATAGTACAAGTGTAGAGATTTATTGCATATAGAATATTGGCAGCGTGATACCTATATCAATAGTACATACAATATCAATAGTACAATAGTACATAGTACATACATACATAATATCAATAGTACAAGTTTTTGTATTTTTTTTATTTGAAATACGTATAACAGATATACATAAGGAAAATACATGATTCTTAAAAATAATTAAAAATAAAGTAATTTCTTGTTAAGAATCTACCCAATTTAAAAGAGAAAACATTTCTCGAGTTTAAATTGGGGAGTCGTGTCATTATATATACTTATTTTTTTTTAAATTAAGAAACAAATAAAACTTATGAATGATAACAAATTAAATAAAGAAATATACTAACGTAGCAGTTACAAAATTAGATATACATGTAGTATAGATATTTTAAAGTAATAATAATGAAATAAATAAACTTATAAATGATAACAAATATTGATAAAGAAATATATAAGTGAACATATACTGTAGAGATTTATTGCGTATAGAATATTGGAAGCGTGATACATATATCAATAGTACATACAATATCAACAGTACATAGTACATACACACATATACCAATAGTACAAGTGAACATATATGCTGTAGAGATTTATTGCATAT
Source organism: Limnephilus marmoratus (assembly GCA_917880885.1). Lineage (NCBI taxonomy): Eukaryota > Metazoa > Arthropoda > Insecta > Trichoptera > Limnephilidae > Limnephilus > Limnephilus marmoratus. Next base: position 36,007,725 of record OU862922.1, on the reverse strand, counting down.
AGAATTATAAATAGGAACCAGAGAAACGTAACATTATTCACGAAATATCAGAGAAATACTCTTTTATGGACCCCTTATATTTGGTAAGTTCCCAATTGAAAATGTCCATCTTGGATAACATGCTACTCGTATTGTAACTATTGCGTATTCTGTTCAGGCGAGAATTCTGCTTACAGTTGGACCCCGCCTCCACCCTGGCAGTACACCAGCTTCCTCCCGGCATCTAGCGGCTACAAAGGACTATCTACACAATACGGTTCCCTATTTACTACAGTCTGTGTGAGAAGACAAGGACGTCTCTTACAATTAGTATATAGACAAGTAGATTTTTCCTTGATGCGTTTGAATGAAAATATGTTTTATACTTTGTTATACGGCGGTACATCCTCTCTGCGCATCTATTTGGGATCACTTAGTTATATTTTATGTAATTAGGTATGCCGTATATTCCCTAAACCGACTGCATATTGTATATAAGTACCCCGGGGGTCAAACAGGACAGAAGAGCGTGTTGAACGCGCAGGAACATTAAATTTAATCTTATTTAGCAACTCTGGGCACTGAATATAATTGGTAACTAATTTATACACGAATATTGCAACTATACGAGGCCTTCGTACACTCAATGAACTTTGTAGTCATACAAATTCTTGCATTTATATGATTAATTCACTCACTTCCAACAAAAGGACGACTTCCGAAGGTAGTTGATCTCAACTGTAGCCCCAACACATTTCTGTTATAAAAGGGAAATAAAGCTACTCACCAAAGCTGATTAAAAGTAATAAAATGTTGATTTAAAAAAAATAAAATTCTAAAATAAAATGTTGATTTTTAAATAGAAGTATTTTAATTCAAGAGTTTCTCTTTTCCCAGTACTGCCCCTCACCCTCCAACGAGATCTGCTGCGTGGAGAACTGCCCACCTCTGCCACATTCAGCTGTCAGTCAGCGGCAGACGGGCTCGAAAGCTGAAGATTGTAAGTTGCATTGCACTGCATTTATTCTAGCACTAATATTAATGCACACATTTGAGATGTGACGCGACTCTATGATGACCCTTGGAATCTCGGTTTGGCTGGGAAGCATTTGAGGCAAGACTATATGTCCAAAGCTGGAAGCCAGAAGGCTAATAAAGAAGAAGAAGAAGTGACAAATGCGTGAATTCTATTTTTTACATTAGCTCACACAGGAGGCCCTGAAGAAAATAATTCCCCTCAGGGCCTATGTCATCCTTGGGAATGATGCGTGGAGAGTCTTTATAGGTATGGAAGTTCTGGGAAGGAAAAGGAATAAAGGTTCAAGGTCGAGGAGTGACGGAGTATGAATCCAACCCTCCAACAGCGGTGCAAGGAGATGTTCAGAGAGAGTCCTGCTGGAGAGATTAAAAAGGTCTCCCTCAACCAGTCTCTCCCAATCTGGCCGCGTTTTTCCCTTTCCGTGTTCAATAGGATGCAGTACTGCTTCGAAACCCATACGGGTTTGTAACTCTATTTCTCCTTCCAAACCCGTGTACAATACAAGGCAAGCGTCCTCCAATCGCGCACGGGCTTATAATTAACTAACAAACCCGGCCACACGTTGCTGTGGCTAACGAAACACAACGCCATTACCCAACATTTATAAAATCCACACCACAAGCTTGCCAGCTCCCGCTGCCCGCTGCGAAATTCTCGGCTTTTCCCTAATATAATAAGTATGTATAATACGTAGGTATAAACTTTCCTCTTGAATCACTCTATTGGTGAAAACCGCATGAACATCAGTTGCGTAGTTTAAAAGATCTATGCGCACATACATTTTGAGCGACTTCATTTTATACTACGTAATGATGATGATGTCCATGAGCATTGATTGAGCACTACAGATCCGTGATTGGATGTATGGGCATTTAAACGCAGTCCTTATGTTTTTTTTTAATTACATATTTTTTAATATTTTTTTTTACTGTTTATTATATTTTATGGACCTAGTGGGCTTTTACATGAATATTTTGTAATTGTAAGAAAATAAATGCACACAATAAAATTTTGTGCAAATCAACAAAAGACTAATGATTCAAGATATAATAGTACTATAACTGTACATTATACTCACACAAACCTACCCACTACGCACATCACCTGGTAATTAATAAATATACGTACCATAAAAAAGACATTACAAAAAAACATATCACAGGTACCCACCATGAAATATTACTTAATACTTCCCACTAGGTTAACATTCAGAGTTGGCTGGTCGCCTGATTGAATCCTTCCGTTGCCACGTGGTAAACCCCTTTCTTTGGGGCGAGCGATCCTACTAGGTTGAACATTCAGGGTTGGCTGGTCGCCTGATTGAATCCTTCCGTTGCCACGTGGTAAACCCCTTTCTTTGGGGCGAGCGATCCTACTAGGTTGAACATTCAGGGTTGGCTGGTCGCCTGATTGAATCCTTCCGTTGCCACGTGGTAAACCCCTTTCTTTGGGGCGAGCGATCCTACTAGGTTGAACATTCAGGGTTGGCTGGTCGCCTGATTGAATCCTTCCGTTGCCACGTGATAAACCCCTTTCTTTGCGGCGAGCGATCCCACTAGGTTGAACATTCAGAGTTGGCTGGTCGCCTGATTGAACCCTCCCGTTGCCACGTGATAAACCCCTTTCTTTGCGGCGAGCGATCGCACTACATAGGTTGAACATTCAGAGTTCGCTGGTCGCCTGATTGATTCCTTCCGTTGCCACGTGATAAACCCCTTTCTTTGCGGCGAGCGATCCCACTAGGTTGAACATTCAGAGTTGGCTGGTCGCCTGATTGAACCCTCCCGTTGCCACGTGATAAACCCCTTTCTTTGCGGCGAGCGATCGCACTACATAGGTTGAACATTCAGAGTTCGCTGGTCGCCTGATTGATTCCTTCCGTTGCCACGTGATAAACCCCTTTCTTTGCGGCGAGCGATCCCACTAGGTTGAACATTCAGAGTTGGCTGGTCGCCTGATTGAACCCTCCCGTTGCCACGTGATAAACCCCTTTCTTTGCGGCGAGCGATCGCACTACATAGGTTGAACATTCAGAGTTCGCTGGTCGCCTGATTGATTCCTTCCGTTGCCACGTGATAAACCCCTTTCTTTGCGGAGAGCGATCCCACTAGGTTGAACATTCAGAGTTGGCTGGTCGCCTGATTGAATCCTTCCTTCCGTATTGAATACGAACAAGGAAATACGCGATCCGGGCAGCCACGCACTTGGTGGACAAGAGTATTCGGCGCCAAGATTCGGGAAACCCTAACCCATGCACACAGGCACTCCAGCTAAGTCAACAAACGTAGCGAACCACTTGGGGTGACCGATGGCAGAGGCGTTGGTTATCCAATAAATGGTTCCCGGGGCGGTGGTACCCATACTCCTCCCAAACTATACCTCCCAAATTATTTCCTAGTTGCATTCGCTCTGGAAGACACACACACACACAGGTATTCCACCCCGAGTGCATTTACACAGATATATTTTCACATTTGCATTTGCAGCACATCCTTCACTCTAACACTATGTTTTTATTTTGTTTTTTACATGAATACCGCACAAGAGTCCAAACTGCTCCCATCTGGAGCCAGTGGGACTATGGCATCCCCAATTGGGGTATGTTGTGAGGCTGAAGGTAGTGGGGAGGGGAAGGAGATAGGGAAGAGGAAGGCGAGGAAGTACCTGGCTGTTCAGATCTGGTCACCAAACTCGGCTAAAACCATTTCAAGCAGCGTTTCAATTCTGAATGGTGGTCTTACACCAGGGTGATACTGAGAGTACCTTCCACTCTGGAACGTGTCGCAAATATACTATATATCATTTTAAATGAATAAATTGTGAAATAACACAAATTAATGCACAAAATAAAATTTATTTGCCACGCCGGGATTCGATCCTGCGGCCTTCGTAGTGCTAGTCAAGAGCCTTACCGCTGGACTACGCCGGCCGTTTACAAATAACTATATTATAATATTAATAAATTTGGATAATTGCTTTTTTCTTCAAGAAAAATGCAATTATCCAAATTTAAAAAGATAATATCATCAATAAATTTGAAACTCATCAATCAAAAAGATATGAAAATACCAAAATTTAATACCAAACTAATCCAAAACAATTATATCTATTTAGGAATAAAGTTTTTCAACAACCTTCCCATTGAAATAAAAAAAAAAACCAAAAACATCAATAAACTGAAACTCAAACTGAAGCTACACTTCATCAGGAATAATTAACTAAATAAATACCTACCTGTTTTTCTCTTTCTTTCTATTTATTTTTAATCTATATTCATCTCTATTTTATTTAGATTTTTCGAATTTCTCCTACATAAGTGCACAATATTTTAGTATGTAACCGTATCCTATGTACGTACACCTACACATATAGGTAGATGATCCAGAAGTCTCAATTGATCCTATTATATACTTACCTATTGCATAATGTTATTCTATTTCAATTATAATTAGTGTAACTCGCTCATCAAGCACAAGAACTAGCTTCTTCTTTGTTGAGATTGCAATTTTTAAATAATTTCTGTACGGATATTAATTTATATAACTCCTCTGTACAATTATATATCTATATTAAATAAAAAATAAACAAAAAAAATTTTGGGAGATATTCTTCACAGACAACAAACAGCCGTCTGGCGTCCAACAGTCTTTTGGCGAGATATACTCTCCTGTATGCATCTCCCAGCATGACACGATTTCATTAAAGTTATGCTAACTAACTAACTAACTAACTAACCATCACGCCGTTTCTCCGCAGAGGTAGGCAGAGAGGACGGACCGCCAAACATCCCGGTCTTGGCACACATTCCTTGCCTCGTTTACATTCATACAACGTCTCATACATTCTCTTCTATTATTCTGACTCTTGACATGGCCCGACTCAAGTATCTGATTCACTTGGTCGTGCCATGTCTTTCTTGGGCGTCCTCGACTTCCTCTACCATTCACATTTGCGTCATATATTCTCCTTACACTCCTTTCCTCGTTCATTCGCTCTACATGCCCAAACCATCGGAGCGTTCCTTTCTTGATCTTACTCATTACGCTTACATCAGCCTTGCATTCTTTGCGGATATCCACATTTCTCACACGATATACATGGTTTTACCACACATACGCCTCAGGGATCTCATTTCTACAGCGTTCAGTCTACTTTCATCCTTCCTCTGCCAGTTCCATGCCTCACTGCCATCCATCAGGGTAGGTACCAGTACTCCATTAAGGACGGCTAGTTTCGCGTCTTTGGACAGTTTTTTTTTTTTTTAACTAACTAACTAACTAATTATTTTTTACTGTGAGATATATTATTTAAACGGTTCCATGACAGTTGATCCGTCGACAATGAAGTGAAAGTGAAAAAAATGAAGTTACAAAAACTTTTAGAATACCTTTGTCTAATTAAATATGTTTTTAAGTTTTGTGGAAAATAGTAATAATACTGTTAACACTATTTTTTTTACATTAACTCCACACAGGAGGCCCTGAGGAAAATAATTTCCCTCAGGGCCTATATTTTTTTTATTTTTTATTTTATATTTTATTAACCCCCAGTGGGCTTTTACAAGAAAAGAAGCAAATATACAATTAACAATATTAATTACATGTATTACATAAACAATAAAACAGAATAAATATGAATGCAATCGACTCGTTAGGTAAAGAATATTACAACATAAAACAGAAATGAAACGAAATAGTACAAGTTGTACTTACAAAAAACTAAAACAATTCAGCTTTAAATATTTATACATATTATTAACAATAATAATAAGACCTGACATAGAACAAAGTGTAAATAGAACTGCAAAAATATTATAAAGTAAGTATACATTTTACTGGTGAGGTTTAGATGAGAAAATATTTTATGAGAAAAACAAAAAAATAGTAAAAGTTAATTATTAGTAGATAGAATCGAGATTAGTTGATTTTTCGAAACATTCAAAACTGTCAATTCTAAATATATCTATAGATTCGCAGTATTTATTCGCAAGGTTATGGATTCTTGGAATTGGTGAGTATATTGAGTAATTAGTGTTGAGTTTATTGTCGCATTTAAAAATATCTTTACTACGAGTTTGTCTAGCGGGTATGCTAATGCAAATTAGTTCCAACAAATTAGGGCTGTCAATTAAAGATTTTATAATTTTGTATAAAAATAATAAATCAATTAACATCCTTCTATCTGATAATTTAAGAAGTCTGGTTTCAGCGCGTAAGTAATTATAATTTATAAATTCGATTGGAATTTTCATTTTAAAATTGATGTACCGAAGAAATTTGTTTTGTACCTTTTCCAATGATTGAGAATGAACATTGTAGTATGGTGACCATACAGAGGAATTGTATTCTAATCTGCTTCGTACTAGTGAGCAATACAGATGTTTTAATGTTAACATACTTTTAAAATTTGCCCCCCATTCTCAAAATAAAACCTAGTATTATCATTGCATCGCTTGTTATTTCATCGATGTGTACATTGGACTGTAGACTCTCGTGGAATATAACACCAAGATCACGAATCTGCGATACACGAAGAAGATTAACACCATTCATATCATAAGAAAAGTTAAAAGGATTTTTACCTTTGTAAAAACTAATAATCTGGCATTTACCAATATTAAGTTGTAAACCATTGACAGAACACCACGCGCATAGTTTGTTCAGGTTTAACTGCAGAATGGCGCGATCGTCATCGTTTCTAATTGTTCTATAAATCTTCAGATCATCAGCAAATAATAGGACTTTGACATTACTAAAAATATTAATTATATCATTTATGAGCAAAGAAATCAAATATTAAGCAAAATAATATCGGGCCCAAATGAGATCCCTGTGGTACCCCACTCGAGGCAGCAAATGTATAAGAAGTAAACGAATCAACTTTGACCGCTAAGTACCTTCCCAATAGATAACTCTTAAACCATTCCAAAATACTCCCTCTCATTCCCAACAACTTCAGTTTTCGTAATAAGAGTCTGTGGTTAACCTTATCAAATGCCTTACTGAAATCAGTACATATGGAATCAGTTTGGTGTGATGAAGTTAAGGCATTAACAATGTCATTCGTGTATAATATTAAATTGGATAGGGTTGATCTTCCTTTGATAAATCCATGTTGAAGCGGTGAGATGGTTTGATTGATTTGGGATATCAATTTGTCTAGTACCAGGCTTTCAAAGAGTTTGGTTAATGTAGACATGGTGCATATTGGCCTATAGTTTGTTACGTCGCTCTTATTTTCTTTTTTAAAAATGGGTGTCAAAAGACTAAACTTCCAAAGGTCAGGGAACACACCTGATGAGAGTGACTTTGTAAATAACTTATGTATGGGATACGATAATGTATGCATACAATTAACTAAGAATCTGGGTGGAAATAAATCAGGTCCTGCGGATTTGCGGGAATCGAGACTCTTCAGCTTGGATATAATATCATCTATGGTTAGAGTACAATCAGATATATCAAGAGTCTCAACTAAATTAGAGCAAGAGATATTGCTATCTACATTTGCATTAACATATAGGTACACCGCTAAAGAAATCGGCGAACAGATTAACAGTTTCCTGAAGATTTTGGGATAGTTTAGAATCGAATGACATAATACTAGGTATACAAGTACCGTTTTCTTTTTGGGATTTAACATATTTCCAAAAGAATTTTGAGTCGTTCATGATAGAGCCTTCAACATCACGTATGAAAGTTTTGTAACATTCTGCAGAGAGCTTATTGTAGTCTCCCCTTAATTTTTGAAAAACGGAATAATCGATAGCCAGGCGACTTTGTTTGAATTTCTTATGAGATATTTTTTTGAGGTATATTAAGTCTATCAGTTCTTTTGAGAACCAATTTGTGTATTGAGTTTCCCTGTAAGGTACAAATTTTTCAATTGCAGAATTAATAATGGAGTAAAAAAAGTTAAGGTGTGCATTGATATCAGCCTCGCTATCCAAGAATGACCAGTCAATCTGGTTGAGATAGTTCGAAATTTGTACGTAGTCTGCTTTTTTGAAATTTCTAGTTTTTACTACCCTTTTTTCAATAGGAATTGGTTTGAGGTTAGACATGCATATTTCTAGTGGTGGATGGTAAACATCAACAGGTAATAGTATTTCGGTACTTCTCGCAACACAGATGTCAGACACATTTGACAATGCCAAATCCAATGTACGACCACCAATATTATGAATACTATTACACTGAGTTAGTCCCAAGAAGAGAGCCATATCTCTAATTACACGAATATTAACATTAGAACAATAATTGTCAGAATTCATATTACACCAATCGTATTGAAGCAGGTTGTAGTCACCAACTAGAAGTAATTTAGTGTTAGGGTTTTAGCACAGATCGATTCAACCTCGTCACAATGATTGCTGTAGCTTTGGACGTCGGAATTTGGAGGTGAATATGCACATCCCACTATTAATTTACCACTAGAAGTGTTCACTTTGACAAAAAGTTGCTCTATGGATGGGTACTTCGTGGATATTTTTAAGGAGCTGAAAATTTTTGAGATAGCTATGACCACTCCGCCACCTCTTGATTTGGCACTTGTTTTCGAATTTCTATTCATACGATAAATGTTAAAATTAGGGAAGCCTAATTCAGCCGAATTAATTCCTGAATCGAGCCATGTTTCCGTTAATATGAAAATATCACTGGTGATAGTTGCCGCCGAAGTCAATAATTTGGGAAGTTTTGTACGGACCCCTCTCACATTTTGATAATAGCATCTGAATGCTGTGTGGAGGATCTTTTTTAAGGAGAGGAAGGAATGAATGATCTTAAAGAGACCCATGTTGTAGGAAGGAGGAAACATCTCTCTCTCTGGTTTCAATCCTGGGATTGGTTTGCAGCAATTTTCTTTAGTTTCCTCTTCCATTCTTCCCTGTCTTGTGCGGCTCTTTTGAGGTCTGCATATGATAAGCAGCGCACGTCCACCAGCAGGTCCTCCAGGTACTCTCGGCGTGGGCGTCCCCTAGAGTTTGTCCCCTCGGTCATACCCTCCATTATGGAATGCAAGAGGCCGTCTTGTCGTATTACATGGCCAATCCATCTAGCACGCCTTTCGGACAAGGTCCTGAGCAGGTGCCTTCCTTCTTCGATTCTTTGGAGAACCTCCTCATTTGTAATGTGGTCTCTCCAGGAAATTCCTAATAGTTTTCTATAGGACCACATCTCAAAAGCCTCTAGTCTCCGTTTATCTCTTTTGGATAGGCACCATGTTTCGCAGCCGTACATCAAGATACTCCATACATAGGTCTTGATGAGGAGTATTCTCAGCTTTAGGTCTATATTATTTGATTCAATTATTTTCGACCTTTTATTGAAAGCAAGCCTAGCCTGGTGTATACGGCTGTCGACATCGCTCTTAGACCGACCGTCCCATGTTATTTTGCTCCCGAGATAGACAAACTCCTTGGCGTTCTTTAGTGGAACTCCTGACATCTCTATTCGCATCTGATGTTGCGTTCGGCCTACAGTCAGCAGCTTTGTTTTGTCTTTATTTATCTTCATGTTATAGTTATTTTGGAGAATGCTTTGCATGGTTGTTAAGGCCTCTTGCAGTTCTTCTTCGCTTTCAGCAACCAATGCAATATCGTCAGCAAACCTTATCATATCCACCTTTTGCCCGTGTATCTTTACACCTTTTCTGTGACTCATTCTCTCTCTCAAGTCGTCAATCGCACTTTGTATATAAGCGTTAAAAAGAACAGGTGACAGAGAGCATCCCTGTCTCACCCCTTGTCTTATACTGGCTTCTTTTGTATCATTGTCACATCTAATTATAGCGGCCTCATTCTTGTATAGCGCCTGGATTATTCGTCTATCTCTATATTTGATATCAATTCTCTTCAGAATCTCGAAGAGTCTTTTCCATTCTACTTTATCGAGGAAACATAGAGGCCGGCAAATCATTCCATAGCCGAGCTGTTGAACACAAGAACGAGTCGAAGAAACGACCCGTTCTCATGTGACAAATGTCAACCGTGTACAAATGTTGGGCACGCGTTTGGCGTGTTTCCCGACTATGCACCGGTGCCGAAGGGATCAATGATGCTAGTTACTCGGAGCATCTTCCATTGTAATACCGGTAGAATAAGGATAGCATTCCCACCCGACGCCTGTGCTCCAAAGATTGCAATCCGTCTGTTAATATGGGAGAATCTATTAAACGGACCGCCCGTTTCTGCACAGAGTCGAGGGTATTTTTCAGGTATTTTGGAGCTCCAGACCAGAGGTGGCTGCCAAATTCAACCGTGGGGCGCACTTGTGATTTGTACAGGGTTAGCAGTTGTGTACTATTAAAGTATCTGCGGGCCCTGTACAGTCCGCCCAGTTTTTGGGAGGCTAAATTTAATAAACTATAAAACCATTTATAAACGTTATCTTTATTTGCTATCAATTTTTCCAAATATTTCTAATTGTATTTGTTCATTTGTAAAATCTGAAAGACTCTTTCATCTGCTTAGAACAGTATTTTATTTTGAAATAATTTTTCATTTCTTTCATACATGCCGATCGTGGTCGATGGGTAAGGCTCTTGACCGTATTTGGTGACAAGATCTGAATAGCCAGTTACTTCCCCATCTTCCTTTTCTCAATCCCCTTCCCCTCCCCATTACCTTCAGCCTCGTAACATACCCCAACTGTAGATGCCATAGTCTCACTGGCTCCAGACGGGAGCAGCTGGGACTCTTGTGAGATAATTACCCATTTAATATTAAATATATATATTTATATTATATCATTTATAAAAGCAGTTTATTTATATACAAGTTCTGCTGCGTAATTATTATGACAGCTGTTTCGCCTATCTTAATAACTATCCAACTGTAAACAGCTGTCACGCGTAATAATAATTACATAACAGAGCTTGTCAATAAGTAAACTGTTTTCATAAAGGAAATATTTTTTATTGAAAAATAGGAAAACAATAGTTATTTAAACGAAAATATGAAAGAGAATAAGACACAGAAAAATAGAAAAAGACGATGGTGGAGTTTTACAAATTAAACTTAAAAATAATAAAAAATAATGGAGTAAGTTCTCTTAATTTGAGAAACCTTGCAAAATATCAGAGGCCTTGGACTTTAAGGGTTAGTTATAAAATATAAAAATTATCCTCCCAAAGAAAACTGCCGCCGGAATTATATATTCCACATGAACCCCACACAGGAGCCCCCGATTAAAAACATTTCCCTCAGGGTTTATGTCAACTTTGGGGATGCTGGTTTTTTTAAGGAAAGGAAGTAGAGAAGAGTTTTGGTAAGGAAAAGGGTATAAGGAGTGGGTAGAAATCTGGAGTTCAGTGTGTCCTGGTCATCCGCCTCCAAGACCTAAACAAACCTCACCCCATAAATCCGGGCACCCCTGCTAAATCACCAAACGTTGCGAGTGTAAACCACTTGGGGTGACTATGGAATAGGTGTTGGTTGTCCAATAAAGGTTCCCGGGGTGGCGGTACCCATTCCCGCCTCCAAAATTATAAATATATATTAATTATAATGATCCTCATTGTTTGCAGATTGTGTGGATCTCCGCGAGAAGCTGTACCCGTGCCAGCAGAACGGATCCAGCTGGATTAGGGGGGACCTCTGCGGACCTGAACCAGAGAGTCGCAACCCACAGTACCACTTGGCCCCCCTTACTTTACCTAGTGGTTCGGAGATCCAGCGCTTTGTGAGTCAATTACTTGTACAAATAATAAATATAATAGTAGATTATTATAATATCGTTGAAAGACAATAATTCAATGTAATGTTGTGACAACAGACATGAGAGAAATAACAGTTTGTTTTACACGACCAATATTAAGCAAACTATTTTCGGTTGTCTGTGATGATGTGCGTGATGTGAGATAAATTGCTGCGCACACCTTAACTATTAATTTTCTGAATTGGAACTGATAAGCATAATCCAAAGGGACAGGAAGTAATTATTTATCCAGATTCTTTTTTTAAAATAGACAACAGGTTCCTTCTTACAAAATAATCATTATTTGAATAATCACTATTTCTATTATTGGAAGCTGTAAATTTTGCTTTTGGTTTGTAACAGTCATTGATAGATTGATAGTTTTGATGGCCTCCGTGGTCGAGTGGCAAGGCTCCCGACTAGCAATCTAAATATTTATAAAGTTCATCTATTGCTTAATAAACGCTCTGGGAAGATTTTATTCGATTTTCTACCATCACCCTGTCTGTCTGTAACTTCGGTTCAATGAACTTTTGATATGAATTAATGTTTCAATTGGTTTGCTTGGCAAATTGAGACTTTTTTTTCTATATTAGCTCCACATGTCATCTTAGGGGATGCTGTGTTGAGAGTTTTTTTAAGGAAAGGAAGGAGAGGAAGTTTTGGGAAAGAAATAGGTATGACGGTTGGGTAGGAATCTGGGGGTCAGTGTGTCAAGGAGTGACGGACATATGAATCCATCCCTCCAAACGCGGCGCAAGGCGATGCATGGGTCGAGAGATCCCGACTGGAGAGGATAAAAGACCTTCCAAAACCAGTCTCTCTCGATCCTTCCCACCACACACACCCAATAAACCTGGGCACCCCTGATAAGTCAACAAACGTAGAGAACCACATGGGGTGACCTACGGCAGAGGTGTTATTTATTTATTTACGCCCTAGTGGGCTTTTACAAAGATAGATAATAACAGTTAGTCAGGTATGTAGTACACAATATACAATGATTAAAATAATAATGAAAAATAAAATTAATTAAAATTAAAATCATACATTTCATTAAAGTAATTATGAAGACTTCGTTTTATAACTAATATGGAATCTGCAAACATGTCTACAATATTCCCAAATTTATTGCCAAAATAATGTAATCTTTTTATAAGTGTATGTATGAGCTTCATAGTTTGTTTCAAAATTGTCACAGAAGAAGGTAGAACTTTGCCTCGTATTTCTGGTCGGTACGTAAAATTTTTTTTTTGGCGAGAATTTCAGGATTTTCAATGCAATTATTAATGATTTTATTTAATAGTACAAGGTCAGAAATGATTCGCCTATCTGACAGCGTAATTAAGTTGAGTTGTTTCATCAAAAGGACATAGTTAATATTTTTAATTGGAATATTCAGCTTAAAGTTAATAAATTTTAGAAATTTGTGCTATACCCTTTCTATATTGTCGGAATGTATTTTATACAATGGGGACCAAATGGGCGAATTATATTCTACCTGGCTTCTTACTAAAGAAGTGTATAATATTTTCAAACGCTCTAGTGACTTAAAATCACTTGCTGTTCTGCATACAAAACCAAGCATTTTTATAGCTCTATTTGTTATTTCATTTACGTGTAGAGTAAATGTTAACTTTTCATCAAATATAACACCTTAGTCCCTGATCTGAGCGACTGGTGTCAATATTACATTATTTAAAGATAACTCATAAGTTATATGACTTTGGATTTTATGAAAACGAATAACTTGGCACTTTTGAATATTAAGAAATAGCGAGTTGATCACACACCAATGAAACAATTTATCTAAATTTGATTGTAAAATATGGCAATCCTCTATATTACGTATCATTTTATATATTTTTAAATCATCAGCGAAGAGCAAAACTTGTACATCTTTAAATATACTAACAATGTCATTTAAAAATAATAAAAAAAGAATTGGTCCAAGGTGAGATCCTTGGGGAACCCCACTTGTGGCTTCGAATATATAAGATTCTACAGAATTTATTTTAACTCAAAGCTTTCTTTTACTAAGATAACTGTTAAACCATTTCAATAAGGTTCCTCTAATGCCCAACAAACTTAGTTTATGTACAAGAATATGTCGCCTAACTTTATCAAAAGCTTTGGAAATTAGTGTACATATATAGAATCCACTTGATGCTTAAGGACAAGGGAATCAGTTATATAATTTTCGTAAATGATTAAGTTACTTAAAGTATTTCTACCTGTGATAAAACCGTGCTGATTGGGAACAATTATATTATTGATTTGTTTTTTAAATACATCTAGGACCAATGATTCAAAGAGTTTAGGAATAGCTGACATTATACAAATTGGTCTGTAGTTTTATACATCGCTTTTATCATCCTTTTTGTGAATAGGCTTTTTTCCACTGATCTGGAAAACACCCTGGTGACAAAAACTTGTTAAATAGTATAAATAATGGGAAAGTCAAACTTTTAATACAAGATTTTAAATATATTGGAGGAAAACCATCCGGTCCAGCAGATTTATTAGAATCTAATGCTTTTATACCCTTTTCTATTGCAGCTTTTCAATAAAACAATGGCTTAAATTAAGTGATTCATCAAGAGATATATCTTTAGGGATCTCGTTATCAAGAATATCTGCAAAAAGATTGACTATGCCTTCGGTACTGTCAGTACATTTGTTATTAAGATACATAGTATTTGGTAAACTACAATCATTCTTTCGCTGAGCATTACAAAAATTCCATAATCTTTTGACGTTATGACGAACCTCTTTTTCTATTAAACTAATATAATCATTGTAACATTTTCTGGATAAGTCTTTGCATTGCCTTCTTAAGTTAGTAAAATTTATATAATCATTAACGTTTCTAAATTGTTAAATTAAATTAAATTGTTGGTTATCCAATAAATGATTCCCGGGGCGGCGGTACCCATACCCGCATCCCAAATTAAATTTAAATTAAGTTTTTAACAGAAAATTATTTCAATTGCCATTTTTAAAATTGGAACTGATTAGTCGCGATTTCAGTATATATCACTTTTTTACTTCCCATTATTCCAATTTGACATTGCTCTACCGCCGAAAATCTACCGCATCCGGTCTCCGCCTACTTCTACTTGAGTGATACTAGTGGAACACGTTTCTACGAGATATTAGTACCTACGCAATAGCGCCTCTATGAAAATCCCGTGATTTTTCAGGGTTTTAAGCTAGTTATTAACAAAATGAATATTAATTTTTAACAAAAATAATAATTATTATTGTTATTAAAGATAATTGTATTGTATAATATTGTATTGTATAAGATGATTGTATTGTATCTTGCATAATATTATTACAACATAGTTATTATTATATATAACTATGTATGTGTTTTCCAGGGACTTGTGCCTGTCGGGGGGAGGGGGATACGAGTCTATTTGATAAGTGAGCGCTGGCTCCTTACCAGAGCATCACACTGGGACGCGATGCTGCGGTAAGTTCCACTAGTAACTTGCAGTTACCCCACAAGAGTCCCATCTGCTCCCCTCTGGAGCCAGGAAGACTATGGGGGTACCCATTGGGGTATGTTGTGAGGCTGGAGGTAAATGGGGAAGGGAAGGAGATGGGGAAGAGGAAGGTTGAGAAGAACCTGGCTATTCAGATCTAGTCGCCAAACAATTACAATTTGGGAACCGGATGGGTACCGTCGCCCCGGGAACCATTTATTGGATAACAAACATATGACCTCTGCCATATGTCACCGCAAGTGGTTTGCTACGTTTGGCGACTTAGCAGGGATGCCCGGGTTCTTGGAGTGAGGTTTGTCTAGGTCTTGGCGGTCGATGACCTGGACACACTTAACCCTAGATTTCTTCCTACCCCTCACACCCTTTTCCTTTCCAATACTTCTTTTCCTTCCTTTCTTTAAAAAGACCCCCCACACAGCACCCCTAAAAATTACATAGGCCCTGAGGGAAATTATTTTCCTCAGGGCCTCCTGTCCACGAAACACGATTAAAGCCATTTCAAGCGACATTTCAATTCTCAACGGTGGTCTTACACCAGGGCGATACTGAGAGTATACTATATATTATTTTAAACTAACAAATTGTGAAATAACTCAAATTAATCCATTGATATTTATTTTCCCACGCCGGGATTCGGTCCCGCGACCTTCGGATTACTAGTCAAAAACCTTACCCCTCGACCACGGAGGCCGTGCAGTACTATTAGTACTTCACTGCTGATAGTATTTATAAACTAATTTAATGCACTTCGTTTCTTTCTTAAGGAATAATAATTAATACCAAGAATTACTTTTAAAAAAAGATTTTTACAAATGTTATTTTAGATATACAGGATATTTTAGGACAAACCCGATAGTCCTTTTCCCACAGCTATAGATATACAGGGTGTTTCAGGACGGACCTGGCAGTTCTGTTCCCGCAGCTATAGATATACAGGGGGTTTCAGGACGGACCCGGCAGTTCTGTTCCCGCAGCTATAGATATACAGGGTGTTTCAGGACGGACCCGGCAGTTCTGTTCCCGCAGCTATAGATATACAGGGTGTTTCAGGACGGACCCGGCAGTTCCGTTCCCGCAGCTATAGATATACAGGGGGTTTCAGGACGGACCCGGCAGTCCTGTTCCCACAGCTTAATATTTTGTTTTGTTTTTAAGGAGTATTATGTAATAATGTACAATGTACATACCCGTGTTCACGTGTTATTTACTGTTTATAATAAGTGTACATTGTGAAATAAAACTGTTAAGTTACGGTTACATAGTTAATGTGGAGGAAATGCCCAAAATAGCTAAATACGGATAAAATAAATTGACGGCCTCCACGGTCGAGGGGTTAGGCTATCGATTGGCAATCCGAAGGTCGCGGGTTCGAATCGAAATTTGATTTTTTTTTTTTTTACATATGCTCTGAGGAAAATAATTCCCCCAGGGCTTGTCATTTTTGGGAATGCTGTGTGTAGGGTATTTCTAGGAAGGGAAGGAGTGTAAGTTCTGGGAAGGAAAAGTGTACGAGGGATGGGAAGGAATCTGGGAGTCAGTGTGTCCTGGAGTGACGGACGTATGAATCTATCCCTCCCACTGCGGTGCAAACGAAGTCAAAATGATTCCCTCAACCATTCTCTTTCGATCCGGCCTGCCACGCAGTTGGTGGGTAGAAGTATCCGCCGCCAAGACCCGGATAACCTTCACACCTACTAAATCACGTAGCGATCCACTTGGGATGACCTTTTGGCAGAGGTGTTGGTTATCCATTAAATGGTTCTCGGGGAGGCGGTACCCATACCCGCCTCCGAAATTTCTGATTATTTGTGTTAGTTTATAATTAATTAATTTTCATATAAAATGGAGTGTATTTGTGGCTAGTTGAGATTAGAAGATACTCTCAGTATCGCCCTGTTGTAAGACCTCCAATCAGAATTGAAACATTGTTTGAAATGGCTTTAGACGTTAGTTCGCATAGTATTAGGGGGGTTTCCACTTCGCCTCCTCCACCTTCCATATCCCCACTTCACTTCCCCCCCCCCCCCTCAACAACCCCTCCATTCCCGTAAGATTCATTTTTCAAACAGCTCGCAGTGCGTCTATTGCAATATTTTTTATGAAAATTTCATATTGCCAGAGCTCTGAGCTATAGACCATATGTTATTTTTTTGATTTATGAGCTATATTATTGTAAAGTTTCATTAAAATCCATTCAGTAGTTTTTGCGTGAAAGAGTAACAAACATACATACATCCATACAAACTTTAGCCTTTATAATAATAGTAGGATATTATTATTTAATTTATAAAAACAGTTTATTTATAAATAAGTTCTGGTATGTAATGGCTTTAGCCGTGTTTTGGTGACTATATCTGAATACCCAGGAACCTCCCCCATCTTCCTCTTACCCATCTTCTTCCTCTCCCCTCTTTCTTCAGTCTTACAACATGCCCTAATTGGGGATACCGTAGTCTTACTGGCTTCAAATAGGAGCAGTTGGGACGCTTGTGCACTATTAACATTTAATTAACAATGAGAAGTTTATGTTTATTAGTAATTAATGAATATTAGAAAATGTTGATGACTATTTTTCAAAGGTCCAATTTAATTGGTGTCAAATTTAAAGTTGGGGACGAAGCAGGAGAGGAAGTTGTTTTAATCGATGACTATATAAATCTGCATAAAACAACGCCAAATTAAATAAACCTTTTAATTACAATTTCTTATTGAAAATTCAACAATGTTTGTGCAAATGGCAAATTATTATAGTGTAAACCGTGGTGGATTACTAATTCCAATAAAATGTTAATAATTCTGTTGATTGAATGTTGATTGGTTGCAGGTGGCGTGATATCACCCCCCCTCCAGAGGTGATATTCTCCCCCAGCAGGACAGTGCGACATCCCCAGTACATCCCACCGAACAACACTTATGCAGGAACTAATAATATAGTTCTTGTGGAGATGGACAGGCCGTAAGCATCACAAACATCAATAATAAATTACATAATATTTTCAATTTACATAATAATTTTGATGACCCCCAGTAGTAGTGGTGGAGCTCCCGGGTTCGAATCTAAACAGGGTGTAACAGCACGTACCCGAAGTGATTCCAGAGCATATTTAGAGTATAAAAAGTAGTAAGTAGTCATTTTTCATTGAAAAAAAATATCGTCGGACAGCAAAATAACATTTATAATTTTTACTCCTCCTCGGATATATGCTGTTACACCTTATATATAATTTATCATAAGTTAATTTCACGATAAGTTCCAGAGGAGTAGCGTTACTCAGTAATGCCTTTTTTTACATTCACTTCACACAGGAGGCCCTGAGGAAAATAATTTCCTGAGATTTCCATCTGAGATGCTGTGTGGAATGCCTGACGTCTGTGCTCTAAAGATTGCAACCTGTTTGTTGAGATAGGAAAGAACATTATTCAGAATCGAAGCATTATTTGAAATGGCTTTAGCCGTGTTTGATGATCGGATATGAATAGCCACTCTGGGCTGGAATAATGGGCGTACTGTACAGGGCCCGCAGATACTGCAGATATTATATAACTAATTACAAGTGCGCCTCACGGTTGAACTTGGCAGCCACCTCTGATCTGGAGCCCCAAAACACCTGAACAAAACCCTCGGATCTGTACAGAAACGGGCAGTCCGTTTGATAGTTTATCCTAATTTAACAAACGGATTGCAATCTTTAGAGTACAGGCGTCGCGTGGGAATGCTATCCTTGTTCTACCGGTACTTCAATGGAAGATGCTCCGAGGAACTAGCGTCATTGATCCCCTCGGCACCGGTGGATAGTCGGGAACTACGCCAAACGCTCGCCCAACACATGTACACGGTTGACATTTGTCACTTGAGAATGGTTCACTTCTTCGACTCGTGGAATGATTTGCCGACCTCTGTGCCGACAGCATCCCAGATGACATAGGCCCTGAGGAAATTATTTGGAGTTAATATAAAAATAAAAAAAAAACAGGTACTACTCAACCTTCCTCTACAACTATTTCCCCTCCCTTAATCCCATCAGCCTCATAATATATCCCAAATAGCGGATGCCATAGTTCCCCTGGCTCTGGGCATTAGTGACTTAGTATATTAAATAATATAATAAATGATAGAGTAACTCTGTGGTGGTGTTTCAGGGTCCCCTTCAGTAGGAGGTATCGGCCTGTCTGTCTGCATACGGCCCAGAACTCTCTGGGAGTGGGAGGGCTGACACTCACTAGGCGGGACTACACTGGTAGAAGGGTGAGTTTACCATCATTGGTCCAATATAATAACATGTCCTGTCCAAGGGCGGCTGGTTGAACAGTGTGTTTGTGTGCAGCACTGGTAAATTATATCGACTAAAATTACTTTATAATATCTTACCGAAAAATATAAAATCTACGAATTTAATTAAAAATATCACCTACCAATATAATGCATAATATAATATGAATCAGGGAGAGCAAATTCTCAAAGTTCCGCGCGAATTTACCCTGTCCGGTGTGCAGGCCAATTGCAAGCGGAACGAATTATGTTTTTGTATCGAATATCCCAAACATCGCCAGCGCGCAACGCCGGCCATATGTATGAAAAATTAAGCTATATCGGTGTGCCATTCAGCGGCCTTTATCATACAAACTTAAATTTGGATTTAAGGCCAAAATACTTAACCATTGAATAATTCTTTTTTTAATCAAAAGGTGCAGCAAATACCTAAATTTTACATATATTTGCTTTTTTATTGATTGGTGTTTTAAATTATAAAACGCAAATCATTAAGGAATACAATTTTTTCATTGTTTATAAATACTGTTTGTATCCTGCTTAAAATGAAATATAAAACTAACTAACCAACCATCACGCCGTTTCCCCACAGGGGTAGGCAGAGAGGACGGACCGCCAAATAACTCGGTCTTGGCACACACTCTTTGCCTCACTCACATTCATACATCGTCTCACACATTCTCTTCTATTATTCCGACTTTCGACATGGCCCGACTCAAGTATCTGATTCACTTGCTCGTGCCATGTCTTCTTCGGGCGTCCCCGACTTCTTCTACCATTCACATTTGCATCGTATATTCTTCTTACACTAGGTACTTTCAAATTTATTTTATTTTATGAAATATTTATATATATATATTTAAAATACATTAAACATTGTAAAAAAAAGAGTTTTTTGGGTTGAAATTTAAGATTTAGTGTTTTTATTTTCTTAGTACCGAAAACTAAAAATTTTAATTAAAAAGCGATATGTAAAAATTTTCGCACTTCGAAAACAGCTTAAAATAGATCTTCTCTCCAAATAAGATTAGTGGGATCATTTTTACCTAATGTTGCTTAGTAATCGTTATCTCATAGTTACGGATTATCAGTGAACCACCACGTTTTCAGGGCAGCGGCCGCCACTGGTCCTGTCCACTCCGAGCTATTTGCTGAATGAAATATGAAGCTTGCGATTAGTGTTGGGTAGGACACCATTTCAGAATGAGTTTTCATGAGGTAATTAAATACTGAAATAAGGTGTTGAGGTCCCACCTGTGCGGTGTTTTTTTATACATTAGCTCCACACTGGAAACCCTGAGGATAATAATTTCCCTCAGGACCTCTGTCATCTTAGGGGATGCTGTGTGGAGAGTCTTTTCAAGGAATGAAAGGATAGGAAGTTCTGGGAAGGAAAAAGGCATGAGGGGTGGGTAGGAATCTGGCGGTCAAGTATCGAGGAGTGACAGACTTATCAATCCATCCCTTTCTCATCCCCAGTCTGGCTAGAAGGTCAAAAGGCCTCCCTCAACTAGTCTCTTGATCCAGCCCGCCATGCAGCAGGTTATCAGACGCATCCGCCGCTAAGATCTGGAAAAACGTCACCTTACGAACCTAGGCATCCTGCTAAGACATCAAACGTAGGGAACCACTGAGGGTGACCTATGGCAGAGGTGTTGGTATCTAATAATGGTTCCCGGGGTGGCGGTACCCATACCCGCCTCTCAAATTGTGAGGTGTGAGGTGAATGAATGACACTAATTATTAGTACTGAGCACTGTGTGTCAGTTGTGTATTATATGTTATCTGCAGTGGATTTGCCTCATAAACTGTGTAATATATTATTTGTAAGGTATTTGTTTTGTATATTTATGTAATCATGGTTTATAGGTATTAAGTTACGATGAGTACAAGCCCAAAAACTTCTAAAATGTGTTCCTGGGGTACCTCGTTCGCTAGAATACAATGTCGAAACACATCATCTCTTTGTAGACTTCAAGGCCGCGTACGATAGCATAAACAGGAATGCATTGTACAATGCAATGTGTGAGTTCGGAATACCACGTAAGCTGATCAATCTGGTGAAATTAACAATGTCCCCAGTAACGTGTAGAGTCAGGGTTGGCAGTGATCTGTCCGAGCCCTTTGAAGCGCTCCACGGGGTGAGACAAGTAGATGGATTGGCCTGCCTCTTATTCAACATAGCCTTAGAAAAAGTTATTCGTGACTCAGGCATCGAGATAAGAGCAACGATATTTGACAACTCTGTGCAACTATTGGCTTACGCTGATGATAACGACATAATCGCGAAAACTCCAGATGCTTTACGTAACGCCTTTATAAATCTTGAAAGCTCTGCCAAAATATGGGTCTCGTAGTAAACCAGCAAAAGACCAAATACATGGCTGTAGGATGCACCCAACAAATCCCAACTCTCTCATGTGGAAACCAAAATTTCGAAACGGTACCAAGATTCACATACCTAGGCTCCCTGATAACAAACGACAATAATACCACAGAGGAGATCCAGAAGCGCATAGTGAACGCAAATCGCTGTTATTTCCGCCTACAAAACCAATTAAAGTCCAGACTGCTGTCCAGAAACACAAAGATACTAGTGTACAAAACACTTATCAGACCAGTACTTACGTACGCAGCTGAGACTTGGGTACTAACTAAGAGGAATGAGCGAGCACTGGACGTTTTTGAAAGAAAAATTTTGAGGCGCATCTTCGGACCGGTTCTAGAAAATGGATTTTGGCGCAGACGTTATAACAATGAGCTCTATAGTTTGTTTAAGGAGCTAAACGTCGCAAAATTTATAAAATTGGGAAGACTTCGGTGGCTGGGTCATGTGGAGAGAATGACCGAGCATCAAGCACCAAAGTCCCTGCTGAACTCAAGACCAATAGGGGGAAGGAGCCTGGGAAGGCCAAGACTGAGATGGAGCGACAACGTCCTCAAAGACATATCTATCTTGGAGCTTCCAAACTGGGGAGAGCTGGCACAAAACCGAGATGAGTGGATGAAGACTCTTGAGGAGGCCAAGACCCATCAGGGGTTGTAGAGCCAATAGTGATGATGATGATGATGACCTATGTTAGAATATTACCGAGCCCGTTCTAAGGACACTTTGTACAAGTTTTCTTTGAATTATATGCAAAGATATTGAAATTTTGCGAAATGAACAAATTCTTTTTGTATGAAAACCACGCTAATTAGCGCGTAGTCCGGCGACAGTTGCGCGGACACCATAGCATATCTCTTCTGTATTTGAATATCTTTGATTATATGTAAGTAAATACCTATGTTAGAATATTACCGAGCCCGTTCTAATGACACTTTGTACAAGTTTTCTTTGAATTCTATGTAAGTAAATACCTCATCATCATCATCATCATCATCTTCTTTCCCTTATCCTATTCGGGTCGGGGACCCATTGCATCGACAAGGCTCCTCCATATGTCCCTGTCTTGTGCTGATTGTACGGCCTCTGTCCATGGTAGCCCCATCCTCTCCTCACACAGTTTCTGGAGTTGCCTCGCCCAACTGTGTCTGGGGCGGCCCACTGGACGTCTACCCTCTGGAATCGCGCTCAGTATCTTCCTCGGAATTCGGTCATCAGACATTCTTAGTACATGCCCAAGCCACCTCAGTTGCGATTTTTCTACGAAGAATAGCAGTGGTTCAATGTTTAGATCATCTCGGATCGTGGAGTTTCTTGTATGATCCCATTTCGTAACCCCTGCCACTCCTCTCAAGTACCTCATTTCGGCAGCTTGGACTCTAGAGCGTATTCGTTCATTTAGCATCCATGTCTAGTGGCCGTAAATGAGCGGGGGGTGGTACACCGTTTTAAACACTGCCATCTTTGTTTTGATGCTCAGCTCGGCTTTCCTTATCACTGAGCTGTATAGAGGACGCAATACACTGCTTGCCGCACTTATTCTTCTATCAATTTCTCCGTCTTGCCGACCATCGCTGGAGAATTCGACACCAAGGTATTTGAACCTGTCCACCTATTTCAGCTGGGTTCCATTAGCGAGTATGTTGCACAGAGTCTGGTCCCTTCCTATAACCATCACCTCTGTTTTTGAGGTACTCATCTTCATTCCCGCCGCCGTGCACTCTTCGTTGAAACGGTTAATCCAGTCTTGTAGTCCCTCCTCAGGGGTCCTAGCACACTGAAATCGTTATCTTTACAATATCGAATCGACATGGTATAACAACCGACGATTTTTTACCGAACCGATATTCATAAGCAATGTAAGGTAATCAAAAAGAAATTGTTATACGCTGGCAACACTTGAGGTACTTTCTATGTAGCTGTCACAATGTCTATGGAATCGGAGTTTTAGACCGGGAGCCGGTACACAAACCTTACGAGTACACGGATGAAACTACTTTGAAGTGATAATGGATATTTAGTAAGCCTTAAAAAAGCTGGTGCGCCGCGCCTCTTGGCAGATTCCGCGCAGTCATGGAACTAGAGAAATTCTTCAATGGGATGGTTTAGAATCTAGAATACAGTTATTCGTTGGTTTCATTCGTGTACTCGATGACGTAAAATTTACTAATTTCTATCCCAATTTAACACCGGCTGCCTGCGAACGTGCCAGGCTGCCGGTTGGCAGACCTGCTAATTTTCTCATCTACTAATCGACCTTTATCATATGAAATCATTCCCGTTCGTGCACCCGATGACGTAATTTTTTCGAATAAAAACGAGTGTGCTTTAGACCACACGACTGAAGTAAAACTTCACTAACTTATGCTGGGTACCCGTTGTATATAATGTTATATAGGATGGAACCATTTGAGTTAAGTTGATCCCAAGGTTACAGTGTCCTTGCAACGCGTGCCGGGTACCCATCCCCATCCCAATCCCCATCCCCATTCCCATTCCCATCCCCCCAAAGGCCCAACCGTTCGCCCACCGTTCGCATAAAATGTATATAATATCCTTTTTCGTAACGCATTCACCAGCCTACCCCCCATGTCGAGCGTGCATAAAGAAGTTTTACTTCAAAAATCGCTCACTATTTCCATGACTGCGTGGAACCTTCCAAGAGGTGCACCGGCAGACTAGCTTGTTTAAGGCTTACTAAATGTACATTATCACTACAAAGTAGTTTCATCTGTGTACTCGATGACGTGTGTTTGTGTAGCCAGGCTCCCGGTCTATAATACCTGTCAAAAACATCTTAGTCCATTAATGTAATAATATGACAACTAACTAATAATCTTTTCTTTTGAACATTTAAAGATCCATTTACACCGAGATTTTTGCTGAGATATCATAATAATATTAAATACACACACTTTAATGTACGTAGGAAGTCCGCATGTATTTTTTGATACTAAAAAGGAGTTAATTGGACAATGAGATCATTAGCCATAATACGAGATATATTCGTAAGTACGAAACTGTCAAACGAAAACGTCTGAATTCCGATTTAATTCAATCCTGCAATCTTCGATAATCTGCCTCCGTTCATTAATAAACCAGTAATTATGCAGAAAGAATGTCATTATTAATAAAGTTGCGTAGGTATATCGCCAGTCAAACAAACGACAGGGTGATTTACAATCTCGTATCGATAACGAACCGATTGCCCTAGCACGCTTGCGCCATCGATAGGCAGACCGACGTCGAAGGGAAATAAATAAGGAATCGACATACGATCTCACACGATGGCAACACTGGCGATCTTTTAATGAATTTTCGTTTCTTAATTTGAAATGTGCTGCGTAAAAATGAAAAATACCAATAAATTGACAATTTCGAATTGAAATTCGAACTCAAATAAATATTGGCGTTTCGCATGTAGATACTTTTTGAGACTAAACGACATTTTAACAAATTTCGTTTCTCGAATTTGAAAGCAATTAATTGATCGCCTCATGAAATAACTGAGTCTATGGGTCTCGTATACGATTTCTTTAAATTCTGAGAGTTTTTTTAGTTCACCTCTACTCATTAATTAGCCAGTTATTTTGCGTAACAAACGACATTATTAAAAAAAATCTGTACATTGACAGCTTATCTGTCACTCCGGAAGCCACGGTAAAAACGGCGTCTTTTGTCAACCGACTGTCGGAATCGTATGTTCACTGTGCTCGCAAATATCGCTAACTGACCATAGACGACGGATTTATTACATTTCGTATTAATATTGGGGTTTTATCAACCAAGAATGCATACGATTTGGCAGGCTTTTGTCAATCGTCGGTCGGAATATCCCTTAACAATAGTTGAGCGTGCTAGCACATATTGATAACTGACCATAAATGACGGATTTTACCGATATCGTATTGATATAGGGTTATATCGATCGACCATGCTAGGACCCCTGAAGTCGTTAATCTCGCGATGTCGTCCGCAAATAGTGGGGAGCTTATTCTAGTACTACCTACCAGTGCTGCATCCGCTGTTTGGCTTTTTCGGCTGATTCGGTCCATGAATATAGTGAAGAGGATTGGCGACATAGGGCACCCTTGTCTGAGGCCGATTTCCACTTGAAATTCTTCCGAAACTTGACCGTTTACGCGGATCCTACTGCTACTATTTTCATATAGAGATGCTATGCCTTTTAGCAATTTGACTTCAACTCCGTATTCTTTAAGCACCTCCCACAGTAGATAACGCGGTACTAAGTCATATGATTCTCTAGATCGATAAATCCAATATATGATCGCTTACCGTATTCCCAACATTTTTGTATGGTCACTTGTAGAGTAAAGAGCTGATCTGTAGTGCCTCTGCCTTGTCTGAAGCCGCACTGTTCTTCTTGAATCTTGTTCTCTGTCGCTTTTCGACATCTTTTTTCCAGGATCCTAGCGTAAACTTTTCCTGGTTGACTGAGGAGTGTAATTCCTCGATTGTTGAAGCATAATTCCTGGTCCCCTTTTTTAAATATTGGGACTATAATTCCTGTCCTCCAGGTTTTAGGGGTCTTACCCGTTCTCCAAGCCACTGAGAAAACTCGCGTTAACCACCTGAGGCCTTGGTTACCCATAGTTTTTAACATTTCTTTCTACTCCGGCTTTCTATTTCGTCTACTCCGGCTGCTTTTCCACTTTTAAGGGACTTAATCGCCATTTTAACTTCTTCAAAAGAAATGTCATCCTCTTCGTCCGTTTGGGTGCTATTTACCTCTTCTTGGGTTCCTGTCTGGAGGGCGTTCAGCAGTTTCTCAAAGTATTCTTTCCATATACTGAGAATTTCATTTTCCTCCCTCAACAGGATCCCTGCCTCATCTTTCCGGCTAAACTGGTGACATTCCATGTGCCGATCCTCATCTTTGATGCTGATGATACCTATGTTAGAATATTGCCAAGCCCATTCTAAGGACACTTTGTACAAGTTTTCTTTGAATTATAAGTAAATACCTATGTTAGAATATTACCGAGGAAAATTATGAAGTTAAATCTAAAAGAGTGTACAAAACAAGCATTATTCTTTATTAGGTTGCAAAATTGTATCTTTATTCTTCCTTCCCATGTCCATAATCCATATTTTTATGCTTCTTTTGAAGTCGGTAATTTTTTTATGGTTTTTATTATAAGAGGGAGTAAATTAAATATAAAAAATAGGTACCTACTTATAAGAAATACGACTGAACTTTTGAATAAAATAAAGATAACACTTCTTCTAACACAGCAAACTTATTTTGTGGCACCATTTTGATTAACATTAATAAAATAATTTGTTAATTAATAAAATGTAACAAGTTTAGTGGCAGGTACAGACGTAACGCGGCGTCTTGGTCAGGGCCGGACTTCCGCCTAGGCCCGGGAGGCCCCGTCCTAGGGCCCCTACCTCGGTCAGGGCCGGACTTCCGCCTAGGTCCGGGAGGCCCCGACCTAGGGCCCCTACCTCGGTCAGGGCCGGACTTCCGCCTATGCCCGGGAGGCCCCATCCTAGGGTCCCTATCTCGGTCAAGTCCGGACTTCCGCCTAGGCCAGGGAGGCCCCTACTTGGGGAGGGATTCACTCCACACAGGAGGAGGAGATAGGAAATAAGTTCCGGAGGGTATATTTTATGATCTTCGGGGATACTGTGAAAACGGAACACATTTAGGGCACAAGACCCGGAAAAAATCTTTCACATTTGCATTAAAGCGGAAAAATATTGCTCGTGCATTGATGGAGAACTTAGCTATTTGATGGTTGAACTCAGGACGCCTGTTCCAGGTGGGAATCTCATTTACTTTTAAGGTTTCTATTTTAACATCCCAAAAAGATTTCAATTTAAGAAATCGCTAAAGAATTTCTAAACATTATCGGGATATGACTTTACCAAAATTAAAAATGAAAGGATTTATCGGTTCACTCTCCCACCTAAAAAATGTTTCGTCTGCGGTGCGTTTTCCGTGTCTTTGTAGATGTAATAATCCACCGATGTAGGGACTCCAATTGCGAATACCAGAGAAAAAAATTCTTTCTTTACAGGAAAAGGAAGGAGAGGAAGTTCTGGGAAAGAAAAAAGGTATGAGGGGTGGGTAGGAATCTGGGGTCGATGTATCCAAGAATGACGGGTGAATGGCAATGTTCCTCACCACTGTGGTGCAAGGCAATGTTCCTCACCACTGTGGTGTAAGGCAATGTTCCTCAGGAGAGGTCAAAAGATCTCTCTCAACCAGTCTCTCTCGATCCGGACTGCCATACAGCTGATGGGCAGATGCATCCGCCGCCAAGACCCGGAAAAACCTCAACCCATGCTCCCGGGCACCCCTGTTAAACTGTTAAATCACTAAATGTAGTGAATCACTTGGGGTGATCCTTGGCTGAGGTGTTGGTTACCCAATAATTGTTTCTGGGGCGGCGGTACCCATACGCAAAATGGACCGTTGTGAGATTTATAATTAATTTTCCACTTCCTTCGCTCTCGTCACTTGTAGCGGTAAGAACCGCTAAGACACTATAATGCTCAATGGATTCGACCAGTGTGGTTGGCAGCATTACAAGCCATCTGTATTCCGAGGTTGGTGCCCATGCTTCGCAAAGTTCGAGAGCGCCGCGGGCACAGTAGTACTTGAGTTTGATTCCAGGCGACTTGTGAGACGGCCGACGGCATGTGGATCCTGACAGAAACTCGACGGGCAGAAGATCTCACAGATTCACAGACCTCATGGGAATTATCAATCACGTATCGTTATTATATTTTCATTGGTTTTCTCATACATAATTTAACAGACTATTTGTCGTTTAATAGTTCTAGGGCAATTTTAATAAACGACTGGCGCCTTCCATCTTTCAATCTTAGAAGCAACTTATGATACAATATGCACTGTTTTCTTGGAGCAGTCACCATACCCTGAGTATAATCATTTAATTTATTTAGAGTCTCTTTTGTTGATCAAACCTTGTATTTATGATTAAATATTATATTCCCCTTATAGCCTTTAATTTTCATTTAGTATTGATTACCATATTCACATGTCTTACCTACCCTGAGCTTAGCATTACCTTACTACAAGATTTAACTTTCATAACCTCAATATTCCATTCTGACAGTAAGATGTCGATTCACACATTTAAATACCACGAGGTTAACCAAATACGATTATTACGTAATATTTTGGCGACCCAACGTGCTTTGAACTATTTTATCATATTTTGTTTCGTTTAAAATATATTATCTAGTGGGTATACATTTTTTTGACGGTGGAATTCTGTGAGGTCATCTGCGTTTCTAGATGGATTTACATGTAAGTCTTTTTGAACATTTAATGTTAATTTATTATTGCATATTCTCTTTGTCAGCCTGGATCAAACTCATTATTTTATTCAATTCCCTTTGAAACTTTTATTGTAGCCGTGAATAATTAATTAATGCTCAAATATTGTTCGCTTCTCGCAGATTAATTATGACAAACTTTGTAACCACTATTTGACTATTTGAATCTTAATTGTTCGTTGAATTTGAACGATCTATTTGATCATATTCCTTGTTGTGTTCAATATATAAAATACAAAAATCGTCTAATTATTTTTTCCGATTTTTTTCAGAAAATGTAGGTACTTTTAGCCTCAGTTTGTCACAATGTAGCATTCATGGCTTCAGGAATCACATGGCGTTAATCTGGGATTATAGGTTATTATGCCGAGTACAATTTAAATTGGACCACATTAATAATTAAATTATGTAAGTTAATAATTATTTAAAAATTCTTTCTTGTGTTTTAAATCGGTTTCAGATTGAAATTTTGTTTCAGATTGTTAAGCGTCATTTTCGAATTATTGATGTTCTTTAAAATTATTAGGAAAATCCTTACAACTAAATTTTATTTTTCATTTATGAATAGGGACCTTGGTGATTCTGCGCCCCATACACTTTTACTGGAAATTATCTGAGCTTCTTCATTATTTCTTAAAGATTATCGTATTTTTGAACATTTACATCCTGGTGATTTAGGGTATTGACAAAAAAAAATTTTTTTCATGCGACCCAAGTGAATTTTTGTCACGAACAAGGCTATCTTTGTCAGCCGTTTGTTGTTTTTCTTCCTTTAACCATGTTTCAAATATTTTATTTCTTTAAATAACTTTTCATAAATATGTTTTCAGTATGGCCAGCATTTTTCTAATGATAAGCGGTGGAAATCATTTTAGACGTCAGATTTCTTCACGCAGATCTGCGGAGGTATTGCTGGGACCAGTTCTTCGCAACAAGCGGGTTTAATTTTTTTTTCATTTATTTTATTACTAGTGGATATAATTGTATTGACAGATTTTGACTTTTGGGAATGATTCGGCATTTTGAAAGCGATATGCGAATAACTACGAGCCTTCCATGTTTAATACCTCTGAGTTCGTGAGTAGTAAGTCTCGGGTTCTATGTATAGTTACCTCTGAGTTCTCGGACGCGATTTTTTTTTAAATCGTTTCGCGGAAATGGATTTGGGTTTTCCTTTCCTTTTCAATCGCAGGAAGACAGGGGACCTACTAATACAGATGATTTGCCTGTAGTGGTGGGAGGCCTGTTGTCCTTTTCTATTTGCCATTATTATTACGTCAATCGTTGAAGACGTCATAACGGTTTCGTTACATTTGGAAGTTTTCCGGGGTTTTTCCATCTCATTATGAGGATTTATATAAAATGTTGGGCAGTTTGTGTTGTTCAACAGTAGTTTTATTTTGTTCAGATAATTAGTTTGATATATAGATTATATTTGGATTTATATATTGGGTCATTTTCTTAAAAAAAAATTTTTTAACTTCAGATCTTTTGCACATTTAATTTTGTTCTCAGGTTTTCTTCTAAAAATGGGCATACGTATTGATTTCATCGGGATTTTTCATATGTACGTTTCAGGAGTTTAATTTACGGTTCATTCTGGGATTGTTATTACATCCTTTTAGGGTTTTACATGTGATAACATATTGTTAGTTCGTGCTGTGTTTTTTTCTCTTAGTACGGATTTTACAAAAATTTATTTTTTATTTTTTTTACTGGAATTTTTTTCTCATAGTGACATCTGTGGTCAGTTAGTAGTACTTTCTAGCATTGAGTTGTGAGGCCTCGCTTATCAAAAGCATACTTATATTCAGGTTACATAGTTTGACGATAGATGTCAGTAGTGGTATTACTGAATTAATATAAATATAAATCGAACAATTTTTGTCATGATTTACTGCGATACTTAAATTGGTTTTTGCGTGATATCAGATAAAATTTGAGCGCACATCAAATTACACTTCCAGAAGTACCATGTCTCTTTTGAGGGATTATTTTATTGATTTATTAATTGTTATTAAATATTTTATTTGATAAATACAGCGTTGGTTTGTTCCGTCACAAATAAATGCTCATATTTTTCAATTGTGTTCGTGTACGTTTTGTCTGTCTGTAATTTGTCTTGTGTTCGTAATACATAGTCAGGTTGTTTTCTCGGGGTGGTGTAGTAAGTACCTGCATAAAACAGGTCATTCTTGCGGTGGTACCATATAACTGGTGTCGCAGTTTAATATTCTGATCAGGTATTACCTCGTCAGGTTTTCGCGGAAAATGCGAACGTTTAGCACATGAATATACACATGGGGCGTGGCTACGCTTATTTTATTGATCAATATTTGGAAGTTGGTTTCATATCATCTCTTCGGAGGATTTTTAAATGATGTGTAAACAGACTCTTGGTTATTGTTGATTTTGATGATAAGATTTGCATATTTTATCTGGTTCTGGTTAGTTCTGGATAATGGGAACAATTCATTTCCCATCTCCTCGGAGGTTTTAGCGGAATGACAGTTTGGCATAGGGCCGTAGGTGGTGTTTTAACACAAAACACATGTGGTACATCGTAATATGGTGTATTAATATTACATTAAATGGTGATAAATTTCACTGCAATTCTATCTCTTTGAGGATTTACACGAGATTATGTGTACGTATTTAGTATTTATGTCTTGTGGTTGTTTAGGTTTAACAGATATATTTTTATGCGTGTTAATTAATTGTTCAGGAAAATATTTCGGAAGATAGTATAATTTTTTTCTACAAATTTATCTTTCACATTATAAACGGGGTCATTTTACAATGAAGATATTTTTACATTATTTTTTATAAGAATTTTAAATAGTAATAAAAGATATTTCTTTTGTTTTAAAATAACAATTAACTTTCATTAATTTTCTACGTTGAGTGTTATGTGTTCACTTTGTTCCTGATCTCTGTTTCAGTTTGATTTTATGAGTTCATATTTGATTAATAATGTTGATCTTTTTACTGCACTTCGACCATGTTTATTTTTTTTTACATTTGGAATTAGAGAGACAAAATTTTTTTTTTAAGTCTGAAGTTAGACATTGTTAAATATTTAATAAATTTGGAATTATTTTCTGGGCGAATTCAGCGACATCTATGTTCTCAAATGATAATCAACACTATATTCTTGGGAAATGATTTAATATTTATTGATATAAATTTTACTTGCTGTTTTTGTGAAGTCTAATTGAATATAATCATAATGGCATTTTTCATTTTTGATTTTGATCGATTAATTTTTATAATTTGAATATTGCGTAGTGCTTCTGTGGTGATTAACAATAGAATATACATAGAATTAAATGATGTATTCTATATAATTATTTCAAGGTTATTTTCAATATGGTCAGGGTGACTTTTTGCCTTTTAGGATCTCAGTCGATGAAGTTTTTTGGTACTTTGGCACTGTTTTAATGTAATATAATATTTTAAAGTTTCATCTTTAATTAGATTTTGTTTTGAGAAAACCAATTGTAGGCAGGTTCAGTTTTAGGGATCGACAAGAAACTGGATTATTTGGGTCTCACAATCTGGACTACATCTTCAACTTTTCGAACTACTTCACATCGGAAGTTCATCATCTTACTCGGATGGCGCATTTCATTGCAGTTTTCTGATCTCCACTCTATATGGAACTTCTTGCACTTTCTGTCACTCAAGGATTTTCTTCAGCTTTCACAAGATGCAGTCTTGACCATCATACATCTTTATTCATATTGGGCGGCAGAGCTAGCAGCGCGGGAAAATTTTCATCACCTACACAGAACCTCACTTAATGACTTTCTTCTGCTCCAGTTTGGATTATTCATCATAAACGCAAATGAAGATCCAATTAGTGCGGCGAAGTACGCAGACGGAGGAATGGTCTGATTTCGGCGTTTTTTTTTCATCTCTACCTTGGGCCATCTTGGGTCATCAGTTTTGAAAGAAATTAATATCAGAAGACGCTGAATTTGAGATTTCGGACCAAATGTTTCATCTCTACCTTGGGCCATCTTGGGTCATCAGTTATTGAATGCATCAGAATTGGAGAGAAGCTGCATAGATTGATGCGTCTTTCTGTTCATCGCATTATGTCATAGCTTCAGTATTACAGTACGGTGGTCACCGCTTCCTCCATGAAGTACATTATATGGATTGGGAGTACTTCTATCACCAGGATCCTTCCGGCTAACAATCATTATATTTTGGCGTCTTCCAAGACTAACATTTACGACCAAGGCTCACATAGTATGCAGTTCTCTTCAGGAAGTGACACATGGACCTCATGATTTCCAGGAGGAAATATTTTCTCTTTGGTGGAGGGGTAATGTAGCGGTAAGAACCGCTAAGACACTATAATGCTCAATGGATTCGACCAGTGTGGTTGGCAGCATTACAAGCCATCTGTATTCCGAGGTTGGTGCCCATGCTTCGCAAAGTTCGAGAGCGCCGCGGGCACAGTAGTACTTGAGTTTGATTCCAGGCGACTTGTGAGACGGCCGACGGCATGTGGATCCTGACAGAAACTCGACGGGCAGAAGATCTCACAGATTCACAGACCTCATGGGAATTATCAATCACGTATCGTTATTATATTTTCATTGGTTTTCTCATACATAATTTAACAGACTATTTGTCGTTTAATAGTTCTAGGGCAATTTTAATAAACGACTGGCGCCTTCCATCTTTCAATCTTAGAAGCAACTTATGATACAATATGCACTGTTTTCTTGGAGCAGTCACCATACCCTGAGTATAATCATTT
Organism: Limnephilus marmoratus; assembly: GCA_917880885.1. Taxonomy (NCBI): domain Eukaryota; kingdom Metazoa; phylum Arthropoda; class Insecta; order Trichoptera; family Limnephilidae; genus Limnephilus; species Limnephilus marmoratus. The sequence continues at coordinate 35,973,733 of OU862922.1, read as the reverse complement.
AATTTATTTAGAGTCTCTTTTGTTGATCAAACCTTGTATTTATGATTAAATATTATATTCCCCTTATAGCCTTTAATTTTCATTTAGTATTGATTACCATATTCACATGTCTTACCTACCCTGAGCTTAGCATTACCTTACTACAAGATTTAACTTTCATAACCTCAATATTCCATTCTGACAGTAAGATGTCGATTCACACATTTAAATACCACGAGGTTAACCAAATACGATTATTACGTAATACACTTTAAACTAGTTGGGTATCCATAGTCCTACAGGCTCCGAGATTATTGGGGAATTGGAACTAGTGTGTGGTATTCACAATAATTCTACAAGTATTTTAATATCTATATAAAAGTTAGCTACTATTACTACCTATTTATATTTTTCTTGTGAATTTTTATAATTATTTTAAAGTTTAAATGTTTTGTTCGATTTGGGAGTTGGGTATGGGTTCCGCCACCCATGTTACCATTCATTGGATAACCAACACCTCTGCCATAGATACACCAAGTTGTTTACTACGTTCGGTGACTTAGCAGGGGTGCCCGGGTACATGGGGTGAAGTTTGTCTAGGTCTTGGAGGCGGATGACCAGGATACACTGAACCCCAGATTCCTACCCACCCCTTAAACCCTTTTCAATCCCAGAACTCTCCACAACTTCCTTTCCTTAAAAAAACCCCTCCACACAGCATCCCCAAAGATGACATAGGCCCTGAGAGAAATTGTTTTTTATATATTTGGTACGAAAGTAAATTCACAATACATATAATAATTAATTGTTATTGTTCTTGTGTATACATTGTTACAGTACCCAGCGACCCTCTTCTCCCAAGAAGAGTGCCGCAGAAATTTCCCTCCTGGCAGTGATGGCGCACCGGGCGGAGTGATGGACAGTCACCTGTGTATCACCAGCAGCAGCACTGAGATTGGATGTGTAAGTAACAATGGCATAACTATGAATGAATTGAATGCACTGCTCGATGGGCCTTGCGGGCTATTCTGTCATTTTGTCAAATCATTCATTTGTTCTATTTCAATACCCCAATAATTCCCATTTCTTATTATATTAAATACTTAACATAAAATAATGTTATTTTCTAATAACATAATAATTAAACGACATCTTGTTGTGTTAGTTCACTTAGTAGCAAAGTGTCGCTACAGTTGCTCTTGACTAGCAATCCGGAGGTCGCGTGTTCAAATCTCGGCGTGTGCAAATAAATTTTATTTGATTAGTTTTTGTTTATGTTATAGTGAAATATACTCTCAGTATCGCCTTGGTGTAAGACCATAATTCAGGATTGAAACGTTGCTTGAAATAGCTTTAGCCATGTTTGAATGGCAAACTAGATCTGAATGGCAAACCTTCCTCTTCCTCATCCCTTTCCCCTTAACACTACTTTCAGTCTCATAAAATATCACAATTGGGGATGCCATAGTCTCACCGGCTACAAACGGATGGGATCAATTGGGACTCGTGTGCGATATTCACATAAAAAAATGTTCAAATCTTTTTTACTGACGGAAATTCAGTATTAGCAAATTTGGTTTTTAATTGAAACGTTAATGAACGTTTTCATTAGAAAGGTATCTATTCTTTTTATACAGGGTGTCCGGAAAATAGTAGTACAAGCGGAAAATTGGTGCATCTATATCGCATTTGAATTGATTTTATGGAATAACATTTCTTCATTTGTATTTTTATTCTCCAGTTAAAGTCCGAAGATGAAATCTCTTAGGTTAAATTTGAAAACAATCAGTCACCAGGGGGTTAATACCAGCTGTATTAAAATGTGTCGAAGCGTGATCCCGGCTCCTAAAGTTTTATAACCCTTAAAAAATATACACAGCAAAAACACTGAATGCTCAAACCGACAAATTCAATATGGATTTACAAATTTCCCGATTGTACTACGAGTTTCTGAACGCCGTGTATTAGAATATTTTTATTGTTGACATCTAATCTATTTTTAAAATAGCGTACATTTTTATGTATTTGTGCACACCGATTTTATTGTTTGGGACACCCTACAGTAGTCCCCTCTTACCCCGAAATAGCCTCACGATATATTTCACCATTATTCAAGAAGGATCTCATTATTCTGATTTTTCAGTACCTTAATAAAATAAGTAGTTTCATATTGAGATATTTTCTGTGTGATAATTATATATTTTATTAAAACCTTTGTTTTAACAATGCATACACGAATTTATTAAAATGAAGTTAGTAATTTGTAATGATTGTTTGATGTAAAAGAGTGTAATAAGGCCTTGTTGGTTTAACCGTCACGTCTGACAACATCATAAACAGACGCTAAGATGAAAGAAACACCTGTCCCTTAGTAGATGGTTATTTGATGGCTGGTTTGTGTATTGGTGTAGTCCCATAGTATAGCAAGGGCTCTTGTGCCGTGCAGCCAAGAGCTGCAATCTGCACAAATATATTTCTTACGTTCCGTTATGACTGACTCTAATATTCGTATTGCAGGGCATCTTTCCATTCCTCACAGCCAGCAATGCGCCCAGGGATGGTGGGTGCACGCAGCTGCTGGTGGGGCTCGTCTTGTATGGCAAGCGTAACGTTTCAACCTGTACGGAACTCTATCTCCGCGTGTCGTTCTACGTCCCCTGGGTGGAGAGTGTGGTGTGGCCCTGAGCTCCCTCTCTCCTCCTGTCCTCCTAGATCCCCTGGGTGGAGAGTGTGGTATGGCCCTAATCTCCCTCTCTCCGCCTGTCCTCCTACATCCCCTGGGAGGAGAGAGTGGTGTGGCCCTAAGCTCCCTCTCTCCGCCTGTCCTCCTACATCCCCTGGGTGGAGAGTGTGGTATGGCCCTAAGCTCCCTCTCTCCGCCTGTCCTCCTACAACCCCAGGATAGAGAGTGTGGTGTGGCCCTAAGCTCCCTCTCTCCGCCTGTCCTCCTACGTCCCCTGGGTGGAGTGTGTGGTGTGGCCCTAGACTCCCTCTCTCCGCCTGTCCTCCTACATCCCGAACCCTGCGAACCCTGAGGCACACCGCTAGTGGCTTCAAATTCGTAATACAAGTGTTCTTTAATACAGACAGTTAGTAAACGTTTTGATAAATAATTCTTAATCCAACATAATAAATTACCACTTATTCCTAGTTTAGACAATTTATTTATAAGAATTTTAATGCAAACCTTATCAAAAGCATTTATAATTAAAATATAATATATAAAAAGGTATACACACATCTATCCTTTGGGGAGACATTTTATATACTTTTATCTCATGTATATATTGTGTAAATTTTATGTAGGTACGCTTTTTTTCTTTTTTAATAATATTTTCAATTTTTTTGTAACGTTACCTGTCTCAGAACAGACATCGTCTAGTGAGGCGTGTAACTTACTAGCATTAAGAGCATCTTTAATCCTGGTGACTGCCCGGGTTGCCGGCAATTTAATTAATTAAATTAATAAAAACGATATTATTCTTCTAAAATATTATACTTCTTATGGGTACATACTTTTATTCTTCTTTAGTACTGAATCCTTCATAACAAGCAATTTAAATGTTGGAAATAGCACTTAAATTCAAAGCGTTTGATTATGTATCCTTTAATGAGTTTTTGTATTTTTATGTAGGAAACTATTGTGTGTTTTAACAGAGTTATTGTAACTGGATTGTTCAATGTTCACACATAAGTGATATCATTTGTCAAAAACCAGCAGAAATAAATAAATGCGTGTTGAAATAAGAATATATTAATGTAAAGCCACGAGGTGATTTATTAATAATGAATTTGCTGAATATTTTTCAATTTTATTTTTTTTTTACTTTTAAAACAGATCCAATTCGTGTGGTCTAAAATTATAAACTTGTCTATTAAACGTATTTTTTACACTTTTCTTGGAATTTTCTTAAACTTGGTATATTTTTAATGTCACTAGGAACCAAGCCATGCATCGGGATTCCTTTATACAGTAACCTATTTTATGTTTTTGTTTTTTCATTTGTTAAGTTTGATATTTTCTTTCTGTCTTGTATGGAAGTCTTTATTGTGTTGTAGTTTACAAATATTAAAAATATTTTATTATGATTCATTAACGTAAATCTCAACCGTTTCGTGGTAGTAGAGTGGAGGATACTTTAGTTTTTTGTTTTTCCCATCTTTGTCCTTCTAACTTATAATGATTGATTTATTAATATATATTTTTTTAATTCTGATATTTATTAAGAATACTTGTTTTCATAGTGGAAATTTGAACTTGATTTTTGAAGCGATGTGCAATAATAAAAATAAGATATTTAAAAAAATTGTGCAAAAAAGTATTAAGTGTGTGTTCTAGATTTAATAGGTACTGTCATTGTACTGAACCAGTTTGTTTTTGTTGTAATCTACTGAGTTAATAAAAAGAATATAACACTTTAATAACTGGTTTTATTTTAAGATGTACGTATTACATGAAAACAAGAGAAGAACGCTTGGAGCTCAGAGAAAAAAACAAAAGAACTAAAATGGGTTGCCACATACAAAATGTTGCCAACCCTTAAACCAACATTATTATTGTTAAAATAATGTATTACATTGTATATTTTAACACCCCCGCTCAATGTAATACATTCTTACATTATCTAGTATAGTCCACATTTAGTAATAAATTTAAACAATAGATTTTTGTTCAATGACTTAGTAAACATATCAGCTATTTGATCCTCAGTCTTAAAATACATTAAACATATCTTAGATTCCTTAATTAAATCTTTGACAAAATGATAACGTATATCGATATGTTTTAGTCTTTTAATATTATCAGTATTTGCAACCATTATGGCAGACTGGTTATCACAGTATATAAGTACAGGACAAACATTTATATTATTGAAGTCTTTCAATAAACTTGACAGCCAACAAGATTCACTAGCCGCCATACTGACTGCAACATACTCTGCTTCGGTTGATGATAAGTTTACGGAACACTGTTTCTTAGAACACCACGATATAAGACAATTGGAGAACTTGAAACAGTAGCCAGTGGTAGACTTTCTATCTCGTGTGTCACCACCCCAATCTGCATCACAATGCCCAACAAGCCCATCATCATTACATTTGAAAATCAGCTTATAATCTAGAGTATATTTTACATATCTTAAAATTCTTTTTAAATGAGTCAACAATACATCACTTGCATTATTTTGGTACCTACTTAATATAGATACAGCTGCACAAAGGTCTGGCCTAGTGCCTAAGACAGCATACATTAAACTTCCAATAATTTTCCTACAAGTGTTTTCAATATCCTTGTCAGACTTACATTCTTTAGATTCTAAGATTTTTACATTAAAATTTTGATCAATAGAGGTAGATATTGGTTTGCAATTTTCCATGTTAAATCTTTGTAATACATTTTCTAAATAAGATTTTTGACACAATTCAGTTACACCGTCTTTCAAATTCTGTTTAACACTGATACCAAGAAAATTTGAAATTGGTCCCAAATCTTTCATCTTAAATGCATTGTGTAATATTAATTTAAGATCACTTAATTCCTGTTCATTATTACTAAACATCAAGAGGTCATCGACATACAGTAAAACATAAGTTTGGTTTTCTCCATTACACTTAGTAAACAAACAAGGATCATTCTTTGACTTTACATAGCCTGCTTTACTTATTACATGGTTAAATTTTTCATTCCAATGTTTAGGGGATTTTTTTAGCCCATACAATGATTTATTCAGTTTAACAATATTATCACAACCATCATACACCCCTTCCGGTAATTTAATAAACACAATTTCCTTTATATCCCCATATAAAAAGGCCCCAGTGACATCCATCTGATGTATTGATAGTTTTAATTTTGTAGCAACTGAAACAAATAATCTAAATCGTCGCTTTAGTTCGTTTTACTCCAACAGACCAAAACGTAAATCGTGAGAAACAGCGCTTTAAAGTTTTTTTTACGAAAAAGGCATATAAAATGAAATTAGCTAAATTGTAAGTCTACTATAATGTTTTAAAGTATTACAAATTGTTTTTTTTAAGTAAAATATGTTCTAAATGTATAAAATTACGCAGAAAACACGTTTTTAATTTGGATGTTGGCCAAAGTGACGAATTCTTGTTTGCGAAAGTTGGATATTGGACAAAGGACACTGGATGTTAGACAAGAGCGCGTACTCTTGCGTGAAGTTACTTTATCTAACGTGCTTGGTATTACAGGGAGATCGGAAAGCATTTCAATTCATTGAACTTTGATAGGTACTTATGGATTTAGCTTATGTGTCCGATGTTTTCGCGGTGAGACCTAAATATTCGGGTGTGATTTTTAAATAGTTTCTTATAACATTCGACAATTTTTTAGAAATAATTTTTTTCTTGGTTGGGAAACAAGTTTCAAGAGTAAGTTTTTGTAAAATAATAAGATCGTAAAATCATCAATGAAAACGTACGTTTTCAGACAATTATACTTATTAAATAATGTTTTAGGCGTGTTTTATTTTTGGCTGCTAGTCATCAGATAGGTCCTACGTTTATTAGTTATTATTTGAGAGACGGGTATGGGTACCGCCGCTCCGGGAACCGGAACGGGAACGGGAACTGGATAACCAACACCTCTGCCATAGGTCACCCCAGGTGGTTCGCTACGTTTGGTGACTTAGCAGGGGTGGCCGGGTTCGTGGTGTGAGTTTTGTCTGGATCCTGGCGACGGATGCGTCTGCCCACCAACTGCGTGGCAGGCCGGATCGGGAAAGACTGGTTGAGGAAGATCTGTAGACCTCTCCAGCAGGACTCTCGGAACATCGCTTTACCCGCAGTGGGGAGGGATTGATTCATAAGTGCATCATTCTTGACACACTGACTCCCAGATTCCTACCCACCCCTCATACCTTTTTTTTCCCACAACTTCCTCTACTTCCTTCCCAAAAATGACATAGGCCCTGAAGGGAATTATTTTCCTCAGGGCCTCCTGTGTGGAGCTGTGAAAAGGTCTCCCCAAGTGGTTCGCTACGTTTGGTGACTTAGCAGGAGTGCCTGGGTTCATGGGGTGAGGTTTGTCCAGGTCTTGACGGCGGATGAGTCTTCCCACCAGCTGCGTGGCGGGCCGGATCAAGAGAGACTGCGTGAAGGAGTCCTTTAGACCTTTCCAGCCTGACTCTCTCGACCCCATTGCCTTGCACCGCAGTTGGAAGGACAGTTTCTTACGTCCGTCACTCCTATACACACTAACCCCCAGATTCCTACCCACCCCTCATTCCTATTTCCATCCAAGAACTTCCTATTCTTTCTTTCCTCAAAAAGACCCTCCACACAGCATCCCCTCGTAGACCCTGAGAACATATATTGTAACATATAAGCGTTTTTGCACTAAAACAATGCTATTCAAATTATCCATATAATATATACTCGTATTATTTTTATCATATTTATTACGGCATATAAATCGGAGATTTAGTATGATCAGACCCGAAAGGTTGGATTGATCTACGTGACTTTATTTTTATGTTAATACTGCACAAGAGTCCCAACCGCTCCCAACCGCCTGGACCAAGTCAGGCTATACATAGCATACCCAATTTTGTAAGGCTGGATGTAGCGGGAAGGGGATGCAGTTATGAAGGTTGGTAAGTACCTGGCTATTCAGATCGAGTCAACAACCAGGGCTAAAGCCATTTCAAGCAATGCTTCAATTCGAAATGCCGGTCTTACATCAGGGTGATACTGAGAGTATCTTCCACTCTGGAACGTGTCGCAAATACAGCATGTATATATATATTTATATGTATATATTTTTTTATTGATTTGTGTTATTTCACTATTTAAACACAAAAACAAATATACACGTACGTTTTTTTAATGTTATAGTTGTGAAATATGTATATATATATATATTTAGATTAGCTCCACATAGGTGACCCTGAGGAAAATAATTTCACTTTGGAGGAGTCTTTATAAGGAAGGTAAGGATAGGAAATATGGGAAGAAAAAGGGTATGAGGGGTGGGTAGGAATCTGGGGGTCAGTGTGTCCGGGAGTGACGGACGTATGAATCCATCTCTCCAATTGCGGTGCAAGGCGAGAGTCGGGAGAGTCCGGCTGGAAAGGTCAAAAAGCCTCCCTTAACCAGTCTCTCTCTCGCCACGCAGCAGGTGGGCAGTCGTATCCGCCGCCAAGACCTGGAAAAACTTCACCCCATGAACCCGGGCACCCTTGCAAAGTCACCAAACGTAGCGAACCACTCGGGGTGACCTATGGCAGAGATGGTGGTTATCCAATAAATGGTTCCCGGGACGGCGATACCCATACCCGCCCCCCAAAATAAACAAATCTACCAAAATAAAAATTACTTGTGCACGATGGGATTGAAATTTGCGACATCCGGATCGCTAGTTGAGAGTCTTACCCCTCGACCACAGGAGGCCGTCGTGTGATAACAGAAGTGTAGTATCCAACATTTTAAAATAAAAAGTTAACTCGAAGGATTTTGAAACACAATAGATAGCTACAAGTTCTTTATAAATGTGTAAAACAATAGACGACGAGTTCTTTTTAAAAATGATCCTACGTTCGAACACATGGGATGTGATTTACGTCTATTACACAATACAGACTTGCAAAAAAAGAGGTCATAAAACAATCCTAACCACTAACCACATTTTTAGCTTCATAACAAATGTATTCCAGTATTTGAGGTACCACTTAGTTGGGTCAAATTATTAGAAGGGTTACAAAAGGGGCTGAAATAAAAGAACTAGAAATTGATCTAGGTAAAAAAAGTCAAATGAATGGGATACCTAACCATTAAAAATGTGCGAATAGTAATAACGTTTTTATTGACAATCCAAAGCTCGAACAAAATAAAACTCGAATAGGTAAGAAATAAACAAACACATAAGAAATATGAGGCACTCAAATATAAAATAATAGAAATGCTTTCATTGTCATTCGGTGTACAGTTCTTCCATGAAGATTTCAATAATAAGATATTTATAGGTACACAAATACAACTGTTCTTTGGCACTAAATATACCAAAAATGTTTTCATTGTTACACTAAGATTTGGTTGATTAAAATAATAAGATACTTTAGGCATTAAATGTACCAAAAACAAAACTTCTTTATTTCCTTATTCTAATAATTAACATGTTTTAAATATCTCAGGTAGAATTCTGACACAAATATTTGGTAGATAAACACATAAATATTAGGTACTAAAAGTAAAAAAAACTCCTGCATTGTTTTTATTTTAATAATTGTGTTTTGTATTACAAGTAGGTATTCTTACACAAAGATTTAAATAATTAGGTAAAGGTAGATAAACATCAAGCTATTACTCACTAAATGTGCCAAAAACAAAAACTCCTTCGTTGCACTTATTCGAAAAATTGCCTTGTTTTAAATATCATAAGTAGAATTTTTACACGAAGATTTGGCTGATAAATATACAGATATTTTAGGAACTAAATGTACCGAAAATGAAAACTCCTTGATTTCCTTATTTTAATAATTGGCTTGTTTTAAATATCATAAGTCGAATAATTACATGCAAATTAGGTTGATAAATGATATCATAAGTAGAATTTTTACACGAAGATTTGGCTGATAAATATACAGATATTTTAGGAACTAAATGTACTGAAAATTAAAACTTCTTTATTTCCTTATTCTAATTGTTGGCTTGTTTTAAGTATCTGAAGTAGAATAATGCTTTCACTAAGATTTGGTGGATGGACACATATATTAGGTACTATAATACATCAGTCCTTATTCTAATAATTGTGTTTTTTAAATTTCACAAGTAGGTATTTTTGAACAAAGATTTAAATAATTACGTAAAGGTTGATAAACATACCGATACTACGCATTAAATGTGCTTAAAACAAAAGCTCATTCAATGTTCTTATTCTTATAATTGTTTTAAATATCATAAATAGGTATTTTTACCCGAAGGTTTAAATAATTACGTATAGGTAGATAAACATACCGATACCTCTTTATACACATACGCCTTAAGGATCAAATCCCGAGTGTATTCCGTATAATGTCGTCCTTATACTCTTCGTTTTTCAATTTTTTTTAATATTTTAATTGGTTAAATTAAATTAAAGCAGCGACGAAAGTTATTTCAATTTTTAATACGATATTTCACCACAATATAGAACTTGGCATTTATTACAATATTTTCTCAAAAAATACACAACTTTATTATAACCACCCTGTAACGGACGACAAGTTGAAACAATTTGCTGAGAAAATATTGTAATATTAATTATCTGTTATGTTTTCCTTAAAAAAATTTATCCTTTTCCACAGTTTACATCTTTATGCATTTTGTTTGAAGAAATCTCCTAGAAAACCACTAAAATAACTTGGTAACTAGCATAATTATAAGTGAAGATATTTACTTTCGTGGCGCTAAACGGACGAATGTTTGGAATGAAAGCAATCACGTGGTCCTCCGCTGCGCTGCTATTGGCTGTGTGGTCTGTTAGAGCAATACGCCCGGAACCGAGAGTTTGAATTTCGCACGTTGGCTAAGATACAGCTTGGATGTTGGAGAAATTCCTATGAAATTTGACTGAACGGCCGGTTTAAAAACGGGAGTCCTTTTGGCCAACGTGTGGATGTTGGATAAATACGCTCGAAATGTTGTTTCATTTTGGAGGACGTAAGACAAAGTGCGTTTTGAAAATCCCCTAAATATATTTTTTTAATTTTTTTTTTCACTTGCATTGTATACATAATAACTTTCTGAGAACTACTGCATACTTAACTCAATTTCGCTAAAAATGGTCTGTTGGAGTAAAACGAACTAGAGCGACGAAATGTTGACAATTTGGCAACAGGTGAGTAGATTTCATATAAATCTAATGTATCATTCTGTTCAAAACCTCTGGCAACCAATCTTGCTTTATATTGGATAATATTATCAACTTTCTTTATTTTGAATACCCACTTACTACTTATAATGTTTTGTTTTTGAGGTACAGCGCACACTGTCCAAGTATTATTTGCTTTGAGAGTATCCAGTTCTCGTTTGACAGCTTCTTCCCACTGACAGGCATCACTCCTCTGCATAGCTTCCTTATAGGTGCCTGGTTCTGTCTCTGCAGTGTACACATTTTGGCAAGTATAGAATTGTGGTGCCTTTCTGACACGTTTGGTTCGACGAGGAGAAGCTGGCTGTAATGTATTATCACTATCGCGTTCACTGTCTTCATCACTTGCTTCTTCAGGTTCATATAAGCTGTGCTGCTCATCATCTGACATCTGATTTGTAATGTTTGGATCACTCACAACATCTTCTACTAACTCTTGCTGGTTATTTTCGTTTTCATTGTTGAGTGTTTCTGTTACAGACTCTAGGTTTAAGCTATCGCATTCCTCAAAGACAGGTTTTGTTTTAGTGTTCATAAAGGGCAGCCGGTGTGATTTACCCTGTAAGCAGCCTTGATAATTCTGAAGAGAATTACTTGAGACTTTAATATTATTGCTCTCTAATACGTTTTTGACCTGCTGTTTATTCTGGTGTACAAGTTTCTCATGCCACTCACTCAAGCTTGATTTAACTGTAGTTACATTTGCAAAGCAATTTTTATATTTATAACGGACATCCATAATATACATATTTCCAACACGATTTGCTACCGCACATACTTTATTATTCTTGAAAAACTTGCAAATGTTTTGATCTGTCAACATGACATAACCTTTGTCTGCCGTACAATTCACAGATAACAAGTTTATTTGTAAGTCTGGCACACACAGTACATTATCTATGGTTGTGTCAACCCTGAATACCTCTAGCTCCACTTGTCCGCAGCCAATAACATTTATTTCAGTATCATCACCTATTATCACAGACTTTTGTGACACTTCTGGTGAAAATGTCGAAAACAGATTTTTATCTTGACACATATGTTGACTAGCACCTGTGTCCACCAACCATTTTGACTGTTGATAAAGTTCTTTAGGTATTTGTTGTACTACAAATGCATTTTTCTCTTTTCCTTTCTTATACCAGCACTCACTCTTGTTGTGCCCAACTTTATTGCAATAAAAACATTTTTTAATTACGTTCTTTTCACTATTATTTTTATTATTCTTACATTCGCTCTGGAAATGTCCTATTTTCCCACATTTGAAACACTTCCCAGTCTTTTGATTTTTTATTAAAAAAGCTGACGATGATGAAGTTTGCTGATGTTCGTTATTCTTATCCATAAGCCTTTCTTCCTCCATCAATAACCTGGCCACTAAGTTGTCCAAGGTTTGCTTATCATCAGGGGCAGATTTCCAAGCCGAAACAAAATGTTTATATTCTTCTGGCAGCGACATAAGTACTTTAGTTATAACAAATTTCTCAGAAATTTCTTCCCCCATTTGCTTTAAATGGTTCTGCATGTCTTGGATTTTCGACAAAAACACAGATATTTCTGAACCTTTTTCGTATTTGTATTGGAAAAATCGCTGTTGAACAATGTGAATGCTAGTCTCCGTCTTTTGTTCATAAACACTCTGCAACTTTTTCCACATTTCCGCTGAAGTAGAACAGGATATAGTGTGCAACATAACATTTTCTGTCATCCTTGTGACTATTAAGGTCTGAGCCTTTGCATCCTTGTTTTCCCAAAGAATTTTCTGTGCCTGTTCTTCAGATTTTATACTTCGGCCTTCAACTACATCGAGCTATCCTTGTCCACGCAAAAGCACTGTAGTCTGGAACTTCCAAACATTCCAGTTTCTCGAACCTTCCAGTTTTAACACGTTTTGGTTTCCTTCCATCTTGATCACTACACTTAACAAGATGTTTGTTTTATTTCTTTTTGCCTTCCTCCTGCAAAAATGAAGTGATGCACGCGGCGTGGTGTCAACTTAACCTCAATTCGCCGGTCAATCAATTTGCAGCAGTTATCCACAACTCAGCATGTATTATATTATAAATCAAGGTTTATGTGTCTGGGCACCATAACCTGTTGTAATCTACTGAGTTAATAAAAAGAAATATAACACTTTAATAACTGGTTTTATTTTAAGATGTACGTATTACATGAAAACAAGAGAAGAACGCTTGGAGCACAGAGAAAAAAACAAAAGAACTAAAATGGGTTGCCACATACAAAATGTTGCCAACCCTTAAACCAACATTATTATTGTTAAAATAATGTATTACATTGTATATTTTAACAGTTTTAAACTAAAAATAAAGTGACAGATTTTATTTCTCAAGACATAAGTTATTTTGTCCAAATCCAATCCCTTCCTTTTGTTGTTGTTTTTATTATTAGGGTTTTCAAATCTCACACATTTTGTAATCAAAATCCCGCAAGACCTACTAATCTTCTCTACCTACACACTTATAACTAAGGGCTATTAAATTGACATACCTACCTAATGTCAACATTTTTTATCATTTGGTATCAATTACTTTTTTTTAGTAGTAAATTATTAAAAATAAAATTAAAAAGTGACATAGTAGGTATATCACTTAAGTGAACTTTTTGGATCAATCGTCTTTAGTAAGAATATCATAAAAACATACTGTTAGGTAGCCAACTCCCAACTCTACGAATTCCGAACTACGAACTCCCAGCTCTACCCCGCCCCGTGCAGCTGCCTTTCCCCCAACGGTCACGGCCGACCGCAAGACACCGCTCACTCCCGCCCCCACCGCGCTTGCGACAGCTGTGTCAGTACGACACCCGCGATCCCGTCCTTTCCAGAACATTCGATACAAGCGCGATGTTTTGGCCGTGTTTCAACAAGCACGCCCGAGGCTCTGGTAGCCTAGGGGCCTTGCCCGTGGCGACCTCGAGCACATCCTGGCCCCCCTGCCATGCCTAGCCTGCTCTGCAGCCTGAGTAGCACCTTCCTGGGACCTGTGAATAAATAATCCTCTTTTTTGATGTGTGTCACCACTTATTTCTCGCGTATCTACAACTGACTCCCAGAGACGGCACGAGTTAAGAGAGTTTTGGTAGGCTTTCCCCCATGTGTAGATAGACAATTAGCTTACCTATGCATAATTATTGATTGTGGAATTGTGGATGTACCCATGGTTGTATTTACAAATCACCAACAATACAAGTAATGTTTACTCCAGACAGTGTTTTATTTGCCCTGACGAGGTACGTACAGTGTTGGCTTTATTTTAGGTATTCCCACTTGCTCCTTTAGGTACCTACCACCCTGGTGTAGGGAGATTTCACCAGCTCTGCCGGACGAAACCTGAGCTAGATCTGGTGCAGAAGGTAGACACTTCCACCCGAGGTGCATCACACTGGCTGCAACGTGGAGCATTTTTTTCTTTTTTCCCCCAGCATCTTTGTACATGCTTTGTACCCACGCCGACGCTGTCGCCAATGTGGGGCATTTTTTTTTCCTTTCAATGTTCTGAAGCCAACACTGAATTATTTATTTTTCTCTTCTCTTCTCTACCTACACACTTATTTTACAAAATCAACTATACGCCGTATGTAGCGCCCAAAAAACGACTACCGTTTCCCACGCATTCCTGTATGGTTTAAAAAAAAACCGCGCGAAACGCTGGCGTCGCTCCAGAATGTTCCACGGTTAATTAAGTTATACCTACCACAATAGGGAAACAATAATAATATTTTCTCCTTCTAAAAACATTATAGGTACCCGTTATTATGTAGTATTTTTATGAATAATGAAATGTTGTTTCTGTTCTTTCCCTTCCTCGCGAATAATAGCTACAGTGATTAAATTCAAGTGCTGGCATGTGTACACGCCTGTGAAGTTGTAATCAAATACGTTCGGACCCTGTGTTTTTTTTCTTTCTCAAAAAGTGTGACCCCTTGTTAAAAAAGTGAAGTTCGTCAAGTGTCGAACGAGTGAAATTAAAAGCAGCGTTTCTCTAAAGGCTTCCCTTGGCATTTTTTTTGCCGAAAACAATACTTGTAATTTTCACCGTGTTTTCCAAAAGTGCTTTGTGTAAATCGAAACTAGCTGCCCTTACAGCGTAATTTATGGCCAATTTTTTTCCGGCCTTGTGTTTTCTTTCGTTTCAAGTGTCTGTGCTTCTACAAAATGGTGTTTTTTCCAAAAGTGCTTTGTGAAAACTAGAATATCCACCCCGAGAAGGAGACCGCTGGCCATTTTTTTCAAAATTAAAACACTTTGAAAAGTTTTCGACAATTTTTCAAAACTGCTTATTTGGAACACAAAAAGGCAATTCTGTAAGGACCCCCCTTGGCAGATTTTTTTCCAGCCCCCCAAAACACTTCAAAACGGAAATACCGGCGAAATTTTTTTCCCAACCTTGGAATTCAAAATTTTTTTAAGTTGTCACTTCGACTTGTCATTTACACCAAAATAGATTCACAAAGGGTGATTATTGAGGCCCTCGGGCATAATCACGGTCATCTTCAACCTACAAAGGCATCGGCAAGATCATACCCGATGCACTGTCAACAACATGGAAACGATCAACAAAAACATTGGTCGCAAGCTGTAGGCACTGTCAAGCCCGAAAATATGTACACCAAGAATGCAAGTACCGTACAGGGCGTGCCACCCAGGAGGGCAAAGGCCGACGGTGATGCCTCTCCTGGCGGAATCAACCACTGCCGGACATTACAAACCTTGCCTTGCAACAAGGATTTGCTCACGACGTTTTTAATTATACATGCCGGCCTCAAGTCTGTGTCACGGCTTTGTTTGGGATTATTAACCCCTTGGCAACGCATACGAAGATTAATATGCAAAAAGTGGATTGTAAACGAAACAGTGGCGTCGTTTACACAAAGGATTGTACTGCACAGGATCAGTTCTCTAGTACCTACTCCCTCGCAGCGTGTATACTATACCAGAGTTACACCCCGAGATAAGGAGATGTGGCATAATTCCTCGAGCATGAGGCAGGTCTCGGGTTAGCTTTCGGGCGAACTCTTGAACATGTTTGTAAATAAATAAATATTCATATTGTTGGCGTGTAAAGTGTCAATTACACGTCCAACCCTCAATAAATAAAGCAAGCCCCTTTATTTATTATTGTTTGTAAATAAATGTACATTCATAATAGGTACATCCAAATGTAACGGTTGTACCAGTTTCTCTTTCTCTTTCTCACGGCTACTTGCCGGCATTGTCCTTTTTACCTTTTCGTTTATTTTTTTCACCTGTTCTGAGGCTGATCACTTCAGAACAGAGACACCCTTCGAGTCACAATGTTTGGGCAGTCATGAACCCAAACTATCGCTTCTCACCCCCACACTATGCAATGCTCATGTCTGTCCTGCTTGGTCTCGTCATGTCATGTTACTTTTTTGTTTTGTTTTGTTTATGGCCCCAGCCTTAACTGCCATTGTACATTTTTTTTCCTTTTTTACAATCACAACACTTTACCTACCATGGTAAAATCCCTTCTCTTCCCCTCGATTTTCACCTTACCTTGAGTACGTAAAACCCAATAGTGGTCTCAGGCATGAAAGTCGGAAATGGTTACTTTACCTTTCTTGTACATATAAGTTTTTAAATTTTTTCCTTAAATCTAAAAATTGATGGCGTCCTTTTCACCCGTGCTCATGTTTTCCCCAAAATTGGATATTGACACGTCCATTTTGGAAATTGTATTTTATAAAAACCAAAAGTTGGCCTTTATAAGTCATACACAAATCCTTTGGCTCGTTCGACTAAAGTATGTAAAACCGAATCATCCGGTCTTTGGTTGCTACAACGAAACCTTTGATTTGTTTCTTCTCTACTGTCACGTCACGTATGTTTTGTACTACACGTTTCAACACATCGGGACAGGTTAATAAAACCTCACGGTCATCCTGATTCTCGAACCCAAATAGTTGTAATTTTTAACGTAAATCAGCATGCCTTGTTCGATCATCGTTTTGCAATTATTACCTCTTGTTTTCTGCACCAAAACTGGTTATTTAGACAGTATGTAAAACCACTCTAGGTCTGTCTCCTTTTATTGCTCGGTGTAAGCAGAATGTACCCTGCCATCACTTTATGCCTCGTAACATATGAAGTATCATTAAATTGCCTACCTTCTTTGTTATTCTATCGTACGCCCCCGGGCTACGGGGTTAGTCAATCTAACGAATCTTTATAAACAATATTAAAACAAATATTGTCAACTTTTATTTTTCTGTACTTAAGCGTAACCCGTACGCAATAGGAGAGATCCTTAAAATACCCGCCATGATACGAGAAAGTCGTTATAATCACTTTATACTCTTGTCATTGTTTTGGTCGTGTGTCATTAATTTGTCATGAGAACTACCCCTTTTTGGTCGTGTGTCATTAATTTGTCATGAGAACCACCTTGTTTATAATTATGTACTTGTATAATCTGTACACTACACGTGAAGACGTTACAATACTCACCATGAATCGTGCGAACGAAATAATATCAAGCCTTTATGTGCGTACTACACAAAGTAGTCCACAATCTTTTTTAATTGTTCAACGACAATGCCCGTGGACTTCCTGTTTATCTACTTCTTTCCAAAAAGGAAAGAAGCCCAGGAATATCTACTATCTCAAAAGGACTAGTTTGTCAGCTTCACTGTCAGCTATGGGGCAAAGTGCCGTAGGAGTTAATCGAATGGGCACAAAACCACCAAACTCGTCGTCTATATAACTGTTGGTTTCGTTATTGTTAGGGCAAGGTTTGTATAAAACTACTGGTGAGCTCTGGAATTATAAAATTTGTTTAAAATGTAGGTATCGCCGAAATCTATATATGCGCATTGCTTCCGAGCAAATGCACCGAATTGGATAATTCTTTCTTTGTTGAGTTTGTTATTATTAGGACAAGGTCTAAATAAAATTACTGGTGAGCTCTGGCATAACGAAATTTGTTTAAAAATGATTCGCCGAAATGTAAGTACGCTCATAACTTCAAAACGACTGCACGTAATTGAATAATTCTTTTTTTGTTGCGTTCCTTATTGTTAGGACAAAGTGTTTATAAAACTACTGGTGAGCTCTGGCATTATCAAAGTTGCATAAAAATGAATCGTCGAAATGTATGTACGCGTATAACTTCCGAAAGACTGCACCAAATTGAATAATTCTTTTTTTGTTATGTTTGTTTATTGGCTGATGAGCTTTGGCATTACGAAATTTGCGTAAAAATATTTCAATAGGTGGCACGCGAGCTGTTTGAAAACTAAATGTAACGGCAATGAATCATTGAAGCGCAGGAGGGGGGGGAAGAAAAAACTCCACACAGGAGACCCTGAGGAAAATAATTTCCCTCAGGGTCATGTCATCTTTGGAGATGCTAGGTGGAGGGTTTTTTAAGGCAAAGAAGGAGATGAGAGTTCTGGGAAGGAAAAGGGTTTAAGGGGTGGGTAGGAATCTGGGGTTAAGTGTGTCCTGGTCATTCGCCTCCAAGGCCTAGACAAACCTCACCCCATGAACCCGGGCACCCCTACTAAATCACCAAACGAAGCGAACCACTTGGGGTGACCTACGGCATAGGTGTTGGTTATCCAATAAAGGTCAATTTTGGGGATTTGTATTTATAAATAACATTATATACAACGGGTACCCGGCATGCGTTGCAAGATCACTGTAACCTCGAGGTCAACTTAACTGTAATGGTTACATTCCAAGTTCCGGGAAACTACATTAAAATGCAAGCGCCTTGCAAACGCATGCAATGTATTATAAAATTATATACAAAGGGTACCCGGCATGCGTTACAAGGTCACTGCAACCTCAGGTAGAGCTCAGGATGAAATTATGCAGTGTTAAACTTTTTTTTTACATTAGCTCCACACAGGAGGCTCCAAGGAAAACAATTTCCCTAGGGGCCTATGTCATCTTTGAGGATGCTGTGCGGAGGGTTTTTAAGGGAAAGGAAGCAGAAGAAGATATGGGAAGGAAAAAGGTATGAGGGGTGGGTAGGAATCTGGGGGTCAGTGTGGCCAGGAGTAACGGACGAACGAATCTATTCCCCACACTGCGGTGAAAGGCGAAGGGTTGGGAGAATCTGGCTGGAGAGGTCAAAATCCTCCCTCAATCAGTCTCCTCCGATCCAGCCCGCCACGCAGTGGTTGGGCAAACGTATCTGCCACTAAGACCTAGACAAATACATACAGTTTCAGAATACAATAATGAGCTTTGGCATCACGAAATTACGCGAGAAAAGACCCGTTCTGAATCCTAGGGGCCTGTGTCATCTTTGAGGATGCTATGGGGTGGGTTTTTTAAGGGAAAGGAAGGAGAAGAAGATATGGGAAGTAAAAAGGTATCAGGGGTGTTTAGGAATCTGGGTCAGTGTGGCCAGGAGTGATGAACGTATGAATCTATTACTCACACTGCGGTGCAAGGCGAAGGGTTGGGAGAATCTGGCTGGAGAGGTCAAAAGCCTTCCAATAATTATGGTAACAAGGGAAAGGATAAGAGGGAGATATAAGTTAGTGACGTATTTTATACTGTTATTGGACTTTTTGTCCGTAAATAAATAAATTATATACAGCGGGTACCCGGCATGCGTTGCAAGGCCACTTTAACCTCGGGGTCCATTAAACTGTAATGGTTCCATCCCAAATCTCGGAAAACAACATTATAATGCAAGCGCCTGTACTATATAACATTATATACAACGGGTACCCGGCATGCGTTACAAGGTCACTGTAACCTCGGGGTCAACTTTACTGTAATGGTTCCATCCCAATTCCTGGGAAATAAAATTTTAACGCAAGCGCCTGCAATATATAACATTATATACAACGGGTACACGGCATGCGTTGCAAGGTCACTGTAACCTCGGGGTCAACTTAACTGTAATGGTTCCATCCCAATTCCCGGGAAATAACATTTTAAAGCAAGTGCCTGCAATATATAACAGGATATACAACGGTTACTCGGCATGCGTTGCAAGGTCACTGTAACCTCGGGGTCAACTTAACTGTAATGGTTCCATTCCAATTCCTCGGAAATTAATTTTAATGCAAGCGCTGCACTACATAACATTATATACAACGGGTACCCGGCTTGCGTTGCAAGGTCACTGTAACCTCAGGTTTCTTCATATATTTTATTTAACACACACTCCTCCTCGCTTCATCCACGTTCACACGTCAAATTTCATAGTGTTTTAACCCGTTAGTTGCTTTTGCAACGGGCCCAGCTAGTAGATATAGTATTGTTTAGTTTTGCGAAAGCTCACTTTTTCCGCTCACTTTTGATTTGAGGGGAAAAACGACCAATTTGCCCCTCGGGTGGGTGAAACAACAAGGTCACTTTGGCGGGCCAGCGACAAAAATCTGCTGGCCCGCCAAAAGGACCTCTAAGCTCAACCAATTTCAAACGCCCCACGGTACACCCTCCTTCGAAGTGAATTCAGGGTTGCTATCTCTTTTCAAATGCCTGCAAACGATGAGAAAGATATATTGACAATCTCCCATACAAAACTGATTTTTGCTAGGAATTTATTCTAATTAATTAAACGGCGATCTTGAAAATAACGTAGAAAAATTGACATTTTAAAGGCCCTTTGCGGGGTCGTAAAGTACAACGAAAAAAAACATTTTGCAAGAGATGTTTTTTAATAATCATAAATTATGCAAGTTTTAGAAACTTTTAAAATAAAAACATGTGAAGCTTCCCATTTAAAATGTTTCACAATGTCGCGTCAAACTTTGCAATTATATTTGACATTTGCGAAAAATTCAATAACATCGATAATGCACATCGTTTTCAGCCTATTAAATCGGTAGATATTTTAAATCTTTATGTAATTTTCTCCAACCTTGCAATACTGAACATGGAACAATATTCAAAACCACCTGAAGTTTTCAGCCAGGCCAGGACACCTTTGGCTGACGTAATTTGTATGGGAAATGTTCTAAAACCGAAGCAGGTGTTTGATTTTCAGGCTTTGCTTCAGTTGGTTATGACAACTTTTAACGGTTGTCTTGCCATATAAATAAAATATTATTTTAGAATATCGGGATGAATTGGTAGGGACCCTGAAAATTCAATAAACGGATAAATTATCCACGGTAAACATTTATAAATTATAACTAACGAACGACTAGACCAAATTGGAAAATTCTTTTTGAGTTGGTTTCGTTATTGTTAGGGCAAGGTTTGTGTAAAACTAATGGTGAGCTCTGGAATTATAAAATTTGTTTAAAATGAATCGCCGATATCTACATATGCGCATAGCTTCCGAGCGAATGCACCAAATTGGATATTTTTTTCTTTGTTGTATTTATTTTTATTAGGACAAGGTTTGAATAAATTCTCGCTCAGCACCGAACGAGTACAGTCGCATTATTTTGTATTTATTAGGACAAGGTTTGAATCAATTCTCGCTCAGCACCGAACGAGTACAGTCGCATTATTTTGTAAGAAGTAAAACAATAAATATAGTTACTCACATTAATAACTCGCCCACCTGGGCGATTCCATTAATTAAATATGGAAACCGAAGAAATTTTTAAAAATATTAAAGACTTAGTTAATAAGATCACTTCAGTAAAAGACTCAAAAATAAAATTAACACTGGAACAAAATATTGTATCACTGGAAGAAAAAATTCAACACGAACTAATTAGTCTACAAAAGAAGATCATAGAATTACAAGAAATTAATATTAAAAATAATCATCACTACACACAGAAACTTGAAGAAATTCATCAAAATAACAAAAAAATCATACGCAAGTGCGCTAAGTAACAATAAAAACTTCGTAGAAACTTCATATAATGCAGAACAGAAATACGCCATTTTAATTACCTCAAAAAACACCTTGAAGGCCGAGGACATAAAAATAAAAATTCAAAAAAATATTAATTTAACAAAAATAAAAGTTGGAGTAAATGGAGTAAAAAAGATCGGAGAAAAAAATTAGTGATTTCTTGCCAAAAAAAAGAAGATGCAGAAAAATTAACCGAAGAGATAAATAAAGTAATTGGAAAAGAAGTATCGGCCGAAGAAATAAAAAAAAGGAAACCGTGCTTAATGTTGAAAAGCCTGCAATGCCAATTGACTGAAGAAGAAATTATTGACGGGATTGTACAACAAAATGAAGGATTAATCCTAGAAGACAAAAAAGACATTAAGCTTATCAAGGAATTAAAAAATAAGTACAGTGAAGGAAAAGAAAACGACACCACTAACTACATTATCGAAACAACGGGAAAATTAAGGAAAAAACTTATATAAAAAAAAAATAAACATCAAATTCCAAAGAGTGTACGTCAACGACTGCAGCCCGATCACACAATGTTACCATTGCCTCAAGTTCGGCCACACAGCTCAAAGATGTCACGCCAGGACGCAGCCTCCCATTTGCCCTCATTGCACCAAGGAACATATACTATCTAAATGTGAAAACAAAGAACAAACAACTGCTGTGTCCAAAACAAAAGGTTTGATATGAACTATTCCACCGATCATAGAGTCGATAGCATAAAATGCCTTTACCGGCAAAAAATGATTCGAATTGCTAAAGAACGCATTGACTACGAATAAATATTGTATATTTTCATTTCCTCAAACTCTTATCTATAAATTAACAATGAATGATTTTTTATGTAACACATTAGGTAAAAAAATATGTATTGAAGAAAACTTACATCACTCTATAAGAGATTTCTATTTTATATGCACTGAAAAAGGATTTACTCAATTTCATAAAAATATTAAAAGCGTAAAAAAATTTTTTGAAAAATTAATAATATCTTTAAAAGAAATAATTTTTTTCCCGGGCTTGATTGGGTTTACAAAGAACTACTCTACTGGCGAAACTAATTACTCCATACCAGGGTACCAGGTAACAATAATAAGTATAAACAAAAACTCTGATATTGGAATATTTTCCAACCAGTATAATTTTCTCAATATTAATGAAGTATTTAATGATTACGATGTTAATATTTTAAATATAAAATTTAAAGACGTTAATAAATTATCGCATTATATTGCTATTTATCCTACACATAAGTCTACAGTACAACAATTTATAGTAGAATCAAAAAACATTTTATTGAATTTTAGAAATATAAATAATATTATTATACGAGATATGCATTTAAATATTGTAAATGACTATGCTAGTAATGATAAAGATGTGATCAATCAATATATGATCAATAAAAACCGGAATATTCTTCAACAATCTACACATTATAAAATCCGTATTTGTATTACTAACTCTATGTCACACTCTACTTTGAAAATACTCTATACAATATTTAAAAGAAATCAATATCACATTAATATTTTTACTAAATGGATGACTTCATAGCTAATGAATTAGAAAATAATTTTAAAATACAAGAATATGAGTGTGTATACACCGATTCATGTATTGACATAATCTCAAAGAATCTCAACAATATTTTCATTTTTCATATTAACATACGAAGTATGGAACGAAATTGGGATGAATTAATTCTAAAATTAAACAATCTAAATAAAAAACCTGACATCCTAATATTATCAGAAACTTTTACTAATG
Source organism: Limnephilus marmoratus (assembly GCA_917880885.1). Lineage (NCBI taxonomy): Eukaryota > Metazoa > Arthropoda > Insecta > Trichoptera > Limnephilidae > Limnephilus > Limnephilus marmoratus. The sequence goes on along the minus strand of OU862922.1, from coordinate 35,950,297 downwards.
ACGAATCACCCACCTATCATTTACCAGAATATTATTATGTTACAACCAAAATAAACATCAATAAAAATAGTGGTCTCGTCATATTCATTCACGATAAATTTAGTGTTGTCAAACTAACTGAACATCCTATACATCTAGTAAACTGTATTGAAATACAATTAAAACTCGACAAAACAAACTACCACATAATAGCTGTTTACAGAACACACGGTTCGAATATCTCGCCATTTATAAATGAATTTAAAGACATACTGTTAAAATTTAGAAATAAACTTTACTTTGTTGCAGGAGATTTTAATATAAACATTAATGTAAACGTAGAAAATAATTTCAAAAATGAATATATTAATTGTACGACTGAATTTAACTTCATATCGTGCATTAACAAAAATACGAGAGAGATAAAAAATCACACTCCATCTTGTTTAGACCATATATGGACTAACATAAATATTAAAGATATCGACAAAATGAAATCAATTGTTTGGAAAACGAATATAACTGACCACCATGCATGCATTCTTTTCTATGATAAAAAAATTAAACATAAAAAATTTAATCTAACAAAGACAAAATCCTACACAAATATGACTATTTTATCCAAAAAACTAAGAAATGAACAATGGAACAACGTGTTAAATAGTTATGATACCGAGACTTGCTCAAAAAACTTTGAAAATATATTGTCTCAACACATAAAAAATTCAACTACTGAAACTACAGTCCGCATTAAATCTAAACTAAGAATTTTAAAGCCTTGGATAACACAAGGACTTATAATTAGAAACAAAGAAAAACTTTAAAAAACAACATTGAAAAATCCTCTAAATGAAAAAGCATACACTTTTTACAAAAAATTTAAAAATAAATTAACAAACTGTATCAAACAAAATAAAGAAGACTATTTCAAAAATAAAATACTTTCTACAGACAATAACAATAAACAAATATGGAAAACAGTTAAATTAGCCATGGATAACACTAAAAAAACACAAAAAATAAAATACATTGAACATGAAAATAAAATCATAGATGCTAATAATCAACCTAAACAATGTGCAAACATCTTTAATTCTTTTTTTGCTAATGTAGGAAAAAATCTTGCGAAAAATAACAATAAATCTTTTAACCCTAAAACACAAACGATTGAAAATGTACAAAATCATAGTAATTTATCAAAATTTGAAAAAACCTCAGAAAGTGAAGTTTTAAAAATAATAGAAGGCATGAAAGGAGGTTCGTCTCCCGGATTTGACCTTATTACAGTACATTTTCTAAAATCCATGAAAATTCATTTGGTGAAACCAATTACTCATTTGATAAACTTAAGTTTAACAGAGGGAATATTTCCGACAAACTATAAAAATACAATTATTTCACCTATTTATAAATCTGGAGGTCCTCAACAAGTAACTAACTATCGCCCAATTTGTCTAATCTCAAACATTGGAAAGATTTTTGAAAAAATTGTGAAAAATCAATTAGTCAGTTTCCTAGAAAGTAATAAAATTCTTCACAAAAACCAGTTTGGTTTTATTAAGTCACTCAGCACACAAGATGCTATTGCTAATGTAACCTCATACATCAACGAATCATTGGATAAAGGTGAAAAATGTGCCGGTATATTTATTGATCTCAGAAAAGCTTTTGATAGTATATCCCATGAGATTCTACTAAAAAAACTAAACAATATAGGTATAAAAGACAATGCAATTAAATGGATTTCGAACTACCTAAAAAATCGATTGCAAGTCGTAAAAATAAATCAGATTAATAGCGATAAAGAAATATCAGACTTTGGAATCCCTCAAGGTACAGTAATAGGACCAATCCTTTTCACCATATATGTTAATGACATTTTTTTTCAACCACTACAGGGCCAAATTACTTCATATGCCGATGATACGGTATTAATAATTAGCGATAAAACTTGGGAAAAAGTAACATTTAAAGCCACCGAAGACATAAATATTTTAAAGAATTTCTTCGACGTAAATTTACTATCACTAAATGGTTATAAAACATTTGTAATTCCATTTGCAGTACACAAAAATGATACCCCTTAAAACATTATTATCATCATCCATGATAATTCCAAAACACATAGTAAAAATTATTGTATCAAAAACTGCACAATATTAAAAACAACAAACACAATCAAATATTTAGGAGTCATTATCGATAAAAATTTGAAATGGAAGGAACAAATTTGTCAAGTTGTAAAAAAAAATTAGAAAATTGATTTATATATTTTTAAGAATCAGAAATTTTTTATCTGTAAAAAACTTATATCCAATATATTCGGCTTTGGTTCAATCAACTTTACAATATGCTATCATTAGCTGGGGATCCGCATACAAAACTAATCTTTCCCCAATTGAAGTTGTGCAGAGGCTAATAATTAAAATCATATTGAAAAAACCTTCTGACTACCCAACGGATCAATTATTTAAGGAATTCCAAGTACCATCTTTCAAAGATCTATACAATAGAAATGCATTGATTCAAACTATAAAAGAAAAAGAAAAATATCAATTTATAACTGAAAACAGTACTAGACATAAATATATTTTCTCATGCCCAAAATTAAACACTTCCTTTGCACAAAATTATTATACTTATCAAGGAAGACTTATTTTCAACCGATTACCGGATGAAATTAGAAAAATTAATGATAAAATCCAATTAATAAACACTGTTAAAAAATATTTTAAAGATAATATAAAAAAAAACAAAAAAAAAAGTTTCCGACTAATCTAATCTCAAGAACAACTACTTATAACTCAGTTTCCAAGTGATACTCTGTTCTTCAAATAAGTTAAATTTTGTATTGTTTTTAGCAACTATTTACATATCACCGAACTTACAACTTATTGTTTTTTACATTCACATTGTAATTTAAGAACTTAAATATAGCATTAAAAATGTACACTACTCTTCCAGACACAAGCTAATGCTTCCATGGAAGAGTGGTATTAACTTATTTTAAAATGAACATGTACGCAAATTACTACATTATCTAAATGTATACTATATTTTATATGCTAAAATAAATAAATAAAAAAATAAATAAAAAAATAAAAAAATAAAATAAATTACTGGTGAGCTCTGGAATTATGAAATTCGTTTAAAAATAATTCGCCGAAATGTAAGTACGCTCATAACTTCAGAACGTCTGCATATAATTGGATAATTCTTTTTTTGTTGCGTTCTTTATTGTTAGGACAAGGTTTGTATAAAACTACTGGTGAGCTCTGGCATTATGAAATTTGCATTCAAATGAATCGCGGAAATGTATGTACGCGCATAACTTCCGAAAGACTGCACCAAATTGAATAATTCTTTTTTTGTTGTCTTCGACACTGTTAGGACAAGGTTATGTATAAAACTACTGGTGAGCTCTGGCATTATCAAATTTGCATAAAAATGAATCGCCGAAATGTATGTACGCGTATAACTTCCGAAAGACTGCATCAAATTGAATAATTATTTTTTTGTTATATTTGTTTATTGGCTGATGAGCTCTGGCATTATGAAATTTGCGTAAAAATATTTCAATAGGTGGCACGCGAGCTGTTTGAAAACTAAATGTAACAGCAATGAAATAATGAAGCGCGGGAGGGGGGGAAGAAAACCAGGGAGGGTAACCTGGGAAGGGGGAGGGGAACTCGGGAGGGGGGTTTGCGGGATGGGGGAGGAGGGGGGGGGGAGTAGAGTACGCTATGAAAGAATATTTTATGTTTTTGTTTTACTCGAATAAAACTAAATTTTTAGTTTTAATCGAGTAATACATTTTTGTAGCGCCGTTTAGGAAAAAATTACTACAAGTCTATTAAGTACCAAAATGCGCAATATGAAATAATATTTTTTTTTGTAATAAACCTTAGTTGTTGTTTCTAAAAAAATGTGACGAATACATTTTTATAGCGTCGTTTTAGTGAAAATATAAAACAAAGCACCCACTTAGAACCTACCCGCTTAATATGAAATGATGTTTTTCTGTAAATCCTTTACTCAGATAAATCACAGTTTTACTTTCTAAAAAATGCTGAATAGTACATGTTTGTTTATTGGATGGTGAGCTCTGGCATTATGAAATTTGCATAAAAATATTTCAATAGGTGGCACGCGAGCTGTTTGAAAACTAAATGTACCGGGAATGAATTAATGAAGCGCGGGAGGGGGGGAGGAAAACCAGGGAGTGGGGAGGGTAACCTGGGAAGGGGGAGGGGAACTCGGGAGGGGTTTTGCGGGATGGAGGAAGGGGGGGGGGAGTAGAGTACGCTAAGAAAAAATATTTTTTCTGTTATTTTTTTTACTCGAATAAAACAAAATTTTAAAAGGATAAATACCAGGAGTGCAGAACTAAGCAAGGGAAAATATATTATGAACATGTTTTTTTTTCAATTATTTCTGGCTTTCACCCTCCAAGGGTATTCTAGGTCATCATTTAAGACTGACAGAGAAAGGAAAGGTAAATTTATATGCATGTAATTATTTTTTTTACATGAGCTCCACACAGGAGGCCGTGGGGAAAATAATTTCCTTCAGGTCCTATGTCATCTTTGAGGTAATGTATTGAAACTAATCTTTAAAATTACGTACTGTTTTTACGGCGCCGCCAGTCAACAGGACATAGAATTAAAGCATTTCTTTAGAAAAATTTAAAGATAGACCAAAATTCAAATTCGAACGCGAACAAAATTGGAGTGTCATAAATTGGCGTGGTTGGCACGTTTTAAAATCGAATTTCATCATTCATGATTCATTATACTGCCGGTACACGGTGGTAAAAAAAATACTGCTCGAAATATATTAATTATTTTAAATGATTATTTTCTTAATTTTTTTTTTTCGAAAATGTAGTCGGGCCTTCACGACTAACGTTTGAGCGGCTTACGAAAATAGTTTGCGCGTTCGTGAATTTTAAAGTTGGACGTTTGACCGATGTCATTTCTAGAAAAATATTTTTAAAAAAAACGATTTTATTTTTATTTTAATTTTTTTTTATTATTTAATCAATTTCTTTTTACCGAAAATGAGTAACGCAGTTTTGGCGGACCCTGTTCATTTAGAACACACAGATAGGGATGTACATTAAGGTGGGTCATTTAAAAAAAATATATAATTTTAGATTCTGTTAGCGATAAAAGGGTGCCAAATGGGTTAAAACCGACGACAAAAACCCTTTCTCAAATTTACATTGCAGTAGTCTAGAAATTAAATGCTCTCAGTAATTTTTATACAATATGTACGTAGTACATCCCTTTGCGATTTCGATTGCATCGGAGTTACCGAAAATGAAGTAATCTGTTAATCCATAAACTCATATCTGCGGATATGATATATACCTACCTGATATCTTAATGATTATTATCCCAACTAATGTTTTTTAAAATAATCGTGATTATAACGACCATTAACTGCGAAAGAAATCAATTTCAGAGTCGACGGCCAAAGGACATCCGAGCGAACAGATCTTCATGAGCAGAGTGAAAGCAGTTGGCAGCCTATTCCCGAGCTCACCATCAGCTTTCACCAGAGCAGCGGACTTCAACCAGAGCACCTGTCTTCCACCTGGGCAGTCTACCCGTCACCGTCACCAGGGAAGCAGAGCTGACAGCCAGGCATCGATGGAATACCAGCGAGTGACAAGAAGCATACGACGTAACGTTCAATCTAATACATTTAATATTTCCTAGGAATGTGCCAATTTTTGCATGCATTTATACCTACCGTGCAATAAGATGTTACAAAATCACGATGAGATTGCAAAAAAATTTTTAAAATTCTTACAGATAATTGAAAATTAACATCTACCTTGAATTTAAATTGTAATATTTAATCCTGGATTGCAAAATGATAGAAAACTACAATAATAATGGTTTGAGTCTTGGATTATGCAAATAATTAAAAATTTTAAAACACAGAGGTCAATAATAGTACCATTTTCATGATTTGAAAAATAAATGTTCTTAAAATGAGGAATCTTAACAATAATACAATACAAGGTTACAATATTTTTTAAAAACAGTATATTGTTACATCCATTGGGTTGAATATTGTTTATTTGTATAATTGAATAGCATGATATTGCCTTTGATATTTTTAAATTACGGACAAATAACACCAATTTTTGCCAATTATGCGAAAGCGTCCCAATATCTGAAGTAGTTTATGATGTCATCGGATGAAGAAATACCCATACCAGTGAATACATTGAAAACAGAGCAGCTTCATCAAGAAATACCGGTAGCAAAGCATACCGCGGAATATAACCAATCCGATCAGAATTTGAAGAAAAATTCAATAAACATGGAATCACCCAGTGGAAGCAACAATGAACCTGCAGTTCACCACGTCTCAGTCAAAATACCTACGGTGTGGAAGGAGAATATATCGCTCTGGTTTATACAGACCGAGGCCCAGTTTGTGAACTCACGAATAAAGGAAGACTTCACCAAATATAATATTATCATCGCAGCACTAGATTCGCAAACATTACAGTGTGTCAGCGATATTGTCACAAAACCGCCCACGACAGACAAGTATCCAACCTTGAAAGCTGCACTGATCGACAGATTACAGGACTCAGCAGAAAAAAGGTTAACCCGACTCCTAACTGGAATACAACTTGAGGATCGTAAGCCAACTGGTCTCCTCAGGCATATGATGGAACTGGCTGGTCCCGCTTTGGCAAACAGTGCAATAGTACGTACTCTTTGGCTCCAACGCTTACCCCAGCACGTCCAAGCAATTCTATCGGCTCTCACAGATAATGACATAAACCAACTGGCGGCGGCTGCGGACAAAATCACAGACGTCTACCAATCAACGGAGTGCGGGGCAATGGAATATCAAGGAAAACCAAGCACATCAAAACCTGAAAATACAGAAACTAACCTGTTACTACAATTACAGAAACAAATTTCAGCGCTCACACAAGAAGTGTCTCAACTAAAACTTTCACAAAATAACCGTTCCCATACCTTCCGAGGAAGAAGAAATCAGAGCCCTCAGAGAAATTTTTCTTATCAAAAGTCTTCTCAGCAGAATCCCTTTAGAAGGCCGAGGTCCGGGTCTCGCGGTCGATTACCTAAAGGAAATCAAGACGGGTACTGCAGTTTCCACACCAGATTTGGAGAAAAAGCTTACAAGTGTTATCAACCTTGCTCTTTTAAGAAGAAAAATGCGGGAAACGACAGCGGAACCTCTCAGTAGGGACGTGCGAGATTCCGAGAAACACATGTCGTCTCTTCGTTTACGATTTACAAACGCGACAGAAATTCCTAGTGGACACAGGGGCTGACGTTAGCGTCTTACCTAGAAATCCACTATACGACAGGAACGGCAGTTGGACTATATAGCGCAATTCTCAACGGACATCAGACATATCTCCGGAGACCGGAACACCGTAGCTGACGCCCTATCTCGTATAGAAGAGATTAATTGTCCTACTTCTATTGACTACAGGCAGATGGGAATAGAGCAATGTCATACTGACGGTACTTTGAAGGCAAACGATGACAGCTCCCTCACCTTACGTCAAATGGTGATTCCTGGCACAGATTCTACAGTATGGTGTGACATATCGACAGGATACATCAGACCATTGGTACCTGACAGCATGCGTGACCAGGTAATCGCAAGTGTGCACAATGTTTGTCATGCTGGCATTCTAGGAACAACAAAAACAATCAAGCAAAGATTTGTTTGGTCAAACATGTCAAGAGACATTAAAAACTTTGTAAAACAATGTATTGCCTGCCAAAAAGCCAAGGTCTCCCGACACACTGTTGCTCCATTAGCAACATATATATTACCAGAGGATCGATTTAGAAACGTACACATCGATCTAGTCGGACCACTCCCAATATGCAACGAGTACCAGTACATACTTACTATGATTGACAGATTTACTCGTTGGCCCGAGGCAATACCCCTGAAAAATATGACAGCGGAAACCGTCGCCACTGCATTGACGACCCATTGGATCGCTCGTCACGGAACCCCTGATAGCATAGTGACTGATCAGGGACGCCAATTTGAGAGTTGCCTTTTCAAAAAACTCACAGAAAAGTTTGGCATTAAGCATCTGAGAACCACTGCGTACCACCCACAAGCTAATGGTATGATCGAGAGATGGCACCGTATTTTAAAATCATCTCTTATGGCTTGTGGAGATCAGAATTGGGTTGAAAATCTCCCACTCATTCTACTTGGCCTGAGAGCAACGGTACGTGAAGATTTGAAATGTTCACCAGCAGAACTAACTTACGGTAGAACTCTAAAATTACCTTGCGATTTCTTCACAGCAACTCCACGCGAGGAACCAGATACATATATCGGACGACTCCAGAGAAAGTTCGAAACAATCAAACCGACTCCTGCCAGTATCCACGGTACAGGAAAATTTTTTGTTCATAAAGAGCTACCTACTGCGACACATGTGTTTCTCAGAACTGACGGCACAAAAAGACCCCTCCAATCTCCATACGATGGGCCATATAAAGTTGTGGAACGTAATGAAAAAACATTCGTCATCTCCATTAAAGGAAAGCCAAAACGCGTCTCGATAGACCGCTTAAAACCAGCTTTTGTTCCCGTAGAAGAAAATGTATCTGTAAAAGAAAACATTCCTATTTCTACAACTGTTCCAGAATCTTTCACCACAGTTCCAGAAAGAACTACAAGATCTGGGCGAAAAGTACACTTCCCAGACAGATTTGGGAGGCTTAGAGCATAAAAAGGCATTTTATTTTATTTTTCAAATATATAAAAAGCTTCAATAATTAATACTAAAATCATCAAATTACTCTCACATTATTTCAAAGGTACCTATTACTATTTTTAAAATTACTAAGAATAAAAATAACAAAGTCTACAATATTTCACACAAATTTTGAGCTTTATTGTTTATCATAATTCATAATTTAATATTTTTACAAACAACATAATTACAATACAATATAGGCAATTCATTGTCAGAGAAATGATGCCTTATAAATTGATGAAAAATTTCATCTTTTAAAAACATGTACTTACATGCAATTAATTTAAGCAAATTTAAAACAATGTATATTATTAATGTGTAGCTATAATCGCTTTTCACAACACTTGTAATTATTATGATATAAATAACCTTTCATATGTGTATAACTCTGATAGCGTGAATCTCAGTGTATTCTATATTGGATACGTAGTCAATATAGCTTATATCGACATTCATACAAAAAATATCTAACATTACTTTTTGTTTTTAATAATTCCAACTATGACTACTCAGATGTACTTATAAATACACATCTGAACAGTCACTTAAATATTAAATTATAATTATTTTCAAATGTTTACGAAAGCGAGTATATTTTACGACTAATTGATAGTTAATCGCAATAACATAATAAAAACAATAATATATAATATAATAAAAGGCTTCATAGTATATGGAGTAAGTAATAAGCGAGAATCAGTAAACATTTGAAAATGATTTATATTTATTAAGAATTTATATAATGGTAAAAATATGAATGGTTGTCTGCGCAGTAAAGAATAGTATAACTCAAATAACACAGTATCACTTGATAAAATTTCAAAATATCTGATATGGCATAAGAAAATATTTTCCATTTAATTCGCTCTACGCGAGATACTTTATTCAGCGCTTATTGTATAGAAACAATAATTTAGGTAAAAATGATTATGTAAATGAATATACCTGCCCAATATTGCTACATCGACTCAGACATCACTTGATGTAGCAAGTATTGAAATATTTTATAACTATGTAGTGTATACTGAAGCACATCTGTTTTTATATGTTGTTAAATCAATGAATTATTTACAATATGAAAACATACCAAACATAACAGATGATTACTATGTGTGCTTCAGTAAACATAGATTAATGTGTATATTTTTTAATTTTTGGTATGACCATGCCAGTATATAACTTGACACTTTAGTTATTACTTTCATATTTTTATGACACAGAGTCATGAGTACGTGGAATAATGAAAACATTATTTCGACGTTTAGTGTCAAACTAACTTTCGCAACTTATGCAAAATATTGTATCTAATGTACCTATGTTAAGTAATTAAGTATGTATTTAGAATAATAACCTAATGCAGGATAATATACTATAGCGTACTACAACGTTTACGGTATAATATATTATTATTATAGATGTTAGCTTTAGAAAACTGAAAGAAAATAAATCAAATCTTCAACTAACAAGAAATATCCAAAGCATTATTGTCGATGCAGAAATGCTCCAATAAACAACTGGTCGCCTGTGATACTTATAACAGCGACTGATTAAAAACATAAGTGTAAATTCTTACAAGTACTTACTTTATTATAAATAATAGTTAAAAATTTTACTGAAAATTTTCCACATTCAGAGTGATGTGAGGTATTCTTTTGTATCACAAATGTGATGTAACATATTTATTATAATATAGAAATATGAAGTATTACTTTGGTACCTACAATGACTTCACTACATAATCAGTTCAACATATTTCTATACTATATTAAATACATGGCTAATAGTATAATGTACACATACATATTTCTTTTGTTTTTAAATAACTTTAATATATTAATTAGCTTATAGGAAACTTAGATATTATAACATGCATTTTGGTTTCATAACTACCATTATTATAAAAATTCAAACAAAAACTTTTGTAAATAACAAAAAAAAAAAAAAAAATTTTTTTTTTGCCAATGATGTATACTCACCTATTAACAACTAGTTGAAGCATGCTCCTAGTTAGGAATCTTTTATTGTTTTTGTCAAGTCATTTCAAATATTTAGATTTTAATAAAACTTGTACACATAGTTAAGTTAATAATTTTTTATAAATATTTAATAAACTTGCTGATCGTCTGCTATATATATTTAATAAACCTGCTATCGTTTTCAACTGGCACTGCAAGAACATGTTGTTCAAACTTTAATACTTATAATATCATAATTCTTTCCAAGTGTTCACTGAAGCATATAAATGTTATTAGTCATTTAATAATTATTTGCAATAACTTTAAAATAAAAATAATAGGTTCACTCTGGATGATAACTATACCCAGTCTAGTTTTCTTTAATTACAATAAAACTCCATAAACATGTTGAGTTAATAAATGAGCGCTCCAGTAAACAATTGAAGATAATTTTAATTTGTTTTAAAAATTCTAAAAACAATTCCTGTTTATACATTTAAGTATTTATCTTCTTTCTATCGTCTGTCGACTGGGGGGGAAGTATGTGGGTAGTACCTAGGCACAGCAGCCAACAGCCATAAAAATATTATTATAGAATGGCAACACTGACATTCCAGCGCATTCTACCGGTCGCTGTCAGATTAGAAATTTATCGAAGATCATTCTTGATTATTCGTCGGTTCCGGCTGCTGTGTGCGAAGGTTACTATCTTCATAGTTCTACCCGCGGTTTAAATTTTATTGTCGTAATGTAATTTACCGAATCTTAAATATATCTGGAGCAGATAAGAATTCGACTTGTTATTTGAAAATAAACCCGTGACATTCTGATACTCATAAAGGTTTGGCATGGGAGCATACAATCTCTCATCCACCCTTTATATGTTTAAAATTTTTTAAATTTCTGATACGATCTTCTTCCTCCGGATTCACTTCAAAGTTTTGAAAATTTTCATTTTTAGAGGTATTTTCTAGTGTGTATAAAAGTTACTACGAATCCTTTATACTATATTTTTTGTAATATTCTATGGCAAATATGGTACGTATTTACGAATTCATTTACAAAAAATCCGAGTTTTGATTATTAGTGGCTCGAGGTGAGGGCGGGGGAAGCACCGATTGCACTAAGCGCAGCGACTCTGCGCATCCGACGTCGGAGTTTGGAGTCAGTATCGCTACGGCTCTTTAAGCGGTAGGTCGCGTTGCACAAGTTTTCGCAATGGAACGTACTCGGAATGCGTTAAAAAGTCCCATATTTGGTGAAATTTGCGACGTTAAAGACAATGTTTTACCAACTTATTGTGATGTTATGAAGTTTTTTGAGTGGACCAGGCATCAAATAAAATTAAATCAAGAGACCAAACTAGAACCCAAATTTCAGCAAATAGAGTGTACTGTGACAGCACGAATTGAAGAAATATGGAGAAAGGCTTCCCATCGTTACACACTCGCGAGTAGCACGCATGTTGAGATCATATCATTTTAAATGCAAAAACCTTCTTAAGTCACATCCTAAAATACCGGAGAAAAAAATGGAGGAATTCCGTCGCAGAAGTAAAGTGCTGTTTGATATTTCGTCTTGCAAATGCAAAGATCTCAGTAAATGTGACTGTCCTAAAGATAAAAAAAAATACCTGTAAATGAACAGAGTTTCATTAGTGACCAACGTACTACATGAAAAATGATAATAGGAAATGTGGATACCGCTACAACAAAACGAATGAAAACTGCGTTGAAAAGAAAACTTCTGAAGCAAAAATCATTGCGTACGTCTAAAAAGGAAAGCACAGGTAAGCCAACTACCTCTCTAATCAATATTTCCACGTCTTCTTCATCAAATGAATCCTATTGCAATGATGTTTTCAAACCAAATGTTGTATCTCAAATGCCTCAGAAGCAGGCTGCGGTCACTATTGATTATTCTACACTGTCGAAAACTTGTGATAGATATGGAGTTTCGGATAGAGCAGCGGCAGCCATTGCCTCAGCAGTTCTGTATGACATCAAGTCTAATATTCCAGTTATTGACAAAAGTAAACTTCGCAGAGAACGAAAAAAAACAAGGGAAAATATTAAAGCACAACACATAGTTTTACAAATACCCGCATTATATTTTGATGGCCGGAAAGATAAAACATTAATTATCAGGGAAAAGGGGGGGAGGCATTACAGAGAACTAATCATTGAAGAGCATATTTCAATGATAAAAGAGCCAGACTCAATATATTTGGGTTATATTGCACCAAACTCTGGCACGTCGAAAGTTATAGAAAGAACAATTGTCGATTATTTTTTAAAGGAAGAAATACCATTTGAACCATTAATGGCTATTGGATGTGACGGAACGAACGTGAACGTTGGAAAACATGGAGGTATAATACGTTTGCTTGAAAAACGTTTGGATAAACCATTGCAATGGATAATTTGCTTGCTTCACATGAACGACTTACCATTTCGTCATTTGTTCACAGATCTTGACGGTAAGACATCTGGACCTCAAACATATTCAGGGACAATAGGACTAGCTTTAGAAAACTGAAAAAAAGCCTATTGTTCATTTTCAGAAAACTGACGGAGAGTTGCCTGAATTATTAACTAAAGACCTAAGTACAGATCAGTTATATTTGTATAAAATCGTATCTGCAGTTACGGTGGGGGAATTACCTGAAGATTTAGGCCACAAATCTCCTGGAAAAATGTCTCATGCCAGATAGCTTACGCGTGCTAACCGAATTCTTCGTCTTTATGTTGCAACGGAAGCTCCTACAGAGAATCTTATTATTTTAGCAACGTACGTTGTTAAAGTTTATGCTCCGACTTGGTTCAGTATTAAAACTCATCCAACCTGTAAAGATGGAGCACGTCACCTATGGCAGCTAATTTCAGCGTCTAGATACTTATCCCCTGAACTAAAAACTATAATTGATCCAGTCATAGAAAGAAACAGTTACTTCGCACACCCCAAAAATTTACTACTTGAAAAATTGAAAATTTTTCGAAAATTTTAAAATATAAAAAATTTCAAAATCGTGAAAAATTTTAAAATCCAAAAAATTATAATTTTCAAAAAATTTAAAAATCCAAAAAATTTAAAAATCCAAAAAATTTTAAATCCAAAAAATTTAAAAATCCAAAAAAAAATTAAAATCCAAAAAATTTCAAAATCGAAAACAATTTAAGAATCAAAAAAAATTTAAAGTTCAAAAAATTTTAAAATCCAAAAAATTTTAAAATACAAAAAAATTTTAAATCCAAAAAATTTCAAAATCGAAAAATTTTTTAATTTCCAAAAAATTTCAAAATCCAAAACATTTTAAAATCTGAAAAAAATTTAAGATCCATAAAATTTCAATATTATAAAAATTCCAAAAAAAAATTATTAAAAAAAATAACTTTTAGGCCCATACTGAACTCTTTGAACCAGTTGGGAGAATCTGGCTGGAGAGGTCGAGATCCTCCCTCAATCAGTCTCCTCCGATCCAGCCCGCCACGAAGTGGTTGGGCAAACGTATCCGCCACCAAGACCTAGACAAATACATTTTTTTCAAGACCTAGACAAAAATATACAGTTTCGGAATACAATAATGAGTTTTGGCATCACGAAATTACGCGAGAAATCTGAATCCTAGGGGCCTATGTCATCTTAGAGGATGCTGTGCGGAGGGTTTTTTAAGGGAATGGATGGAGAAGAAGACATGGGAAGGAAAAAGGTATGAGGGGTGGGTAGGAATCTGGGGGTCAGTGTGGCCAGGAGTGACGGACGTATGAATCTATTCCTCACGAATAGGTTGCGAACAAAGCAAAGGGTTGGGAGAATCTGGCTGGAGAGGTCAGAAGCCAGAAGTTTTTTTGTTGGGTTCGTTACTGTTAGGACAAGGTTTTGTATAAAACTACTGGTGAGCTCTGGCATAATGATAAAAATGTATTGCCGAAATGTATATATGCGCATAACTTTCGAACGAATGCAGCGAATCTGAAAATTCTTTTGTATTGTGTTCGTTATTGTTAGGACAAGGTTTCTATAAAACTACTGGCGAGCTCTGGCATTATGAAATTTGCATAAAAATCAATCGCCGAAATGTATGTACGCGTATAACTTCCAAAAGACTGCACCAAATTGAATATTTCTTTTTTATTATGTTTGTTATTGACTGGTGAGCTCTGGCATTATGAAATTTGCATAAAAATATTTCAATAGGGGGCACGCGAGCTGTTTGAAAACTAAATGTACCGGTAATGAATTAATGAAGCATGGAAGGGAGGGAATAAAACCAGGGAGGTGACCAAGGAAGGGGGAGGGGAACTCGGGAGGGGGGTTTGCGAGATGGGGGAATGTGGGGGGGGGGGAGTAGAGAACACTATCAGAGAATTTTTTTTCTTTTTTTTTGTTCGAATAAAAAAAATTAATTTTGTTTCAAATAATTCTGAATAATTAATTTTGGTAGCGCCGTTTTGGAAAAAATTACTTAAAGTACCTACCTGCGCACTATGATTTTTTTTTAATTTTTTTACTGTAATAAACCTTAGTTGTTGTTTCTAAAAAAAATCTGACAAATACATTTTTATAGCGTCGTTTTTGGAAAATATAAAACAAAGTACCCACTTAGAACCTACCCGCTTAATATGAAATAAGATTTTTCTGTAAATCCTTTACTCAGATAAATCACAGTTTAACTTTCTAAAAAATGCTGAATAATACATTTTTATCGCGCCGTTTTGTGAAAAGTGACTACAAAAACGTTTCAAAAACCCGCACGCTTTGAAGGAATATTTTTTCTGCTTTTTTTTTTACTGGAATAAAACTAAATTTTTGTTTCTAAAAAATTCTTACTTAAACATTCTTGTAACGCCGTTTTTTTGAAAAAAATACTACATTAAGTACCTACCCGTTCACAATGGAATAATGTTTTTTCTGTAATTTTTTTCCTGAAATATAATTTAATTTAAGTTTCGAAAAATTTCTGACAATTACATTTTTAAAGCGTCGTTTTGAAAAATTATAATAAAGTACACACTTACCCGCTTTCTATGAAATAAAAATTTTTGTGTAATTTTTTTACTCCGATAAATGAAATTTTTAGTTTCTAATAAATTCTGAATAGCACATTTTTTTAGCGCCGTTTTGTGAAAAGTGACTACAGGAACGCTGGGTACTCATCCGTACGCTATAGAAGAATATTTTTTTCTCCTTTTTGTAAAAAATTCTGAATAACATAATTCATATATCTATAGCGCCATCTTTTGAAAAAAAAACTGTAAGTGCATTAAGTACCTACCCGTGCACTACGAAATAATATAATTTTTTACTAGAATAAACCTAAGTTTTAATTTCTAAAAAAAATTGAAAAATGCAATTTGTATACCGTCGTTTTGTGAAAAATTACAACAATGTACATATATATATATTTTTCTGATATTTTTTTACTCCGATAAATCAAAGGTTTAATTTCTTAGAAATTCTAAATAATACATTTTCATATCGCCGTTTTGTGAAAAAATTACTACAAGTGCAAGTAATATTGTCAATGCAATAAAATATAGTTTATTAACTATAGTTTATTAATATTTTTGGGATTTGATATATGCATGCCCGCGATAATTTTTATACATAATAGTGAGCTCTGGCATCATGAAATTATGCAATGCTAAACCATTCATCCGATTGCTATGAAACTTTGGGGATTTGATGTACGCATCCCATCGATTCTTTCTGTATAAAACAGTGATTTCTGGCATCATGAAATTATGCATTGCTAAACCGTTTATCCGATTATGATTAAAATTTGGGATTTTATGTGCTCATGTTCGCGATGATTTCTGCATAAAATAGTAAGTCTGGCATCATGAAATTATGCATTGCTAAACCTTTAACCGATTGCGATGAAAATTTGATATTAAACCGATTGATATTTAATTTAACACACACTCCTCCTCGCTTCATCCACGTTCACACGTCAAATTGCATAGTGTTTTAACCCGTTAGTTGCCTTTGCAACGGGCCCAGCAAGTATATATATAGTATTGTTTAGTTTTGGGGCAGGTCAGGAAAACTCACTCTTTTTTGTATGAAAAAATTAAGCCAAACCCGTCACGCCAAAACGACCTTTCGGCTCCTCGAGATTCGTACACTTTGAGAGGTCAGTTTCGGTCAACGGGCAGCGTAACTAAAATCGTATGAGAATTTTCAGCCATCGATCCTCAAGCCAAAGTGGACCTTGGCGTTCAGCATTTCGGAAGGCTTCACGGTTCAATCTCCTTCGAAGTCTTCGGCACGAGCTTTTGTTTTTTTTTCTGGATCGGGAAACATTTTTAATTTTAATTTATACGTTTGCCAAAACTTTACGGGAGACATCTAGCGGTGCGGAATACGAGTGTGGATTGTTCACATTAGAAAAAATCAATTGTCTATCGCATACGGTTGTAGTTCTATTTTTATCCGTTCGAATGGCGGGGTCGTCTGATTTTACACAAAAATTTCCAATTCACGAAAAAAGGGCACTCAACATGACTCAATACAGCGACTTTCTTAATATAATGTTGCCAGGTGCTTGATTTTGGAATGGCTGATTTTGGAATGTAGTCTCATTGATTTTAATACGGGTTCACAATGTCTCTTACTAAAATTGTTAATTTTGACAATAAATAATATGGATACGTTAAAATATAAAATACATTTCATATAAATTTAATTGGATACCTAAATTAACTGCTTTAAATATACCTACACTAACTAGAAAAAATAAATTATTGAAGTTGTGGTAGAATTTCTTCTACCTCATGTGAAATTGTTTGTTCTTTTTTTTTCAACTCATTTATACTATCATATTATTATTTGGAAATATATTTTAAATGGAGTTCTGCATATCAAGTTTGAAAACAGCAAAAAAAATGTGTAAAAAAAAAATATTTTTCGGGTGTGTTTGTTGTTAATTTTTCAAAAACATGTTTTTTTCATTCTATTTGCGGGTATATTGTAAAATGTTACGAATAATAAAGAATCAAAGTTAATATATTTATGTTTCGTTGCTTTCTTATTAAACATAAGATTATTTTACTTTCTACTTCTTACTAAACATAAGATTATTTTACCTCTGAAATAGGTTTTTTTTAGAAACGGCAACACTAAACTCCGTATTCAAGGTGGCAACTTATTTACTGACACGTAAATATTAAATATGGCGTCGCGGCTTCGCTTTGAATTGGTATATTTATTATTTGATTGATTCGGGTAGAAACTGATTATGCACTAAATTATTGACTGGTGACTGCAAATAGGTAAGATATAATGATATAATATATGAAATAATACTCCATTAGAGACAGATTAGCTCGAAAATTAGCTAACACGTCAGACGTATGATATAACCTAAATCATCATTTCTTACGGGAAAGATTTTGAAAATGATCTAAATCGTAATTTATTTACTTACAGGAAAGATTTTGAAAATGCCCCCAGAGATATTGGATATATATTTATTCCATGATGTTGGTATGATATTTATACTGAAAGTGAAAGTGACACGAAAACGCAAAGTGCGTAGATATTTAACGAAGCAAGCTTACAAAAAAAAGACTCTTGATCAAAGGAATTCATTTTAAAAAGGTATTTATTTATTATTTTCATTAAAAAAATAGAGCAATCTACAAGATAATTATTGTATTTACAAGATTTATTTCCTATTGTTTTAACCATCAAAAGTGCCGCGGTCACCTCGCGCCCACCGGGTGACGGGGTGACAAACGGCAATCCAGAAGATAATGACTTCGAAGGAAAATGACAAATGATCGGACGTCATACAAAGCATTTTGTAGAAAATAAACAACCTTATTTTGGTTTGGTATTTTTCTAAAGTAAATACGCTGACATCCCTACAATAACTTTCTGAACTTTGTGGGTACAAACATTTTCATAATGACAAAATGAAGGGAAATGACAAACGCATCATACTAAGCAGACGTCATATTTATTTATTTATTTTATTTGTTTATTTAGCACAGTAATATACATTTACATACATAATTTATTAAATTTTGACTGCCCAACTAGGAGTATTGTCCCGTTTTAGGACAGTCAAATAATTATGGGTATGAACATGTGGATAAAAAGAGGAAATAAAAAGAAGAGAATGAATATAAAATAAAATAATTAAAAAAAAGTTTAAAACATAGTACCTAACTGTTATTTGTTTAGCATAGCAAAAGAAAAAAGAAGAGAAGAGAAAGAATAAAATAAAAATGAAGTAACCAATTAAAACATAAAATAGTCGTGGGTTATGTACAAAGCATTTTGATAATAGAGTGATCTATTCTAAAATAATACTAAAATTCTAAAGTAAATACGCTGACATCTTCCGTACAGACCCGCTCCATGTACCTACTGGTTACTTCCAGAAACATTACCGTCTATAATTTTCAAATACATCTGTTAAAATTTTCATCAGTTATGTTCTGCTGTTTGAACAGTTAAACCGTCATGCTTGAATCCTGCATGTTTGAAACAATTGTAAATGGTACTTTGTGACATTTTAAGCACAAGATTCTTTCTAAAATTAGTTTTGAGTGACCGTTTATTCCTTGATCCATTGGCTGTAAGACTGATGTTGTATTGGACGCAAGGAAAGCAAGTGTTATATGCTTAAGCTGGGTCCACACATGTTCTTTTGTCCGTTCCGTTCCGTACCTCCGTTCCGTATCAAAAACTCTGGACGCAAGTAAAAATAGCCCGTACCTCCGTAACGTCACTGCGATCATCGGCATCGCGTGTTCATTCCATTCGACAGAGAGAACGACCTGCGCATGCCGCGATCGCGTCCAGACTGGCGCATATCCGTATCGTATCGCCTTTGAACGGGCCGAATAAACCGACTCCCGATGGATCGGGGCGTACCTCTACCCGTATCGTACCTCCGTAACACCGTACCGTTCCGAACGGGCGTCCAAACTAGCGTTCTTGATCGCGACGCTGATACGGAACGGAGGAACGGAACGGAGGAACGGAACGGACAAAAGAACATGTGTGGACCCATCTTTAAAATCAACTGTGTAAGGAATCATGTCAATCACTATAAGCGAAGTCATTATACATCTGATTTTGTTATAAAGAATTTTATTTGAAAATCAAACTTCGTTGTGTAATTACTGAATTTAAATAATATTTATGTTTCAAGATACTACGATACGAAGCTGCACTGATATCGACTGGCTGTACCGACGCAATATTGATTATATCCCGTGGAGATTCTTCATTGCTGAGGATCGTGTGCTCTACTCCAATTTCCATGGTGGATAAGGCTCTTTCTTCCGGTCCCCGCAGTCCTGCGCTATGTGGAGAGCGAAGGACATCGACGTACCAGAGACGCCAGTGATACTTGGTCACTTCAGCGCTGTGGTGACCTTCCTCTGCCTTCTACTTTGTCAGTGACTATGAGTTTCTCCAAGTTGGAGTCCTCAGTTTGGCGATCAACGTGTCCAAAGTATTTTAAAGATGCGTTATAGGCAGATAAATTAAAAAAAAAATAGAAAAATCAAATATTGTTGATTATTTTGACCATTTAGATTGGTCATTTTAAGAGACTGCCTAGCGATTCCTTATTTTTTATGAGATCGTTATTGGATAACGGACGTAATCACGTAATAATGTGATTTTTATGGCTGTTATTTGCGTTTTCTATGTACAACGTACATTAAATGAGAAAATAATCATGCTTACTTGCAGGAATTCATGTGTAAATCGATCTAAACTAAAATATATGATTTAAAAATCATACAAATCTGACAGGAGATTACGTCCGTTATCCAATAACGATCTCACAAAAAATACGGTATCGCTAGGCTGGTAACAATATAACTGATCAAGCACAAAAATTTTATTCATTCTTAAACACTTCCAAGAAACTTATTGTTTTTATTTAACTTATGTTCCTATAATTAATTTTTAAGGCTTCTCATTATCCCATATGGTTTTCAAAAGAATTAATTTTCAATAAAAAACAAATGCACAAATTATATAAGCAATCTAGAAACGTTAACGATTGTATATTATTTATTGTAAAAGCCCACTCGGGCGTAAATAAATAATAATTGAAAGCCTTTTGTGGATGTCTAGCTCTTCCAGAATGGACACATTTGTGCGTCTGGCAGACCATGGAATCCTGAACATTTTTCTCCAACACCACATTTCTATGGCGTCTATTCATTTTCTTTCCATGACTTTGTACTACGTTTCGACACTATACTGAACAATTGGGAAACTCATTGTTCGGACGATATAGGAAATAGGCTATTGAAATTTAATTCACAGAAATTGATACTATGATTTCCTCTACAAACTTAATTCTAAGATAAAAATAGAAAAATTTGCAGGATTTTCATTCAAATTCAGCGGGTTTTCCATCTTGAAATATGTTTTTTAATAACTTTAAATGTTTTTTTTTTTATACAAAGATTTGTATTATATTGTAGCAAATCCTGATTTTGAAAAATTGAAGAATATAATTTATTTTTTGTAAATAAAGATAAGAAATATTATCTTTTTTTTTACATTAGCTCCACGCAGGAGGCCCTGAGGAAAATAACTCCCTTCAGGGCCTATATCATCTTGGGGGACGTTGTGTGGAGAGTTTTTTCATGACAGGAAAGAGAGGAAGTTCTGAAAAGTAAAGGGTATGAAGGGTGGGTAAGAATATGAGGTTCAGTGTGTCCAGGAGTGTCAGACGGATGAATCCATCCCTCCCACTGTGGTGCAAGGCGATGTTCCGTGAGAGTACGGCTGTAGAAGTCTGAATGTAATTTAATTTCCCTCAAATAAAATTAAATAAGTAATATGTTCATCAATTTTCTTGCATTATAAATATTTTACAAATCTTGATTTCTGACTTTTTGTTTGCTTCAAAATGTGTAATTTTTTTTATTTTACGTTATGCTGAATAATACAATTAAAACAATAAAACTTATTAAAAGGTTTTTTTTTTCTTCATGTATTTATAGTACTTATAAGTAGTCTGTTTTTTAAATGAAATAAATACTAAAATGCATTATTTTCCATTTCTGGAAATTTAAATACTTTTACATTATTATCAAATTCAGAGATCGGCAAAGTGAGGCTCCGGAGCCGCATGACGCTTTTGTAATTAAGGAATACAATTTATGTATTCCTTAATAACATAATATTTTGTTATCAATGAAGAAAATTTTATTATCAAGTTTTATTCAGCGTACCCATAATTTAATGAAGTACTAAAATTAGGGGGCGTCTACTAATATCTACAGGAATTCCAAAAACTGAAAAAATCTAACTAATATCAATGAGAAGGAAAGTGTTGACGAATATCTACAGCTCAAACTGTTGAAGAATATCTATGAGAACCAAAGTGTTGACGCATATCTACAGCACTGGCAGAGGTTGGATTTGCAATTATATATAGCATATTGGAATAACGTAATATAGCGTATGCAGTTTAAAAAACTTAATTTATGTAAGTATGTATGTAAAAATCCCTAATATCGGACTATTGGACACATTTAGCTGATTAATCCAACCTACTCTCTGTAGATATTAGTCAACACTCTGAAGTTCGTAGATGTTAGTTCAACATATGAGCTGTAGATATTCGTCCGACATACAGGCTGTAGATATTAGTATCTGGAGTCCTAAAATTATGATAAATGTTTACTAAATCCAAAGATATTGAAATATAAGTAGATGTGCTATCTGCTGTTTTTACTATGTGGGTCTGCGCTTCCGGGTGTCACCGATATTGTTTATCAATTAACAAATAAACTAAAAGAACAAATAATTAACAAATAAACCAAACGAACGTTAAACTAAACGAACGAATTCTTTCCTTATTCAAAATATATTGTTAACCAATATTAATGCACATTTTCAAAAAATCAACGAAATGAACAAATTCTTTTTGTATGAAAACTACGCTAATTAGCGCGTAGTCCGGCGACAGTTGCGCGGACACCATAGCATATCTCTTCTGTATTTGAATATCCTTTGACTAAATCAAACAGATTTGCTCTCAAATTTTTTTTGAATCGTTATAATGCAAAGATTTGGCTAATAAGTTTGCCGAACACTGATCTAAATGATACCGAGTATTTTGAAATAAAAAGTAAGTGTTAAGCGTGTCCCTATTATGTAAATATTTACTGGTTATATTTATGAATAGTACAATAGAACAAAAGTGATTATGAAATTGGGAGACTGGTTGATGGAGACCTTTGTTCTCTCCAGGACTCAACCCTTTGCCTTTCATCGCAGCGGGAAGGATGGATTCACACATCATTCCTGTAGTGTTGCCAACTCGGATTTTGAAAAAGGTGTAGGCCAGATTAGAAAATTATGTAGTATTAGTAAAATTTGTATATGAAAAGTTCATAGATCCACATATTTTTTTTTTCGTGAAATGAAGAAGTTAGGGTACGTGAAACTGAATAAAACATATTGTATTTTGTTTTACAATTTATTTAATCCATAAGCTGCTGAATTATTCTGCAGTATTATTTTGGCTGGTGTATTTTCCTGAATAAAAAACGTGTTTTTACTTACTCATTTCTAAGGAAACTCCTGAATGTCATAAGATATTACATTGTCATTGTTTACAAATACCTATACCAAAAGCTTTAGTAATTTCGTTTTTACACATAATTATTTACAAAAACGAAATAACATTAAAAACGACTATACATGCGATCCGCAGCTTACGGGTTAAAGAGATAGAACTCAGGCAGCATTTGAACCGTTCTTCGTACTTGCAATATTAGCGTATTAACCCCTTTTCATCTCTGGTATTGTAAATTATGGTTTAAGACTAAAATACTCAATTTTCAGTCAAATTATATTTATTAAAATATTAATGAAGGCTCGCTGTTTGTTTTTTAGCCACTTTTTATGAAAAGTAAGCATTTCATTAGAAAGTCTGTTTCTGACGTTAGTTTTTGTCAAATTAATCGCAGAAAACAGATGCTCGACATTCGCACTGCTTTGAGGCAAGTTAATAACTTTTGTACTGTAATGTTGTCGTGTGAGTGCTGTGTGTCTGGTGGGTGGAACTCGGTAATGAAGAGAGTAGGTATAATTGGTACTGGTATTGGGGAGCTGCTGGTAGCAAAAGAGACATACCTACTTCTTTATATAAACTGGACCAGTAAGAGAAACATTTGAGACTTCACCTTTTCTTATTTTTGAAATATGACATCAAAACTCATCAGCTTTGATTTGCTGATTTTCTTGAAATGGAAGATTTGTGTTTCTTGGAGTTCTCCATTCACGGTCTAACTTGGTAAGATTTGTTGGAAATAATCCTGAAAATAGTCGAGCACTTTCATCTGCAGGACTTCTTATGTGGCACGGACTCTAGCAGTATGAAACCACAGCACACCACAACGCACCACATAATTTGTCCCGCAGACAGGGGCGCCTCTGTCTATAAATAAGGGAACGTACCCATACTACGTGACACGTTTAGGGAGGGGGGGGTCTTCAAAATGTCACGCTCCATACAAATGAGCGGCGGGTTGCTTAGGATTTTGGTCACCGGGGGGGGGGGGGTTAAAAATTGCAAAAAGTTGGTCATGTAGTATGGGTACGTTCCCTAAAGTAACTGAAAATATACTTCTTCAGCCTAATGAGATGTGTAATTTTTTCAATTTGTACAATTTCAAAGAAAATACGTAGATTCTGCGACTGAAGTTCGTAGGTGTACAGGGAAGGCCTAAAATACTTAGATCTAAAAAGACGTAGAGTTGGCAACGCTATCACTTCAGCTTTTCAATTGCTACCTGAACTGTAAACATACATTCATACATAGAGTGAATGAGTGAAAGAGTTGGTAAGTCTTCTTTGCAGCAGGAAATTATACGTACGGGTATCAAATTACGCGTATCGACCTGCACCCGGAATGGCGCAGTGAAAAACTGAGCAGGCATCTCCGCGGCCCCCTTTTGCGAGAGAAGGCCCGTACTGATTTGCGAGAGAAGGCCCGTACTGAACACCTTGAACCGGGCGACCGAATCGGCCCGAGAGCAGGTATATGGAATTGAGCGGTCGACTTCCTGTGCCCTTTGTAGGCACACACTCCTCGCCTTATCCACATTCAAACATCGTTTTTTCTTTGTATATTTAATTCAACAAGCGCTTCTCGCTTCATCCACATACACCCGTCAAATATTCGATTGCGATGAAACCTTGGGGATTTGATGTGTGCATCCAGTCGATTCTTTCTGTATAGAATAGTGAGCTCTGGCATCGTGAAATTATGCATTGCTAAACCGTTCATCCGATTGTGATGAAACTTTGGGGATTTGATATATGAATGCCCGCGATGGTTTTTGTATAAAATAGTGAGCTCTGGCATCATGAAATTATGCATTGCTAAACCGTTCATCCGATTGCGATGAAACTTTGGGGGAGCGGTCGACTACCTGTTCCCTTTGTAGGCGCTCACTCCTCGCTTCATCCGCATTCAGATATTGTTTTTTCTTCATATATTTAATTTAACACACTCCTGCTCGCTTCGCCTTTTAGGGAAACGAAGGAGAGGAGAGTTCTGGGAAGGAAAAGGGATTAAAGGGTGGATAGGAATCTGGGGATCAGTGTGTCCTGATCATCAGACCTAGACAAACCTCATCCCATGAACCCGGGCACCTCTGCTAAATCACTAAACGTAGCGAATCATCTAGGGTGACCTATGGCAGAGGTGTTGGTTATCCAATAAAGGTTCCTGAGGCGACGGTTCCTATTCCCGCCTCCCAAATTGAACCTCAGATCTGGTAAGTAAACACGGCCAAAGCCATTTCAAACAAAGTTTCAATTCTGAATGGTGATTTTACACCAGAACTTATACTTTATAAGTTAATTAGTGTTAATGAGAAATAACACAAACTAATCAATCAAAAAATAATTAATATATTACATTAATTATAAAAATATTATATTACGTTATTTTGATAACCAATTTAAAAATAATTTTAATTTCAAAATACAAAAAATTTAAAAATCCAAAAAATTTTAAATTTCATAAAATTTTAAATCCAAAAAAATTTTAAAATCCAAAAAATTTTAAAATTCAAAAAAAATAAAATCCAAAAAATTTTAAAATCGAAAAAAATTTTAAAATCCAAAAAATTTCAAAATCCAAAAAATTTTAAAATCGAAAAAATTTTAAATTCCAAAAAATTTCAAAATCGAAAAAAATTTCAATATCCAAAAAATTTTAAAGTTCACAAAATTTTAAAATCCAAAAAATTTAAAATCAAAAAAATTTTAAAATCGAAAAAAATTTTAAAATCCAAAAAATTTCAAAATCCAAAAAATTTTAAAAACGAAAAAATTTTAAAATCAAAAAATTTTAAAATCGAAAAAAATTTCAAATTTCAAAAAATTTAAAAATCCAAAAAAATTTAAAATCAAAAAAATTTAAAAATCGAAAAAAATTTAAAAATCCAAAAAATTTAAAAATCCAAAACATTTTAAAATCTGAAAAAAATTTAAGATCCATAAAATTTCAATATTATAAAAATTCCAAAAAAAATGGATTAAAAAAATAACTTTTATTCCCATACTGAACTCCTTGAACCAGTTGACCGAAGTGGCCCTATAGTAGGTGTACCAAATTGAGCAGTCTACTGCCTGTGCCCTCTATGTGGCGCACACACCTCGCTTCGTCTACATTCAAACATCGTTTTTTTCTTCAAATATTTATTGAACACACACTCCTCGCTTCATCCACGTTCACACATCAAATCGCACAGTGCTTTAACCCGTCAGTTGCTTCTGCAACGGGCAAAACCTAGTATATATATTAATGTTTGGTTTTGGGGTAGGTCAGGAAAACTCACTTTTTTTTTTAAGCCCTCCGGGTACAGGCGAAAATCGACCACTCTGCCTGTCCAGTTTCACGGACCGCAGAGGTCGATTTGGCCGAGCAAGGCGTGTGGACCGGGATTTCATACAAACGGCCGTTCCAAAAAAACGCGTTTTGATGATGCGATAATCGACACTTTTTCCCCTCGATCCGCAAGACCTCACGGCGTATTGTCGCTTAAAAAAAAAAAAGACGCTTACGCCCTTTCGATTTCCGTCGCCCGCCTCGACCCGCAGGCGATAATCGACCTCCGCTCCTCGAGTTTCGCCGACCGCAGAGATCAATTTGGCCCGAAAGGGGGCACGGACGGCGATCCCTGCGGGTCAGACCAGATTTCATATAAAAAAGATGACGCAGGGTCAACAGCGCTCCCAAACGGCGAAAACTACAATTAGATCTCTCACCGACGAAGAAATTCGGCCTCAGTTATATTTCCCGCCGATAGGTTCACCCGTTAAAAAACGTCGAATCGTTTAGTAAAGAGATTTCCCATACAAAACTGATTTTTCTAGGGATTTATTCGAATTTTTTTAACGGCGTTCTCGAAAAATAGCGTAGAAAAATTGACATTTTAAAGGCCCTTTGCGGGAACTTAGATTGCGGCGAAAACAAACATTTTGCACGAAATGTTTTTGATTAAATAGAAGGTATACAAGTTTAAGAAACTTTTAAAATAAAAACATGTGTAGCTTCCCATTTAAAATGTTACACTATATTGCATCAAATATTGAAATTTTTCTGACATTTTCTGAAATCGATCTATCATCAACAATGCATAATTTTCCAGCCAGTTAATATAAACTCGAGGTAGGTACTGGCGTTTAAAATGTGAAGGTTTTAAATGCAGAAAATCGCGGTAGGTACCTACCGTTCTATTGAATTATTGCTAATTCACTAAGTATTTATTGAGAAAACGCGTAAGTACCTACACCACCATTATTTTTCTCGGTATGTACTAGGCAGGTACCGGCTTACGAGATTCTTTCCTTTAAATGTTAAATCGAAAATTAAAGATATGAAATGAAAAAAATCATCCAAGATGGTAATTTTTGAAATATGTAGGAACACGGAGGTTGCTTCTGGATAACCACTGTTGGTAGGAACGTTATTTTTAAATTAATTAAGTTCATTTTCACGTAATGTGCGATTTTTATTTATTCAATTATCTTCAAAACTTATAATATTTATTATTATTTATTTATACTATTATTTCAAAATAGAAATAATTACGGAACTTGAATAGAATTTGAACAGAACTTTCACAGAACGTTAAAATTAACTTGAAAAATTGAAGATTTTTTGAAAAACCCAGCCTAAATATATTTCATATGTTTTTTTTCACGTATGTGCAGGTAACTCTACATAGAATCTATGCAGGTACCTACATGCACATAACAACTCAGAATCTGATGATATTGCTTATGAATTTTTTGTAAATGTATAATAAAATTGCTTGAAGTTGAATGGTATAATTTTTTTCAAAAATATTAAATTTACATACCGCTTTTTTTTGTATTTTGTATTTTAATGATAATCATTCAACGTGGAATTGGTATCGCCGCCCCGGGAACCATTCATTGGTTTCTATATACAATAGTGAGCTCTGGCATCATAAAATTATGCATTGCTAAACTTTTTTTTACATTAGCTCCACACAGGAGGCACCGAGGAAAACAATTTCCCTAGGGGCCTATGTCATCTTTGAGGATGCTGTGTCGAAGGTTTTTTGAGGGAAAGAAAGGAGAAGAAGATATAAGAAGGAAAAGGGTATGAGGGGTGGGTAGGAATCTGAGGGTCAGTGTCGCCAGGAGTAACGGACATATGAATCTATTCCTCACACTGCGGTGCGAGGCGAAGGGTTGAGAGAATGGTTGGTCAAACGTATCCGCCACCAAGACCTAGACAAACCTCATCCCATGAACCCGGGCACCCCTGCTAAGTCACCAATCGTAGCGAACCACTTGGGTGACCTATGACAGCGGTGTTGGTTCATCCGATTGCGATGAGACTTTGGGAATTTGATGTGTGCATTCCCGCGATGGTTTTATGAAAACAATAATGATCAATCGGGATACAATAATGAACCGGGCGACCGAAGTAGGTGGTGCACATTTCTCGCTTTTTGAAAACTAAATGTACCGGGAATGAATTAATGAAGCGCGAGAGGGGGGGAGGAAAAAGCTCCACACAGGAGACCCTGAGGAAAATAATTTCCCTCACGGTCATGTCATCTTTGGAGATGCTGGGTGGAGGGTTTTTTAAGCCAAAGAAGGAGATGAGAGTTCTGAGAAGGAAAAGGGTTTAAGGGGTGGGTAGGAATCTGGGGTTCAGTGTGTCCTGGTCATCCGCCTCCAAGACCTAGACAAACCTCACCCCATAAATCCGGGCACCCCTATTAAATCACCAAACGTAGCGAACCACTTGGGGTGACCTACGGCATGAGTGTTGGTTATCCAATAAAGGTCATCTTAGGGGATTTTTATTTCTACATAACATTATATACAACGGTTACCCGGCATGCGTTGCAAGATCACTGTAACCTCGGGGTCAACTTAACTGTAACGGTTCCATTCCAAGTTCCGGGAAACTACATTATAATGCAAGCGCCTTGCAAACGTCTGCACTATATTATAACATTATATACAACGGGTTCCCGGCATGCGTTGCAAGGTCACTGTAACCTCGGGGTCAACTTAACTGTAATGGTTCCATCCCAATTCCCGGGAAATAACATTTTAAAGCAAG
This sequence comes from Limnephilus marmoratus, assembly GCA_917880885.1. NCBI lineage: Eukaryota > Metazoa > Arthropoda > Insecta > Trichoptera > Limnephilidae > Limnephilus > Limnephilus marmoratus. The sequence goes on along the minus strand of OU862922.1, from coordinate 35,920,953 downwards.
TGCCTGCAATATGTAACCTCATGGTCAACTTAACTGTACTTCCATTCCAATTCCTGGGAAATTACATTTTAATGCAAGCGCTGCACTACATAACATTATATACAACGGGTACCCGGCATGCGTTGCAAGGTCACTGTAACCTCAGGTTTCTTCATATATTTAATTTAACACACACTCCTACTCGCTTCATCCACGTTCACACGCAAATCGCATATTTTTTTAACCCGTTAGTTGCTTCTGCAACGGGCAAAACCTAGTATATATAGTATTGTTTAGTTTTGGGGTAGGTCAGGAAAACTCACTTTTTTTTTTAGCCCTCCGGGTACAGGCGAAAATCGACCACTCTGCCTGTCCAGTTTCACCGACCGCAGAGGTCGATTTGGCCGAGCAAGGCTTGTGGACCGGGATTTCATACAAACGGCCGTTCCAAAAAAACGCGTTTTGGTGATCCGATAATCGACTCTTTTCCCCCTCGATCCGCAAGACCTTACGGCGTATTGTCGCTTAAAAACGAAAAAGACGCTTACGCCCTTTCAGATAAAAAAATTCAGTGCACGTTTCAGTACTTTGACTTTGCGACAAAAATTAAGCGTTTTTTGGCCTACAAAATTTAAAGAAAAAAACTGGCGGCTAAAACTAGAATTCTAATAAAATCACACAATTCGGCTCGCTTACACTTCCCACCGACAGGTTCGCATTAAAAAACAAGAGATGTCTTTTTCCATTAGTTTCATAAAATGCTAGGAATATCGAGTCAGGTCTGGATTAACCCATCTCTTTTCGCATGCTCGCGAATGCTGAGATAGGTATATTGTAGATTTTAAATGTCAGTTTATGCTAGCGAAACGGACCTCTCAGCGGTTTCGGTTGGGGAATACGGAATTTCGGCCCAGAAAACGATTTCAGCTTTGATATTTTTAAAAAATTTAATAGAGTAGAGGAATACGCATCTTTTGATAGCAATATTATATAAGCATCTCTTATAAAATATGTCAGTAGAAGCTGACAAACATCACACATTTCCTGAAAAATTCATGTCGAAAATGCGTTCTCAAATTATCCGAGAGTATTGAATTACTGGCCATATGAAAAAAATGCAATTTATAACGGGGCAGGTACCTACCGTTTCCATCGAAAGAAAAGTAACTAAATACGTAATGTTGACGCAATTTTTATTGAGAAAACGGGTAGGTACCTAGAGCAAAATTATTTTTCTCGCGGTTTACTAGGTAGGTACCTACCGGCTTAGGAACAGAATTCTTTCATTTAAATAATTAATGATATTATATTGAATTAATCACTCGAGATGATCACTTTTTGAATCTATGCAGGTACCTTCCTGCACATAACTACTCGGAATCATCTGATGATTTTGCTTATGTATTTTTTTTGTAAATGTATAACGAAATTGCTTGAAGTTGAACGGGATAATTATTATGAAAAATATTAAATTAACATAACGCTTTTTTTTGTATTTTGCATTTTAATGATAATCATTGAACGTGAGATTGGTACCGCTGCCCCGGGAACCATTCATTGGTTTCTATATACAATAGTGAGCTCTAGCATCCCAAGTCCCGGGAAACTACATTTTAATGAAAGCGCCTTGCAAATACTATAACATTATATACAACGGGTACCCGGCATGCGTTGCAAGGTCACTGCAACCTCAGAGTTAACTCAGGATGAAATTATGCAGTGCTAAACTTTTTTTTTACATTAGCTCCACACAGCAGGCTCCAAGGAAAACAATTTCCCTAGGGGCCTACGTCATCTTTGAGGATGCTGTGCGGAGGGTTTTTTAAGGGAAAGGAAGGATAAGAAGATATGGGAAGGAATAAGGTATGAGGGGTGGGTAGGAATCTGGAGGTCAGTGTGGCCAGGAGTAACGGACGTATGAATCTATTCCTCACACTGCGGTGCAAGGCGAAGGGTTGGGAGAATCTGGCTATCCGTCACTAAGACCTAGACAAATACATACAGTTTCAGAATACAATAGTGAGCTTTGGCATCACGAGATATCGCTAGAAAAAGCCCGTTCCGAATCCTAGGGGCCTGGGTCATCTTTGAGGGTGCTGTGGGGTGGGTTTTTTTAAGGGAAAGGAAGGAGAAGAAGATATGGGAAGGAAAAACGTATGAGGGGTCTTTGGGAATTTGGGGGACAGTGTGGCCAGGAGTGACGGACGTATGAATCTATTCCTCACACTGCGGTGCAATGCGAAGGGTTGGGAGAATCTGGCTGGAAAGGTCAAAAGCCTTCCAATTATTATGGAAACAGAAATAATTACAGAACTCGAATAGAATTTGAACAGAACTTTCGCAAAACGTTAAGATTAACTTTAAAAAAGGAAGATTTTAATTTTTTTTTAAAACAACAGCTTAAATTATATTCTACATAGAATCTACGTAGGTACCTACTTGCTAATTATAATGAAAAATATTAAATTAATAAAACGCTTTTTTTGCATTTTGCATTTTAATGATAATCATTGAACGTGAGATTGGTACCGCTGCCCCGGGAACCATTCATTGGTTTCTATATACAATAGTGAGCTCTAGAATTCCAAGTCCCGGGAAACTACATTATAATGCAAGCGCCTTGCAAATATAATAACATTATATAAAACGGGTACCCGGCATGCGTTGCAAGGCACTGTAACCTCCGGGTCAACTTAACTGTAATGGTTCCATTCCAAGTTCCGGGAAACGACATTATAATGCAAGCGCCTGTAATACATTAAAACATTATATACAACGGGTACCCGGCATGCGTTGCAAGGCACTGTAACCTCCGGGACAACTTTACTTAACTGTAATGGTTCCATCCCAATTCCTGGGAAATTACGTTTTATTGCAAGCGCCAGCACTACAGTACATTATATACAACGGGTACCCGGCATGCGTTGCAATATCACTGTCACCTCGGGGTAAACTTAACTGTAATGGTTCCATTCCAAGTTCCGGGAAACTACATTATAATGCAAGCACCTTTCAAACGCCTGCACTATATTATAACATTATATACAACGGGTACTCGGCATGCGTTGCAAGATAACTTCAACCTCGGGGTCAACTTAACTGTAATGGTTCCATTCCAAGTTCCGCAAAACTACATTATAACGCAAGCGCCTTGCAAACGCCTCCACTATATTGTAAAATTATATACTACGGGTACCCGGCATGCGTTGCAAGATCAATGTAACCTCGGGGATGGTTCCATTCCAAGTTCGGGGAAACTATATTATTATGCAAGCGCCTTGCAAATGCCTGCACTTTATTATAACATTATATACAACGGGTACCCGGCATGCGTTGCAAGGTCACTGTAAACTCAGGTTTCTTCATACATTCAATGAGTGGTCATTTCGGAGACCACGACCCCAAACTAAGACGGTCGATACGACGTCCGAAAAAGATAAACATTAGTGGAATATACCAGAACGTTCGAAGTCTGAATAATAAAATTATCGACTTCATGACAAACGTAATGTGCCAGAAACCACTTCTGATTGCTCTTACCGAAACTTGGCTAACTTCAAGCACCTTTTCGTCGGAACTATTCGAAAACCTATACCACGTCTACAGGAAGGATAGAGGCAGTCGCGGAGGAGGGACTCTCCTAGCCCTCCGAGCTGACAGCCACTCACACGCGGAAAGAATGGACTGCATGGAAACCCAAGGTGAAGATTTATGGGTGAAAATATCGCATAGAAATGTCATCATTTATATATGTGTTGTATATTTTCCTCCAAATACAACATCTGAACAGTATCAATTATTTTACGACAAAACTATAAGTGAAAGTGTAAAGTTACAATCAAAAAATATTATTATTTTCGGGGATTTCAACTTTCCCTCAGGGAAAAACCCAATTTTTATAATTTAACACAATTCAACACTGTTTATAACATAAATGCACACATGTTAGACTTAGTATTAAGTAATATAAATTCTAAAAATGCTATTATCTGCCGCCATGACTCCCCATTAGTCAGAGAGGATATTCATCACCCTTCACTTTCATTCACGTTCGATTACACAACTCAATCACATATACAAACAGACACATTGCCTCCAGACATAAACATGGGTTGGATTTTCCACGAAAGCTCAGATAATACACTTAAGAATGCCTTAGAACAACATCACTGGAATCATTACGATTGCCTTGACGTAAATCTAGCTGTCGAAATGTTTTATGAACAGCTCAATAATATTTTCAACATTTGTTTTAAGAAAAGATCTACACGTATGCTCAAAGATATTAGACAATATCCGAAATGGTTTAACGGGGAAATCATTCACCTCATACGAGAAAAAACTAAAATGCACCATCTTTGGAAAAAAACAAAATCCGAACATGCCTTAGCTAACTTTAAAACTTTGCGAAAATCAATCAAACGGTTAATTGGTCAGGCCTACACTGACTTTACACGTGAGGCCGAGAACAGTATAATAACAGACCCAACTCGATTTTGGTCTTACACTAACGATAAACGCCGCGGCTGTGACAAACTTAACCACATGGACTACAAAGACAATAAATATGATGGATCTTCTGAGATCGCCGCAGGTTTCGCACACTATTTTCAATCAGTATTTAGCGACAATATCCCCAAACTTGACATATCCTCTATAGCTTCATCATCATTTAATTCTTTACCTGTACAAATTCATGAAATTAACGATGACGATATTATTACAGCTTTCCATAAGCTAAAACCTAAATACTCCGTCGGCCCAGATTGTATTCCACCTATAATCCTCAAAAGATATGCAAGTTATTTTATTCAACCTCTAAAACATATTTTTAACCTATCACTTCGCAAAAATATCTTTCCGGAAATGTGGAAACTAACGAAAGTAACGCCCATACACAAAAAAGGAAAAAAGTCAGAAATAGATAATTACAGACCTGTAGCTGTGTTGTCAGCACCCGCAAAACTTTTAGAAACCATAATTTATTCACAGATATATAACCAAACAAAACACGCACTCACCGAAAATCAGCACGGATTTCGTCCCACACTGTCACCTTCAACGAATCTTATGAATCTTACTACCTATATTAATAATTCATTCGAAAATTTTGTACATGTTGATGTGATTTATACAGACTTCGAGAAAGCATTTGATAAAGTCGACCATGATATTTTATTAAAAAAATTAAGTGACATCGGATTCTCTCAGAATTTCCTCGCTTTTGTGGCTAGCTACTTACGCAATCGTCGTCAGTATGTCAGTTACGGACACCATATTTCTCACGAATACAAAACTAACTCCGGGATTCCCCAGGGATCGAATCTAGGACCCCTTCTCTTTCTCTTATTCATCAATGACATTGGCAACACCATAAACCACTCAAAATATCTCCTTTTTGCTGACGATATAAAACTTTTCAAAGCAATCAAAAGTTACATCGATTCCATTCTTCTGCAGAACGATCTTGATTCTCTTGTCAAATGGTCGGAACTGAACAACTTACCCTTCAGCATTCAGAAATGCAGTGTCGTTACATTTACAAGATCCAAAGATACATTCCTGTTCCCCTACCACATTAATAAACATAAATTAACACGTAAAAATGAGATTCGAGACCTTGGCGTAATTTTTGAAGCAAATCTCTCTTTCAAATCTCATATATCTGATATTGTCTCCCGTGCCAACAAAATGCTTGGATTTGTTCTTCGTAATTCAAGATCATTTACCAACGGAATCGCAATCCGAAGAACGTATGAAGCACTTGTTCGCAGTATCTTGGAATATAGCTCCATTATTTGGGCCCCTTCTGAGCAAAACCATATTCTCGAAATAGAAAAAGTTCAAAAGAGATTCATGCGTTACCTATATATGAGGGAATATATGTACTACCCTTTCCTGTATCCATCCTTATTCTTAGCAGGAATGCTCGATCTTAATACATTAGAAGCCCGCCGAAAAATATTTTTAGGAAAACATTTTTTTAAGATAATCTCTGGAACTATTCATAATCCACCTATTTTGAAAGAAATTAACTTATATGTCCCAGACAAGTATACTCGTGGAAGGTCCCATACCCTTTTTTATGCTCCAAAAGCGAGGACTTCTGCCTATCAGAACGCGCCAGTCAACAGAGCGACTGAACTGCTCAACGAGTCTGCATTGAACATTGACATTTTTAACGTAACCTACAGGCAGTTTAACAATTATCTTTTGACGTATGTCACAAAGTAGTAAAACAGGCCTTTTTATGTGCTTTGCTATACTTTTTGTCTAATTTGTAATCTTCTCCATAATGTATTGGTGAATAACCGTTTTACGGAGAACATGGAAAAATAAATAAATAAATAAATAAATTTAATTTAACACACACTCCTCCTCGCTTCATTCACGTTTGCACGTCAAATCGCATAGCGTTTTAACCCGTTAATTGATTTTGCAATGGGCCCAGCTAGTATTATATATATATAGTATTGTTTGGTTTTGGGGTAGGTCAGGAAAAGGTCACTTTTTTGTTGACGCAAAAACGACCAGTACGCCCTTTGCGTTTCACCCACCTCAAGGTTCACTTTCGGTCGAAGCAAATTCAGACAAGGAAGCTGGGAGTTTTTTTTTTTCGACAAAAAAAATATATACAGGGATTTATTCTCCAAAACGAATCGGCGGCGAAAACTAGAAGCTCTACTCGAATCACTCGATTATATTTCCCGCCGACAGATGGCGTTTGAAAAAAAAAAATGACGAAAAAACCCGCTTATTTCACAAAGGAAAATGCTAGGACTATTGACATAGGTCAGGATCTCAGATGTCAAATTTTTAGCCTAACAAAACGGAACTCTCGGCGGTTTCGGTCGTTGTTTTTCGGAAAACGACATTACCGCCGAAAAACCGATTCCGGGCTAGATGTTTTTTGAAAATACGATAGCCGGATAGATTCCGCAACTTTTAACACCAATAAAACATATGATTCTCATATAAAATACGTCAGGAGATGCTGACAAAACTCGAAATTTTCTGAAAAAAAATCATCAAAATACGCGCTCACAGATTCCATCGGAAGTTTAAATATTTGCTGGCCAGTTCAAATTAACACGTTTTTCATACGGGGTAGGTACCTACTTATTTCGGTAGTATTGCAAATATGATGAAAAAAGCTAAGATTGCCGGAATCTAAGGAAATGCGCAGGTACCTACCTGAATGGGTACCTACACAACGAATTAGGTTTTAATGCAATAAATACTCAGGTAAGGTTGTTTCGATGATACAGAATAATTGAACTTTTTTTAAGTTAATTTTCACGTTCTGTGATGGTTCTACTCAAATTCTATTGTTTTATCATTACAGACCAGTTACATCACAAAACTGAAATAATTACAGAACTCGAACGGAACTTTATAGAACTGAAAATTTACTAGAAAAATTTAAAGAATTGTCAATTTTTTTTATTAATTATTTTTTTTATTTGTAAGTGTGTTCTATTTGAACATTGTATATATATATATATACATTACGCGTGTTCTAGGTAGGTACTTACTTGCGGGGACTTTTCAATTTAAAAATCAAAACATGATATTGAATGAATTTATTTGTAGTGAAAATTATTTTATGCTCAACAGCATAATGGCGTCGTTTTGGTGAAATATTACAACAAAGTACCTTCTTAGTACTTACACTTGCAAAATGAAATACAATACAACTACAATAGTGAGCTCCGGCATAATGAAATTTTGCACTGCTAAACCGTGCAACCGATTGTTATTGTTAATGGACTATTTGTGCGTAAATAAATTAATTATATACAGCGGGTACCTGGCATGCGTTGCGAGGCCACTTTAACTTCGGGGTCAACTAAACCGTAATGGTTCCCTACCAAGTCCCGGGAAACAACATTATAAAATTATGCACTTTATAAAATTATATACAACGGGTACCCGGCATGCGTTGCAAGGCCGCTTTAACCTCGGGGTCAATAAAACTGTAATGTTTCTATCCGAAGTCCTGGGAAACTACATTATAATGCAAGCGCCTGCACTATGTAACATTATATACTACGGGTACCCGGCATGCGTTGCAAGGCCACTTTAACCTCAGGGTCAACTAAACTCTAATGGTTCCATCCCAAGTCCCCGGAAACTACATTATAATGCAAGCGCCTGCACTATATAACATTATATACAACGGGTACCCGGCATGCGTTGCAAGGTCACTGTAACCTAGGGGTCAACTTTACTGTAATGGTTTCATCCCGATTCCCGGGAAATAAAATTTTAATGCAAGCGCCTGCAATTTATAACATAATATACAACGGGTACACGGCATGCGTTGCAAGGTCACTGTAACCTCGGGGTCAACTTAACTGTAATGGTTCCATCCCAATTCCCGGGAAATAACATTTTAAAGCAAGCGCCTGCACTATATAACATTATATACAACGGGTACCCGGCATGCGTTGCAAGGTCACTGTAACCTCAGGTTTCTTCATATATTTAATTTAACACACACTCTTCCTCGCTTCATCCACGTTCACACGTCAAAACGCATAGTGTTTAAACCCGTCAGTTGCTTCTGCAACGGGCAAAACCTAGTATATAGTATTGTTTGGTTTTGGGATAGGTCAGGGAAAACTCACTTTTTCCGCTCACGCCATTGGTCAGGAAAAGGTCACTTTTGATTTGAGGGGAATAACGACCACTCTGCCCCTCGGGTGGGTGAAACAACAAGGGTCACTTTAGCTTGCGGCCGTTCGTGATGGGTCAAAACTCACTTTCGATTTGAGGGGAAAAGCGACCACTTTGCCCCTCGGGTGGGTGAAACCTCACGGGTCACTTTGGCTTGCGACCGTTTTTAAAATTTGGCAAGCCAAATTGACTTCTCGGCTCATCGAGATTGGCACATCTGTAGATTCACTTTCCCTCAAGGCCGATTAAGGGAGTGTATCTCTTTTTAAATGCATGGAAAAGTTGAGAAAGATATAGCGAAAATCTCCCATACAAAATTGATTTGGCTAGGTACATAAATTTTAAATGTCATTCTTCATTTTTCGTTTGCCCACCGGCCGACTTGCATATGCGATTTCGTCGAAAATATCACGCTTGGAAGCCAAAATTTATTAAAATTACGTCAACGAGAGTTTTTCAAAGGTTAATTGACCGTCGTAATTATCACTTTTCACAAAAACATCGTCGTAATATTTGTTGGAAAACTGACATTTGCGAAAAACCCACGGAAAAGTCATATTTTGAAACTAATGTTTAAAAATAGGTACAATTTTCACGGAGACGCCTGTCGACAGAATCTAAAACTGCAGCTTTTCCTTGGAGAAATTCAAAAATGTGTCGAAATCTAAATTGGAACGTTCGCAGATCCTAGCGCGAAAAAAATGCTGTTGTTCAACGACTTATGGAACATGTTTCAAATTGATTGTATTCGTACGAGGGTGATTAATAATCTTTATTAAATTTTCTCGAATCTTGCAACACTAAGCATGGAACATTATTCAAAACCACCGCAAGTTTTCAGCGAGGCCCTGACAGCGTTACCTGACGTAATTTGTATGTAAAATGTTCTAAAACGGGCGCAGGTGTTCGATTTTCAGGCTGTGCTTGAGGTGGTTGAGACAAAGTTTAACGGTTGTGTTGCCATATAAATGAAATATTATTAACCATTTAAATACTAAGTAGGTACTTAATACAAAATTTAATAAAATCAAATAAAATGAGGTGCTTATCCCGATGACCAAATTTGTTTTCCTAAATAATAAAAAAAAATTATAGCGCCATTTTTGTGAAAAAAAACCCTAGGTTTTGTAAAATAATGGATCCAAAGTATCAGGAGCGCAGAAATTGACCGAGATAATAATATGTTGTTTTAGCTTCATTAAATTATACACGGTTAACCGTTCATCCCATTGCGACGAATCTTTGAGAATTTGATGATGGCATGTCTCCGATTGTGTCTACATACTTCTGTTTGGCAGATTTCTGCTGCTAGGCCCTGTCGGCGGCTTTATACATACGTATGTTTAACTATATGAAAAACTGTAAAATCGGTAGGTACCTGAGAAACTGATATATTATAAAATTATAAAAATAAAATTAAAGCGCCATTTTTGTGAAAAATTGCATTGCACATTCTGTATAAACGTTACAGGGTACCTACCAGGAGCGCAGAAATTGACTGAGGTATATTTAACTGTATGAAAAACTATAAAATCGTTAGGTACCTGAGAAACTGATATATTATAAATGAATCGCCGATATGCAAGTACGCCCATAACTTTCGAATGCATGCACCGAATTGGATAATTATTTTTGTTTTGTGTTTGTAATTGTTAGGATAAGGTTTTTATTGATCTTCTGGTGAGCACTGGCATTATGAAATTTGTATAAAATGGTTGCCGAAATGTTTGCACGCGCATAACTTTCGAACGGATGCATCGAATTGAATAATTGTTTTTTTGGTGGGTTCGTTACTGTTAGGACAAGGTTTTGCATAAAAATACCGGTGAGATCTGCCATAATGAAATTTGTATAAAAATGAATTGCCGAAATGTATATATGCGTATAACTTTCGAACGAATACACCGAATCTGAACATTCTTTTTTTATTGTTTTCGTTACTGATAGGACAAGGTTTCTATAAAACTACTGGTAAGCTCTGGCATTATGAAATTTGCATAAAAATCAATCGTCGAAATGTATGTACGCGTATAACTTCCGAAAGACTGCAAAAAATTGAATTTTTTTTTGTTATGTTTGTTTATTGGCTGGTGAGCTCTGGCATTACGAAATTTGCATAAAAATATTTCAATAGGTGGCACGCGAGCTGTTTGAAAACCAAATGTAACGGCAATGAAATAATGAGCGCGGGAGGGGGGGAAAAAACCACGGAGGGGGGAGGGTAATCTGGGAAGGGGGAGGGGAACCCGGGAGGGGTTTTGCGGGATGGAGGAAGGGGGGGGGGGGGGTAGAGTACGCTATGAAAGAATATTTTTTCTGTTCTTTTTTTTACTCGAATAAAACAAAATTTTAAAAGGATAAATACCAGGAGTGCAGAACTAAGCAAGGGAAAATATATTAAGAACATGTTTTTTTCAATTATTTCTGGCTTTTTGGGAAAGGTGAATTTATATGCATTTAATTTTTTTTTTTTACATGAGCTCCGCACAGGAGGCCGTGGGGAAAATAATTTCCCTCAGGTCCTATGTCATCTTTGGGGATGCTGTGTGGAGGATTTTTTTTAAGGAAAGAAAGGAGATGAGAGTTCTGGGAAGGAAAAGGGTTTAAGGGGTGGGTAGGAATCTGGGGTTCAGTGTGTCCTGGACATCCGCCTCCAAGACCTAGACAGACCTCACCCCATGAACCCGGACACCCCTACTAAATCACCAAACGTAGCGAACCACTTGAGGTGACCTATGGCAGAGAAGTTGGTTATCCAATAAAGGACAACTTTGGGGATTTGTATTTCTACATTACATTATATACAACGGGTACCTGGCATGCGTTGCAACAACACTGTAACCTCGGGGTCAACTTAACTGTAATGGTTCCATTCCAAGCGCCTTGCAAACGCCTGCTTTATATTATAACATTATATACAAAGGGTACCCGGCATGCGTTGCAACATCGCTGTAACCTCGGGGTCAACTTAACTGTAATGGTTCCATTCCAAGTTCCGGGAAACTACATTATAATTCAAGCGCCTTGCAAACGCATGCAATGTATTATAACATTATATACAACGGGTACCCGGCATGCGTTGCAACATCACTGTAATCTCGGGGTCAACTTAACTGTAATGGTTCCATTCCAAGTTCCGGGAAACTACATTATAATGCAAGCGCCTTGCAAACGCCTGCTTTATATTATAACATTATATACAAAGGGTACCCGGCATGCGTAGCAAGATCGCTGTAACCTCGGGGTCAACTTAACTGTAATGGTTCCATTCTAAGTTCCGAGAAACTACATTATAATACAAGCGCCTTGCAAACGCCTGTTTTATATTATAACATTATATACAAAGGGTTCCCGGCATGCGTTGCAACATCACTGTAACCTCGGGATCAACTTAACTGTATTCCATTCCAAGTTCAGGGAAACTACATTATTATGCAAGCGCCTTGCAAATGCCTGCACTATATTATAACATTATATACAACGGGTACCCGGCATGCGTTGCAAAGTCACTGTAACCTCAGGTTTCTTCATATAATTAATTTAACACACACTCCTCCTCGCTTCATCCACATTCACACGCAAATCGCAAAGTGTTTTAACCCGTCAGTTGCTTCTGCAACGGGCAAAACCTAGTATATATAGTATTGTTCACTTTTGGGAAAGGTCACGAAAAACCTCACTTTTGATTTGAGGGGAAAAGCGACCACTTTGCCCCTCGGGTGGGTGAAACAACAAGGGTCACTTTGGCTTGCTGCAGTTTGGTAAAATAAAATTTGGCAAGCCAAATTGACCTCTAAGTTAATTCAATTTCAAAGGCCCCACGGTTCACTCTTCTTCGAAGCGAATTCATTGTATCTATCTCTTTTCAAATGCCTGCAAAAGTTGAGAAAGATGTATCGAAAATTTCCCATACAAAACTGATTTTTGCTAGAAATTTATTCCAATTAATTAAACGGCGATCTGCAAAATACCGAAGAAAAATTGACATTTTAAAGGCCCTTTGCGGGATGGTAAATTACGATGAAAATAAACATTTTGCGAGAGATGTCTTTTAATAATCATAAATTATACAAGATTTAGAAACTTTTAAAATAAAAACATATGTAGCTTCCCATTTAAAATGTTTCACAATATCGCGTCAAACTTTGCAATTATATCTGACATTTGCGAAAAATCCAACAACATCGAAAATGCACATCGTTCTCAGCCTGTTAAATCGGTAGATATTTGAAATGTTTATTTATTTTCTTCAACCTTGCAATACTGAACATGGAACACTATCCAAAACCACCTGAGGTTTTCAGTCAGGCCATGACACCGTTGGCTGACGTAATTTGTATGGGAAATGTTCTTAAACCAGCGCAGGTGTTCGATTTTCAGGCTGTGCTTGAGGTGGTTACGACAAAGTTTAACGTTTGTGTTGCCATATAAATAACATATTGTTTTAGAATATTTTGATGAACTAGGTAGGTACCCTGAAAATTACATAAACGGATAAATAATTATCCACGGGTATCATCTATAAATTATAGCTCATGAACGACTGGTCCAAATTGGATAATTCTTTTTGAGTTGGTTTCGTTATTGTTCGGGCAAGGTTTGTATAAGACGACTGATGAGCTCTGGAATAATAAAATTTGTTTAAAATGAATCGCCGAAATCTATAAATGCGCATAGCTTCCGAGCGAATACACAAAATTGAATAATTCTTTCGTTGTTGTATTTGTTATTACTAGGACAAGTTTTGAATAAAATTACTGGTGAGCTCTGGCATAACGAAATTTGTTTAAAAATGATTCGCCGAAATGTAAGGACGCTCATAACTTCAGAACGACTGCACGTAATTGAATAATTCTTTTTTTGTTGCGTTCCTTATTGTTAGGACAAAGTTTCTATACAACTACTGGTGAGCTCTGGCATTTTGAAATATGTTTAAAAATTAATCGATGAAATGTAAGTACGCGCATAACTTCGGAACGACTGCACCTAATTGGGTAATTATTTTTTTGTTGTTATCGTTATTGTAAGGACAAGTTTTAAATAAAACTACTGGTGAGCTCTGGCATTATGAAATTTGCATAAAAATGAATCGTCGAAATGTATGTACGCGCATAACTTCCGAAAGACTGCACCAAATTGAATAATTATTTTTTTGTTATGTTTGTTTATTGGCTGGTGAGCTCTGGCATTTTTGCAAAATTTGCATAAAAATATTTCAATAGGTGGCACGCGAGCTGTTTGAAAACTAAATGTAACGGCAATGAAATAATGAGCGCGGGAGGGGGGGAAAAATACCACGGAGGGGGGAGGGTAACCTGGGAAGGCGGAGGGGAACCCGTGAGGGGGTTTTGCGGGATGGAGGAAGGGGGGGGGGGGTAGAGTACGCTATGAAAGAATATTTTTTCTGTTCTTTTTTTTACTCGAATAAAACTAAATTTTAAAAGTATAAATACCAGGAGTGCAGAACTAAGCAAGGGAAAATATATTAAGAACATGTTTTTTTTCAATTATTTCTGGCTTTTTGGGAAAGGTGAATTTATATGCATTTAATTTTTTTTTTTACATGAGCTCCACACAGGACGCCGTGGGGAAAATAATTTCCCTCAGGTCCTATGTCATCTTTGGGGATGCTGTGTGGAGGATTTTTTTTGGGAAAGGAAGGAGATGAGAGTTCTGGGAAGCAAAAGGGTTTAAGGGGTGGGTAGGAATCTGGGGTTCAGTGTGTCCTGGGCATCCGCCTCCAAGACCTAGACAGACCTCACCCCATGAACCCGGGCACCCCTACTAAATCACCAAACGTAGCGAACCACTTGGGGTGACCTATGGCAGAGGTGTTGGTTAACCAATAAAGGTCAACTTTGGGGATTTGTATTTCTACATAACATTATATACAACGGGTACCCGGCATGCGTTGCAACAACACTGTAACCTCGGGGTCAACTTAACTGTAATGGTTCCATTCCAAGTTCCGGGAAACTACATTATAATTCAAGCGCCTTGCAAACGCATGCACTGTATTATAACATTACATACAATGGGTACCCGGCATGCGTTGCAACATCACTGTAATCTCGGGGTCAACTTAACTGTAATGGTTCCATTCCAAGTTCCGGGAAACTACATTATTATGCAAGCGCCTTGCAAACGCCTGCTTTATATTATAACATTATATACAAAGGGTACCCGGCATGCGTTGCAACATCACTGTAATCACGGGGTCAACTTAACTGTAATGGTTCCATTCCAAGTTCCGGGAAACTACATTATAATGCAAGCGCCTTGCAAACGCCTGCAATATATTATAACATTATATACAACGGGTACCCGGCATGCGTTGCAAGATCACTGTAACCTCGGGGTCAACTTAACTGTAATGGTTCCATTCCAAGTTCCTGAAAACTACATTATAATACAAGCGCCTTGCAAACGCCTGCTTTACATTATAACATTATATACAAAGGGTACCCGGCATGCGTTGCAAAATCACTGTAACCTCGGGGTCAACTTAACTGTAATGGTTCCATTCCAATTCCTGGCAAATTACATTTTAATGCAAGCGCTGCACTACATAACATTATATACAACGGGTACCCGGCATGCGTTGCAAGGTCACTGTGAACTAAGGTTTCTTCATATATTTAATTTAACACACACTCCTCCTAGCTTCATCCACGTTCACACGTCAAATCGCATAATGTTTTAACCCATCAGTTGCTTCTGCAACGGGCAAAACCTAGTATATATAGTATTGTTCACTTTTGGGAAAGGTCACGGAAAACCTCACTTTCGATTTGAGGGGAAAAGCGACCACTCTGCCCCTCGGGTGGGTGAAACCTCACGGGTCACTTTGGCTTGCAAAAATTTGGTAAAATTTGGCAAGCCAAATTGATCTCTAAGCTCATCCGATTTCAAAGGCCCCACGGTTCACTCTTCTTCGAAGCGAATTCATTGTATCTATCTCTTTTCAAATGCCTGCAAAAGTTGAGAAAGATGTAGCGAAAATCTCCCATACAAAACTGATTTCTGCTATGAATTTATTCCAATTAATTAAACGGCGATCTGCCAAATACCGAAGAAAAATTGACATTTTAAAGGCCCTTTGCGGGGTGGTAAAATACGACGAAAAAAAACATTTTGCGAGAGATGTTTTTTAATAATCATAAATTATACAAGATTTAGAAACTTTTAAAACAAAAACATGTGTAGCTTCCCATTTAAAATGTTTCACAATATCGCGTCAAACTTTGCAATTATATCTGACATTTGCGAAAAATCCAACAACATCGAAAATGCACATCGTTCTCAGCCTGTTAAATCGGTAGATATTTGAAATGTTTATTTATTTTCTTCAACCTTGCAATACTGAACATGGAACACTATCCAAAACCACCTGAGGTTTTCAGTCAGGCCATGACACCGTTGGCTGACGTAATTTGTATGGGAAATGTTCTTAAACCAGCGCAGGTGTTCGATTTTCAGGCTGTGCTTGAGGTGGTTACGACAAAGTTTAACGTTTGTGTTGCCATATAAATAACATATTGTTTTAGAATATTTTGATGAACTAGGTAGGTACCCTGAAAATTACATAAACGGATAAATAATTATCCACGGGTATCATCTATAAATTATAGCTCATGAACGACTGGTCCAAATTGGATAATTCTTTTTGAGTTGGTTTCGTTATTGTTCGGGCAAGGTTTGTATAAAACTTCTGATGAGCTCTGGAATAATAAAATTTGTTTAAAATTAATCGCCGAAATCTAAATATGCGCATAGCTTCCGAGCGAATGCACCAAATTGAATAATTCTTTCGTTGTTGTATTTGTTATTATTAGGACAAATTTTGAATAAAATTACTGGTGAGCTCTGGCATAACGAAATTTGTTTAAAAATGATTCGCCGAAATGTAAGTACGCTCATAACTTCAGAACGACTTCACGTAATTGAATAATTCTTTTTTTGTTGCGTTCCTTATTGTTAGGACAAAGTTTGTATACAACTACTGGTAAGCTCTGGCATTTTGAAATATGTTTAAAAATTAATCGATGAAATGTAAGTACGCGCAAAACTTCGGAACGACTGCACCTAATTGGGTAATTATTTTTTTGGTGTTATCGTTATTGTAAGGACAAGTTTTGAATAAAATTACTGGTGAGCTCTGGCATAACGAAATTTGTTTAAAAATGATTCGCCGAAATGTAAGTACGCTCATAACTTCAGAACCACTGCACGTAATTGAATAATTCTTTTTTTGTTGCGTTCCTTATTCTTAGGACAAAGTTTGTATAAAACTACTGGTGAGCTCTGGCATTACGAAATTAGCATACAAATGAATCGCGGAAATGTATGTACGCGCATAGCTTCCGAAAGACTGCACCAAATTGAATAATTCTTTTTTTGTTGTCTTCGACACTGTTAGGACAATGTTTTGTATAAAACTACTGGTGAGCTCTGGCATTATGAAATTTGCATAAAAATGAATCGTCGAAATGTATGTACGCGTATAACTTCCGAAAGACTGCACCAAATTGAATAATTCTTTTTTTGTTATGTTTGTTTATTGGCTGGTGAGCTCTGGCATTTTTGCAAAATTTGCATAAAAATATTTCAATAGGTGGCACGCGAGCTGTTTGAAAACTAAATGTAACGGCAATGAAAGGTGAATTTATATGCATTTAATTATTTTTTTACATGAGCTCAACACAGGAGACCCTGAGGAAAATAATTTCCCTCAGGGTCATGTCATCTTTGGAGATGCCGGGTGAAGGGTTTTTTAAGGCAAAGAAGGAGATGAGAGTTCTGGGAAGGAAAAGGGTTTGAGGGGTGGGTAGGGGTCTGGGGTTCAGTGTGTCCTGGTCATCCGCATCCAAGACCTAGACAAACCTCACCCCATGAACCCGGGCACCCCTACTAAATCACCAAACGTAGCGAACCACTTGGAGTGACCTACGGCATAGGTGTTGGTTATCCAATAAAGGTCAATTTTGGGGATTTGTATTTCTACATAACATTATATAACACGGGTACCCGGCATGCGTTGCAAGATCACTGAAACCTTAGGGGGAGAACTCAGGATGAAATTATGCAGTGATAAACTTTTTTTTACATTAGCTCCACACAGGAGGCTCCAAGGAAAACAATTTCCCTAGGGGCCTACGTCATCTTTGAGGATGCTGTGCGGAGGGTTTTTTTAAGGGAAAGGAAGGAGAAGAAGATATGGGAAGGAAAAGGGTATGAGAGGTGGGTAGGAATCTGGGGGTCAGTGTGGCCAGGAGTAACGGACTTATGAATCTATTCCTCACACTGCGGTGCATGGCAAAGGATTGGGAGAATCTGGCTGGAGAGGTCGAGATCCCCCCTCAATCAGTCTCCTCCGATCCAGTCTGCCACGCAGTGGTTGGTCAAACGTATCCGCTTCCAAGACCTAGACACACCTCACCCCATGAACCCGGGCACCCCTACTAAATCACGAAACGTAGCGAACCACTTGGGGTGACCTACAGCAGAGGTGTTGGTTATCCAATAAAGGTCAATTTTGGGGATTTGTATTTCTACATAACATTATATAACACGGGTACCCGGCATGCGTTGCAAGATCACTGAAACCTTGGGGAGAACTCGGGATGAAATTATGCAGTGTTAAACTTTTTTTACATTAGCTCCACACAGGAGACTCCAAGGAAAACAATTTCCCTAGGGGCCTATGTCATCTTTGAGGATTCTGAGCGGAGGGTTTTTAAGGGAAAGGAAGGAGAAGAAGATATGGGAAGGAAAAAGGTATGAGGGGTGTTAAGGAATCTGGGGGTCAGTGTGGCCAGGAGTGATGGACGCATGAATCTATTCCTCACACTGCGGTGCAAGGCGAAGGGTTGAGAGAATCTGGCTGGAGAGATAAAAAGCCTCCCTCAATCAGTCTCCTCCGATCCAGCCCGCCACGCAGTGGTTGGGCGAACGTATCCGCCACCAAGATCTAGACAAATACATACAGTTTCAGAATACAATAGTGAGCTTTGGCATCATGAAATTACACGAGAAAAGGCCCGTTCAAAATCCTAGGGGCCTGCGTCATCTTTGAGGATGCTGTGGGGTGGGTTTTTTAAGGGAAAGGAAGGAGAAGAAGATATGGGAAGGAAAAAGGTCTGAGGGGTGTTTAGGAATCTAGGGGACAGTGTGGCCAGGAGTGACGGACGTATGAATCTATTCCTCACACTGCGGTGCAAGCCGAAGGGTTGGGAGAATCTGGCTGGAGAGGTCAAAAGCCTTCCAATAATTATGGTAACAAGGGAAAGGATAAGAGGGAGATTAATGGACTTTTTGTAGGTAAATAAATAAATTATATACAGCGGGTACCCGGCATGCGTTGCAAGGCCACTTTAACCTCGGGGTCCATTAAACTGTAATGGTTCCATCCCAAATCTCGGAAAACAACATTATAATGCAAGCGCCTGTAATATATAACATTATAAACAACGGGTACCTGGCATGCGTTGCAAGGTCACTGTAACCTCGGGGTCAACTTTACTGTAATGGTTCCATCCCGATTCCCGGGAAATAACATTTTAAAGCAAGTGCCTGCAAAATATAACATGATATACAACGGTTACTCGGCATGCGTTGCAAGGTCACTGTAACCTCGGGGTCAACTTAACTGTAATGGTTCCATCCCGATTCCCGGGAAATAAAATTTTAATGCAAGCGCCTGCAATTTATAACATAATATACAACGGGTACACGGCATGCGTTGCAAGGTCACTGTAACCTCGGGGTCAACTTTACTATAATGGTTCCATCCCGATTCCCGGGAAATAAAATTTTAATGCAAGCGCCTGCAATATATAACATGATATACAACGGTTACTCGGCATGCGTTGCAAGGTCACTGTAACCTCGGGGTCAACTTAACTGTAATGGTTCCATTCCAATTCCTGGCAAATTACATTTTAATGCAAGCGCTGCACTACATAACATTATATACAACGGGTACCCGGCATGCGTTGCAAGGTCACTGTGAACTAAGGTTTCTTCATATATTTAATTTAACACACACTTCTCCTCGCTTCATCCACGTTCACACGTCAAATCGCATAATGTTTTAACCCATCAGTTGCTTCTGCAACGGGCAAAACCTAGTATATATAGTATTGTTTGGTTTTGGGGTAGGTCAGGAAAACTCACTTTTTTTTTTAGCCCTCCGGGTACAGGCGAAAATCGACCACTCTGCCTGTCCAGTTTCACCGACCGCAGAGGTCGATTTGGCCGAGCAAGGCGTGTGGACCGGGATTTCATACAAACGGCCGTTCCAAAAAAACGCGTTTTGGTGATCCGATAATCGACACTTTTCCCCCTCGATCCGCAAGACCTTACGGCGTATTGTCGCTTAAAAACGAAAAAGACGCTTACGCCCTTTCGATTTCCCTCGCCCGCCTCGGTCCGCAGGCGATAATCGACCGTCGCTCCTCGAGTTTCACCGACCGCAGAGATCAATTTGGCCCGAAAGGGGGCACGGATGGCGATCTCAGCGGGTCAGACCAGATTTCATATAAAAAGATGATGCAGGGTTAACGGCGCACCCAAACGGCGAAAACTACAATTAGATCTCTCACCGACGAAGAAATTCGGCCTCAGTTATATTTCTTGCCGACAGGTTCACCCGTTAAAAAACGTCGAATCGTTTAGTAAAGAGATTTCCCATACAAAACTGATTTTTCTAGGGATTTATTCGAATTTTTTTAACGGCGTTTTCGAAAATAGCGGAGAAAAATTGACATTTTAAAGGCCCTTTGCGGGAACTTAGATTGCGGCGAAAACAAACATTTTGCACGAAATGTTTTTGATTAAATAGAAGGTATACAAGTTTAAGAAACTTTTAAAATAAAAACATGTGTAGCTTCCCATTTAAAATGTTACACTATATTGCATCAAATATTGAAATTTTTCTGACATTTTCTGAAATCGATCTATCATCAACAATGCATAATTTTCCAGCCAGTTAATATAAACTCGAGGTAGGTACTGGCGTTAAAAATGTGAATGATTTAAATGCAGAAAATCGCGGTAGGTACCTACCGTTCTATTGAATTATTGCTAATTCGCTAAGTATTTATTGAGAAAACGCGTAAGTAGGTACCTACACCAACATTATTTTTCTCGGTATGTACTAGGTAGGTACCATCTTACGAGATTTTTTCCTTTAAATGTTAAATCGAAAATTAATGATATGAAATGAAAAAAATCATCCAAGATGGTAATTTTTGAAATATGTAGGAACACGGAGGTTGCTTCTGGATAACCACTGTTGGTATGAATGTTATTTTTAAATTAGTAAAGTTCATTTTCACGTAATGTGCGGTTTTTATTTATTCAATTATCTTCAAAACTTATAATATTTATTATTATTTATTTAAACTATTATTTCAAAACAGAAATAATTACGGAACTTGAATAGAATTTGAACAGAACTTTCACAGAACGTTAAAATTAACTTGAAAAATTGAAGATTTTTAAATAATTTTTTTGAAAAACCCAGCCTAAATATATTTCATATGTTTTTTTTACGTATGTGCAGGTACCTCTACATAGAATCTATGCAGGTACCTACATGCACATAACAACTCAAAATCTGATGATATTGCTTATGATTTTTTTGTAAATGTATAATAAAATTGCTTGAAGTGGAATGGTATAATTTTTTTCAAAAATATTAAATTTACATACCGTTTTTTTTGTATTTTGTATTTTAATGATAATCATTCAACGTGGAATTGGTATCGCCGCCCCGGGAACCATTCATTGGTTTCTATATACAATAGTGAGCTCTGGCATCATGAAATTATGCATTGCTAAACTTTTTTTTACATTAGCTCCACACAGGAGGCACCGAGGAAAACAATTTCCCTAGGGGCCTATGTCATCTTTGAGGATGCTGTGTGGAGGGTTTTTTGAGGGAAAGAAAGGAGAAGAAGATATAAGAAGGAAAAGGGTATGAGGGGTGGGTAGGAATCTGGGGGTCAGTGTGGCCAGGAGTAACGGACGTATGAATCTATTCCTCACACTGCGGTGCGAGGCGAAGGGTTGGGAGAATCTGGCTGGAAATTCACAAAACTCGAAATTTTCCGAAAAAAAATCATCAAAATACGCGCTCACAGATTCCATCGGAAGTTTAAATATTTGCTGGCCAGTTCAAATTAACACGTTTTTCATTCGGGGTAGGTACCTACTTATTTCGGTAGTATTGCAAATATGATGAAAAAAGCTAAGATTGCCGGAATCTAAGGAAATGCGCAGGTACCTACCTGAATAGGTACCTACACAACGAATTAGGTTTTAACGCAATAAATACTAAGGTAAGGTTGTTTCGATGATACAGAATAATTGAACTTTTTTAAAGTTAATTTTCACGTTCTGTGATGGTTCTACTCAAATTCTATTGTTTTATCATTACAGACCAGTTACATCACAAAACTGAAATAATTACAGAACTCGAACGGAACTTTATAGAACTGAAAATTTACTAGAAAAATTTAAAGAATTGTCAATTTTTTTTATTAATTATTTTTTTTTATTTTTAAGTGTGTTCTATTTGAACATTGTATATATATATACATTACGCGTGTTCTAGGTAGGTACTTACTTGCGGGGACTTTTTTCATTTAAAAATCAAAACATGATATTGAATGAATTTATTTGTAGTGAAAATTATTTTATGCTCAACAGCATAATGGCGTCGTTTTGGTGAAATATTACAACAAAGTACCTACTTAGTACTTACACTTGCAAAATGAAATACAATACAACTACAATAGTGAGCTCCGGCATAATGAAATTTTGCACTGCTAAACCGTGCAACCGATTGTTATTGTTAATGGACTATTTGTGCGTAAATAAATTAATTATATACAGCGGGTACCCGGCATGCGTTGCGAGGCCACTTTAACTTCGGGGTCAACTAAACCGTAATGGTTCCCTACCAAGTCCCGGGAAACAACATTATAAAATTATGCACTTTATAAAATTATATACAACGGGTACCCGGCATGCAAGGCCGCTTTAACCTCGGGGTCAATAAAACTGTAATGTTTCCATCCGAAATCCTGGGAAACTACATTATAATGCAAGCGCCTGCACTATGTAATATTATATACTACGGGTACCCGGCATGCGTTGCAAGGTCACTGTAACCTAGGGGTCAACTTTACTGTAAGGGAACGTACCCATACTACGTGACACTTTTAGGGGGGGGGGTCTTCAAAAGGTTACGCTCCATACAAATGAGCGGCGGGTTGCTTAGGATTTTGGTCACCGGGGGGGGGGGGGGGGGTTTAAAATTGCAAAAAGTTGGTCACGTAGTTTGGGTACGTTCCCTAATGGTTTCATCCCGATTCCCGGGAAATAAAATTATAATGCAAGCGCCTGCAATTTATAACATAATATACAACGGGTACACGGCATGCGTTGCAAGGTCACTGTAACCTCGGGGTGAACTTAACTGTAATGGTTCCATCCCAATTCCCGGGAAATAACATTTTAAAGCAAGCGCCTGCACTATATAACATTATATACAACGGGTACCTGGTATGCGTTGCAAGGTCACTGTAACCTAGGGGTCAACTTTACTGTAATGGTTTCATCCCGATTCCCGGGAAATAAAATTTTAATGCAAGCGCCTGCAATTTATAACATAATATACAACGGTTACTCGGCATGCGTTGCAAGGTCACTGTAACCTCGGGGTCAACTTAACTGTAATGGTTCCATTCCAATTCCTGGCAAATTACATTTTAATGCAAGCGCTGCACTACATAACATTATATACAACGGGTACCCGGCATGCGTTGCAAGGTCACTGTAACCTCAGGTTTCTTTATATATTAAATTTAACACACACTCTTCCTCGCTTCATCCACGTTCACACGTCAAATCGCATAGTGTTTAAACCCGTCAGTTGCTTCTGCAACGGGCAAAACCTAGTATATATAGTATTGTTTGGTTTTGGGGTAGGTCAGGAAAACTCACTTTTTTTTTTAATCCTCCGAGTACAGGCGAAAATCGACCACTCTGCCTGACGAGTTTCACCGACCGCAGAGGTCGATTTGGCCGAGCAAGGCTTGTGGACCGGGATTTCATACAAACGGCCGTTCCAAAAAAACGCGTTTTGGTGATCCGATAATCGACTCTTTTCCCCCTCGATCCGCAAGACCTCACGGCGTATTGTCGCTTAAAAACGAAAAAGACGCTTACGCCCTTTCGATTTCCCTCGCCCGCCTCGGCCCGCAGGCGATAATCGACCGTCGCTCCTCGAGTTTCACCGACCGCAGAGATCAATTTGGCCCGAAAGGGGGCACGGATGGCGATCTCAGCGGGTCAGACCAGATTTCATATAAAAAGATGATGCAGGGTTAACGGCGCACCCAAACGGCGAAAACTACAATTAGATCTCTCACCGACGAAGAAATTCGGCCTCAGTTATATTTCTTGCCGACAGGTTCACCCGTTAAAAAACGTCGAATCGTTTAGTAAAGAGATTTCCGATACAAAACTGATTTTTCTAGGGATTTATTCGAATTTTTTTAACGGCGTTTTCGAAAATAGCGGAGAAAAATTGACATTTTAAAGGCCCTTTGCGGGAACTTAGATTGCGGCGAAAACAAACATTTTGCACGAAATGTTTTTGATTAAATAGAAGGTATACAAGTTTAAGAAACTTTTAAAATAAAAACATGTGTTGCTTCCCATTTAAAATGTTACACTATATTGCATCAAATATTGAAATTTTTCTGACATTTTCTGAAATCGATCTATCATCAACAATGCATAATTTTCCAGCCAGTTAATATAAACTCGAGGTAGGTACTGGCGTTAAAAATGTGAATGATTTAAATGCAGAAAATCGCGGTAGGTACCTACCGTTCTATTGAATTATTGCTAATTCGCTAAGTATTTATTGAGAAAACGCGTAAGTAGGTACCTACACCAACATTATTTTTCTCGGTATGTACTAGGTAGGTACCATCTTACGAGATTTTTTCCTTTAAATGTTAAATCGAAAATTAATGATATGAAATGAAAAAAATCATCCAAGATGGTAATTTTTGAAATATGTAGGAACACGGAGGTTGCTTCTGGATAACCACTGTTGGTATGAATGTTATTTTTAAATTAGTAAAGTTCATTTTCACGTAATGTGCGGTTTTTATTTATTCAATTATCTTCAAAACTTATAATATTTATTATTATTTATTTAAACTATTATTTCAAAACAGAAATAATTACGGAACTTGAATAGAATTTGAACAGAACTTTCACAGAACGTTAAAATTAACTTGAAAAATTGAAGATTTTTAAATAAATTTTTTGAAAAACCCAGCCTAAATATATTTCATATGTTTTTTTTTACGTATGTGCAGGTACCTCTACATAGAATCTATGCAGGTACCTACATGCACATAACAACTTAAAATCTGATGATATTGCTAATGATTTTTTTGTAAATGTATAATAAAATTGCTTGAAGTGGAATGGTATAATTTTTTTCAAAAATATTAAATTTACATACCGCTTTTTTGTATTTTGTATTTTAATGATAATCATTCAACGTGGAATTGGTATCGCCGCCCCGGGAACCATTCATTGGTTTCTATATACAATAGTGAGCTCTGGCATCATGAAATTATGCATTGCTAAACTTTTTTTTTACATTAGCTCCACACAGGAGGCACCGAGGAAAACAATTTCCCTAGGGGCCTATGTCATCTTTGAGGATGCTGTGTGGAGGGTTTTTTGAGGGAAAGAAAGGAGAAGAAGATATAAGAAGGAAAAGGGTATGAGGGGTGGGTAGGAATCTGGGGGTCAGTGTGGCCAGGAGTAACGGACGTATGAATCTATTCCTCACACTGCGGTGCGAGGCGAAGGGTTGGGAGAATCTGGCTGGAGAGATAAAAAGCCTCCCTCAATCAGTCTCCTCCAATCCAGCCCGCCATGCAGTGGTAGGTCAAACGTATCCGCCACCAAGACCTAGACAAACCTCATCCCATGAACCCGGGCACCCCTGCTAAGTCATCAAACGTAGCGAACCACTTAGGTGACCTTTGACAGCGGTGTTGGTTCATCCGATTGCGATGAGACTTTTGGAATTTGATGTGTGCATTCCCGCGATGGTTTCTGAATACAATAATGATCAATCGGGATACAATAATGAACCGGGCGACCGAAGTAGGTGCACATTTCTCGCTTTTTGAAAACTAAATGTACCGGGAATGAATTAATGAAGCGCGAGAGGGGGGGAGGAAAAAGCTCCACACAGGAGACCCTGAGGAAAATAATTTCCCTCACGGTCATGTCATCTTTGGAGATGCTGGATGGAGGGTTTTTTAAGGCAAAGAAGGAGATGAGAGTTCTGAGAAGGAAAAGGGTTTAAGGGGTGGGTAGGAATCTGGGGTTCAGTGTGTCCTGGTCATCCGCCTCCAAGACCTAGACAAACCTCACCCCATAAATCCGGGCACCCCTACTAAATCACCAAACGTAGCGAACCACTTAGGGTGACCTACGGCATGAGTGTTGGTTATCCAATAAAGGTCATCTTTGGGGATTTTTATTTCTACATAACATTATATACAACGGTTACCCGGCATGCGTTGCAAGATCACTGTAACCTCGGGGTCAACTTAACTGTAACGGTTCCATTCCAAGTTCCGGGAAACTACATTATAATGCAAGCGCCTTGCAAACGTCTGCACTATATTATAACATAATATACAACGGGTTCCCGGCATGTGTTGCAAGGTCACTGTAACTTCGGGGTCAACTTAACTGTAATGGTTCCATCCCCATTCCCGGGAAATAACATTTTAAAGCAAGTGCCTGCAATATATAAAATGATATACAACGGTTGCTCGGCATGCGTTGCAAGGTCACTGTAACCTCATGGTCAACTTAACTGTAATGGTTCTATTCAAATTCCTGGGAAATTACATTTTAATGCAAGCGCTGCACTACATAAAATTATAAACAACGGGTACCCGGCATGCGTTACAAAGTCACTGTAACCTCAGGTTTCTTCAAATATTTAATTTAACACACACTCCTCCTCGCTTCATCCACGTTCACACGTCAAATCGCATAGTGTTTTAACCCGTTAATTGCTTTTGCAATGGGCCCAGCTAGTTTATAGTATTGTTTGGTTTTGGGGTAGGTCAGGAAAACTCACTTTTTTTTTTAATCCTCCGAGTACAGGCGAAAATCGACCACTCTGCCTGTCGAGTTTCACCGACCGCAGAGGTCGATTTGGCCGAGCAAGGCTTGTGGACCGGGATTTCATACAAACGGCCGTTCCAAAAAAACGCGTTTTGGTGATCCGATAATCGACTCTTTTCCCCCTCGATCCGCAAGACCTTACGGCGTATTGTCGCTTAAAAACGAAAAAGACGCTTACGCCCTTTCAGATAAAAAAATTCAGTGCACGTTTCAGTACTTTGACTTTGCGACAAAAATTAAGCGTTTTTTGGCCTACAAAAATTAAAGAAAAAAACTGGCGGCGAAAACTTGAACTCTAATAAATTCACTCAATTCGGCTCGGTTACACTTCCCGCCGACAGGTTCGCATTAAAAACCAAGAGATGTCTTTATCCATTAGTTTCAATGCAAATTAAAATGCTAAGAATATCGAGTCAGGTCAGGATTAACCCATCTCTTTTTGCATGCTCGCGAATGCTGAGATAGCTATATGTACATTTGAAATGTCAGTTTATGCTATCGAAACGGACCTCTCAGCGGTTTCGGTTGGGGAATACGGAATTGCGGCCCAGAAAACGATTTCAGCTTTGATATTTTTAAAAAATTTAATAGAGTAGAGGAATACGCATGTTTTGATAGCAATATTATATAAGCATCTCTTATAAAATATGTCAGTAGAAGCTGACAAACATCACACATTCCCTGAAAAATTCATGTCGAAAATGCGTTCTCAAATTATTCGAGAGTATTGAATTACTGGCCATATGAAAAAAATGCAATTTATAACGGGGCAGGTACCTACCGTTTCCATCGAAAGAAAAGTAACAAAATACGCAATGTTGACGCAAATTTTATTGAGAACACGGGTAGGTACCTAGAGCAAAATTATTTTTCTCGCGGTTTACTAGGTAGGTACCTACCGGCTTAGGAACAGAATTCTTTCATTTAAATATTTAATGATATGAAATTAAATTAATCACTCCAGATGGTCACTTTTTGAATCTATGCAGGTACCTTCCTGCACATAACTACTCGGAATCATCTGATGATTTTGCTTATGTATTTTTTTTGTAAATGTATAACGAAATTGCTTGAAGTTGAACGGGATAATTATTATGAAAAATATTAAATTAACATAACGCTTTTTTTTGTATTTTGCATTTTAATGATAATCATTGAACGTGAGATTGGTACCGCTGCCCCGGGAACCATTCATTGGTTTCTATATACAATAGTGAGCTCTAGCATCCCAAGTCCCGGGAAACTACATTTTAATGAAAGCGCCTTGCAAATATTATAATATTATATACAACGGGTACCCGGCATGCGTTGCAAGGTCACTGCAACCTCAGAGTTAACTCAGGATGAAATTATGCAGTGCTAAACTATTTTTTTTACATTAGCTCCACACAGGAGGCTCCAAGGAAAACAATTTCCCTAGGGGCCTACGTCATCTTTGAGGATGCTGTGCGGAGGGTTTTTTAAGGGAAAGGAAGGATAAGAAGATATGGGAAGGAATAAGGTATGAGGGGTGGGTAGGAATCTGGGGGTCAGTGTGGCCAGGAGTAACGGACGTATGAATCTATTCCTCACACTGCGGTGCAAGGCGAAGGGTTAGGAGAATCTGGCTATCCGTCACTAAGACCTAGACAAATACATACAGTTTCAGAATACAAAAGTGAGCTTTGGCATCACGAAATAACGCTAGAAAAAGCCCGTTCTGAATCCTAGGGGCCTGTGTCATCTTTGAGGATGCTATGGGGTGGGTTTTTTAAGGGAAAGGAAGGAGAAGAAGATATGGGAAGGAAAAACGTATGAGGGGTCTTTAGGAATATGGGGGACAGTGTGGCCAGGAGTGACGGACGTATGAATCTATTCCTCACACTGCGGTGCAATGCGAAGGGTTGGGAGAATCTGGCTGGAGAGGTCAAAAGCCTTCCAATTATTATGGAAACGGAAATAATTACAGAACTCGAATAGAATTTGAACAGAACTTGCGCAAAACGTTAAGATTAACTTTAAAAAAGGAAGATTTTAAATTTTTTTTTTAAACAACAGCTTAAATTATATTCTACATAGAATCTACGTAGGTACCTACCTGCACATAACAATTTGGATTCATCTGATGATTTTGCTTATGTTTTTTTTTTGTAAATGTATAATAAAATTGCTCGAAGTTGAACGGGATAATTATAATGAAAAATATTAAATTAATAAAACGCTTTTTTTGCATTTTGCATTTTAATGATAATCATTGAACGTGAGATTGGTACCGCTGCCCGGGGAACCATTCATTGGTTTCTATATACAATAGTGAGCTCTAGAATCCCAAGTCCTGGGAAACTACATTATAATGCAAGCGCCTTGCAAATATAATAACATTATATAAAACGGGTACCCGGCATGCGTTGCAAGGCACTGTAACCTCCGGGTCAACTTAACTGTAATGGTTCCATTCCAAGTTCCGGGAAACGACATTAAAATGCAAGCGCCTTGCAAACGCCTGCCCTACATTAAAACATTATATACAACGGGTACCCGGCATGCGTTGCAAGGCACTGTAACCTCCGGGACAACTTTACTTAACTGTAATGGTTCCATCCCAATTCCTGGGAAATTACGTTTTATTGCAAGCGCCAGCACTACAGTACATTATATACAACGGGTACCCGGCATGCGTTGCAATATCACTGTCACCTCGGGGTAAACTTAACTGTAATGGTTCCATTCCAAGTTCCGGGAAACTACATTATAACGCAAGCGCCTTGCAAACGCCTCCACTATATTATAAAATTATATACTACGGGTACCCGGCATGCGTTGCAAGATCAATGTAACCTCGGGGATGGTTCCATTCCAAGTTCGGGGAAACTATATTATTATGCAAGCGCCTTGCAAATGCCTGCACTTTATTATAACATTATATACAACGGGTACCCGGCATGCGTTGCAAGGTCACTGTAACCTCAGGTTTCTTCATATATTTAATTTAACACACACTCCTCCTCGCTTCATTCACGTTCGCACGTCAAATCGCATAGTGTTTTAACCCGTTAATTGCTTTTGCAATGGGCCCAGCTAGTATATATATAGTATTGTTCACTTTGGGAAAGCTCTTTTTCCGCGCACTTTTTTGTTGACGCAAAAACGACCAGTACGCCCTTTGCGTTTCACCCACCTCAAGGTTCACTTTCGGTCGAAGCAAATTCAGACATGGAAGCTGGGAGTTTTTTTTTTTCGACAAAAAAAATATATACAGGTATTTATTCTCCGATACGAATCGGCGTCGAAAACTAGAAGCTCTACTCGAATCACTCGATTATATTTCCCGCCGACAGACGGCGTTTGAAAAAAAAAAATGACGAAAAAACTCGCTAATTTCACAAAGGAAAATGCTATATAGGACTATTGACATAGGTCAGGATCTCAGATGTCAAATTTTTAGCCTAACAAAACGGAACTCTCGGCGGTTTCGGTCGTTGTTTTTCGGAAAACGACATTACCGCCGAAAAACCGATTCCGGGCTGGATGTTTTTTGAAAATACGATAGCCGGATAGATTCCGCAACTTTTAACACCAATAAAACATATGATTCTCATATAAAATACGTCAGGAGATGCTGACAAAACTCGAAATTTTCCGAAAAAAAATCATCAAAATACGCGCTCACAGATTCCATCGGAAGTTTAAATATTTGCTGGCCAGTTCAAATTAACACGTTTTTCATTCGGGGTAGGTACCTACTTATTTCGGTAGTATTGCAAATATGATGAAAAAAGCTAAGATTGCCGGAATCTAAGGAAATGCGCAGGTACCTACCTGAATGGGTACCTACACAACGAATTAGGTTTTGATGCAATAAATACTAAGGTAAGGTTGTTTCGATGATACAGAATAATTGAACTTTTTTAAGTTAATTTTCACGTTCTGTGATGGTTCTACTCAAATTCTATTGTTTTATCATTACAGACCAGTTACATCACAAAACTGAAATAATTACAGAACTCGAACGGAACTTTATAGAACTGAAAATTTACTAGAAATTTTTTTTATTAATTATTTTTTTTATTTTTAAGTGTGTTCTATTTGAACATTGTATATATATATACATTACGCGTGTTCTAGGTAGGTACTTACTTGCGGGGACTTTTTTCATTTAAAAATCAAAACATAATATTGAATGAATTTATTTGTAGTGAAAATTATTTTATGCTCAACAGCATAATGGCGTCGTTTTGGTGAAATATTACAACAAAGTACCTACTTAGTACTTACACTTGCAAAATGAAATACAATACAACTACAATAGTGAGCTCCGGCATAATGAAATTTTGCACTGCTAAACCGTGCAACCGATTGTTATTGTTAATGGACTATTTGTGCGTAAATAAATTAATTATATACAGCGGGTACCCGGCATGCGTTGCGAGGCCACTTTAACTTCGGGGTCAACTAAACCGTAATGGTTACCTACCAAGTCCCGGGAAACAACATTATAAAATTATGCACTTTATAAAATTATATACAACGGTTACCCGGCATGCGTTGCAAGGCCGCTTTAACCTCGGGGTCAATAAAACTGTAATGTTTCCATCCGAAGTCCTGGGAGACTACATTATAATGCAAGCGCCTGCACTATGTAACATTATATACTACGGGTACCCGGCATGCGTTGCAAGGCCACTTTAACCTCAGGGTCAACTAAACTCTAATGGTTCCATCCCAAGTCCCCGGAAACTACATTATAATGCAAGCGCCTGCACTATATAACATTATATACAACGGGTACCCGGCATGCGTTGCAAGGTCACTGTAACCTAGGGGTCAACTTTTCTGTAATGGTTTCATCCCGATTCCCGGGAAATAAAATTTTAATGCAAGCGCCTGCAATTTATAACATAATATACAACGGTTACTCGGCATGCGTTGCAAGGTCACTGTAACCTCGGAGTCAACTTAACTGTAATGGTTCCATTCCAATTCCTGGGAAATTACATTTTAATGCAAGCGCTGCACTACATAACATTATATACAACGGGTACCCGGCATGCGTTGCAAGGTCACTGTAACCTCAGGTTTCTTCATATATTTAATTTAAGACACACTCTTCCTCGCTTCATCCACGTTCACACGTCAAATCGCATAGTGTTTAAACCCGTCAGTTGCTTCTGCAACGGGCAAAACCTAGTATATATATATTAATGTTTGGTTTGGGAAAGCTCTTTTTCCGCGCACTTTTTCGTTGACGCAAAAACGACCAGTACGCCCTTTACGTTTCACCCACCTCAAGGTTCACTTTCGGTTCAAGCAAATTCAGTGCACCCTCAGTACTTTGATTTTGCGAGGTCAGTTTTTTTCGACAAAATAAGCTCCGTATTCACAGAAAAACTGACGCGAATCAACGGCGAAAACTAGAACCAATAGTAAAATTACACTCAATTCGGCCAGGTTACATTTCCCGCCGACAGGTTCGCGTTTCCAAAAAAATGATGTCATTTTGGCCATCAGTTTCGATGCAAATGAAAATGCTAGGAATATTGAGTCAGGTCAGGGATCTCAGACGTCAAATTTTTAGCCTAACAAAGCAGACTTTTCACGGTTTTCGGTAGTGGTTTTACGGTACGCGGCATTGCGGCCCCAAAACCGATCCCGGCTCGGATGTTTTTCAAAAATCTAATACAATAGAGAATTCCGCAACTTTTAAAACCAAAATTGTATGCCCATCCCATATAAAATAGTTCAGGAGATGCTGGCAAAATTCGACATTTTCCGAAAAAAAATCATCAAAACACGCGCTTACAGATTCCATCGGAAGTTAAAATTTTGCTAGCCAGTTCAAATTAACACGTTATTCATTCGGGGTAGGTACCTACTTATTTCGGTAGTATTGCAAATATGATGAAAAAAGCAAAGAGAAGAAAATGCGCAGGTACCTACCCGAATACGTAGATACACAATTAATTAGGTTTTAATGCAATGGTAAGGTTGTTTCGATGATACTGAATAATTCAACTTTTTTTAAAGTTAATTTTCACGTTCTTTATTGGTTCTACTCAAGTTCTGTTATTTTATCATTAAAGGTCAGTTACATTGCAAAACTAAAATAATTACAGAACTCGAACGGAACTATCTAGAACTGAAAATTTACTAGAAAAATTTAAAGAATTGTCAATTTTTTTTATTAATTATTATTTTTTTATTTTTAAGTGTGTTCTATTTAAACATTGTTAAATAAAAAAAAATAATAAAATATATATATATATACATTACGCGTGTTCTAGGTAGGTACTTACTTGCGGGGACTTTTTTCATTTAAAAATCAAAACATGATATTGAATGAATTTATTTGTAGTGAAAATTATTTTATGCTCAACAGCATAATGGCGTCGTTTTGGTGAAATATTACAACAAAGTACCTACTTAGTACTTACACTTGCAAAATGAAATACAATACAACTACAATAGTGAGCTCCGGCATAATGAAATTTTGCACTGCTAAACCGTGCAACCGATTGTTATTGTTAATGGACTATTTGTGCGTAAATAAATTAATTATATACAGCGGGTACCCGGCATGCGTTGCGAGGCCACTTTATCTTCGGGGTCAACTAAACCGTAATGGTTCCCTACTAAGTCCCGGGAAACAACATTATAAAATTATGCACTTTATAAAATTATATACAACGGGTACCCGGCATGCGTTGCAAGGCCGTTTTAACCTCGGGGTCAATAAAACTGTAATGTTTCCATCCGAAGTCCTGGGAAACTACATTATAATGCAAGCGCCTGCACTTTATAACAGTATATACAACGGGTACCCGGCATGCGTTGCAAGGTCACTGTAACCTCGGGGTCAACTTAATTATAATGGTTCCATCCCAAGTACCGGGAAAC
Source organism: Limnephilus marmoratus (assembly GCA_917880885.1). Classification (NCBI taxonomy): domain Eukaryota; kingdom Metazoa; phylum Arthropoda; class Insecta; order Trichoptera; family Limnephilidae; genus Limnephilus; species Limnephilus marmoratus. The sequence goes on along the minus strand of OU862922.1, from coordinate 35,887,173 downwards.
TACATTATAATGCAAGCACCTGCACTATATAAAATTATATACAACGGGTACCCGGTATGCGTTGCAAGGCGACTTTAACCTAGGGGTCAACTTTACTGTAATGGTTTCATCCCGATTCCCGGGAAATAAAATTTTAATGCAAGCGCCTGCAATTTATAACATAATATACAACGGGTACATGGCATGCGTTGCAAGGTCACTGTAACCTCGGGGTCAACTTAACTGTAATGGTTCCATCCCAATTCCCGGGAAATAATATTTTAAAGCAAGTGCCTGCAATATATAACATGATATACAACGGTTACTCGGCATGCGTTGCAAGGTCACTGTAACCTCGGGATCAACTTAACTGTAATGGTTCCATTCCAATTCCTGGGAAATTACATTTTAATGCAAGCGCTGCACTACATAACATTATATACAACGGGTACCCGGCATGCGTTGCAAGGCCACTGTGAACTCAGGTTTCTTCATATATTTAATTTAACACACACTCCTCCTCGCTTCATCCACGTTCACACGTCAAATCGCATAGTGTCTTAACCCGTCAGTTGCTTCTGCAACGGGCAAAACCTAGTATATATTAATGCTCAGTTTTCGGGTAGGTCGGGAAAAGCCTCACTTTTGATTTGAGGGGAAAAGCGACCACTCTGCCCCTCGGGTGGGTGAAACGACAAGGGTCACTTTGGCTCGCGGCCGTTTGGTAAGGGTCAAAGCTCACTTTCGATTTGAGGGGAAAAGCGACCACTTTGCCTCTCGGGTGGGTGAAACCTCACGGGTCACTTTGGCTTGCGAAAATTTGGTAAAATTTGGCAAGCCAAATTGATCTCTAAGCTCATCCGATTTCAAAGGCCCCACGGTTCACTCTTCTTCGAAGCGAATTCATTGTATCTATCTCTTTTCAAATGCCTGCAAAAGTTGAGAAAGATGTAGCGAAAATCTCCCATACAAAACTGATTTCGCTAGGTACGCAGATTTTAAATGTCATCTTTCATTTTTCGTTTTCCCACCGGCCGACTGGCATACGCGATTTTGTCGAAAATATCACGCTTGGAAGCCAAAATTTAGTGAAATTCCGTCAACAAGAGTTTTTCAAAGGTCAATTGACCGTCGTAATTATCACTTTTCTCAAAAACATCGTTGTAATATTCGTTTCAAAACTGACATGTGCAAAAAAACAACATAAAAGTCGAGTATTGAAACTAATCTTTAAAATTATGTACTGTTTTCACGGCGCCGCCAGTCGACAGGACATAGAATTAAAACATTTCATTAGAAAAATTTAAAAATAGACTAAAATTCAAATTCGAACGCGAAACAAAATTGGAGTGTCTTAAATTGGCGTTGTTAGCAGGTTTTAAAATCGAATTTCATCAATCATGAATCGTTATTATGCCGGTACACGGTGGTAAAAAAAATACTGCTCGAAATATAATAATTATTTTTTTAATTATTTTGAATGATAATTTTCTTGATATTTTTTTTTTCGAAAATATAGTCGGGCCTTCACGACTAACGTTTGAGCGGCGTAGAAACATTTCTCAAATGACGATGCTTAGAATTTCCGTTTTTTTCCATACATGTATCGTTGTGAATAATTATTTATTACGAAAGTAGTATGCGCGTTCGTGAATTTAAAAGTTGGATGTTTGACCGATGTCATTTCTAGAAAAATATTTTAAAAAAAAGACGATTTTATTTTTATTTTTAAAAAAATATTATTATTTAATCAATTTATTTTTACCAAAAATGAGTAACGCAGTTTTGGCGGACCCTGTTATTTAGAACACACAGATAAACCATGCAACTTAGTGATGGAAATAAGTGCTTAGGTACCTACCTACCGGCTTACCGATTTACTACCGTGGTTTTTTTGCGAAAATGAGTAGGTACCTAGACGAATTATGTAGGTACTTACATTGGATGCCGGGTTGTTGCAATAAAATTGAAGAATTCAACATTTCTTTAAAGTTAATTCTAACGTTCTGCGTAAGTTCTATTCGAGTTCTGTTGTTATATCATTTTATCCAGTTGCACCACAAAACTGAAATAATTACAGAACTTTAAAATAACTTTCACAAAACGTAATAATTAACTTGAAAATTTTAAAGAATTATTAAATTTTTTTGAAAGAACCTATCAAAATATTTTTCATTTATGAATGTGTAGGTAAAGTTTCGTTCTTTTTGGACATTCTTAAATAATAATACCAGTAATGGCCAGTACCTACTTATGAGGGAACGTTGTTGTCGAAATAATGAGAAATTAATAATATATTGTGTAAATTTAATAGCAAAGATGGTACAATTTTTTTTTTCAAATGGTGTAGGTACTTTAAAATTGTACGGAAATTAATTGTTTTATACATTATTAACTAAATTTTAATGATAATACGGCACAAGAGTCCCAACTACTGAAGTCAGTGAAACTATGGCATCCCCAGTTGGGGTATGTTGTGAGGCTAAAGGTAGTGGGGAGGGGAGGGAGATGGAGACGAGGAAGGTGGGGAAGTACCTGGCTATTCAGATCTGGTCACCAAAAACGGCAAAATCCATTTCAAGCAACGTTATGAAAATGAATAAATTTAAATATCTTAACATGGTCAATTTTTTGCCAAATTATGCAGGTAAAAGCACACTTTTTTTAAGTTAATTTTCACGTTCTGTGTTAATTCTTCTTCGATTCCGATGAAACTTTGGGGACCTTCGATTCTTAATGTATAAAATGGTGAGCTCTGGCATCATGAAATTATGCATTGCTAAACCGTTCATCCGATTGCGATGAAACTTTGGGAATTTGATATGTGCATGCCTCCGATGGCGTCTAGATACTTCTGTTTGACAGGTTTCAGCTGCTAGGCCCTGCGGGTGGCCTTATCCATACGTATGTTTAACCACTGAGCGTTGCTCTCCTCGCCTTATTTGCCTTTAAAAACCCTCAACACAACATCTCCAAAGATGACCCCGAGGGAAATTATTTTCCTCAGGGTCTCCTGTGTGTAGCTCATGTAAAAAAAGGATAAATACCAGGAGTGCAGAACTAAGCAAGGGAAAAAATATTAAGAAAATGTTTTTTTTTATTCAATTATTTCTGGCTTTCACCATCCAAGGGTATTCTATGTAGGTCATCATTTAAGACTGACATAGACAGGAAAGGTGAATTTATATGCATTTTTTTTTTTTTACATGAGCTCCACACAGGAGGCCGTGGGGAAAATAATTTCCCTCAGGGCCTATGTCATCTTTGGGGATGCTGTGTGGAGGATTTTTTTTAGGAAAGAAAGGAGATGAGAGTTCTGGGAAGGAAAAGGGTTTAAGGGGTGGGTAGGAATCTGAAAAACCTCACCCATGAATCCGGGCACCCCTACTAAATCACCAAACGTAGCGAACCACTTGGGGTGACCGACGGCAGAGGTGTTGGTTATTCAATAAAGGTCAATTTTAGGGATTTGTATTTCTACATAACATTACATACAACGGGTACCCGGCATGCGTTGCAAAATCACTGTAACCTTTGGGAGAATTCAGGATGAAATTATGCAGTGTTAATTTTTTTTTACTTTAGCTCCACACAGGAGGCTCCAAAGAAAACAATTTCCCTAGGGGCCTATGTCATCTTTGAGGATGCTGTGCGGAGGGTTTTTTAAGGGAAAGGAAGGAGAAGAAGATATGGGAAGGAAAAAGGTATGAGGGGTGTTTAGGAATCTGGGGGTCAGTGTGGCCAGGAGTGACGAACGTATGAATCTATTCCTCACACTGCGGTGCATGGCGAAGGTTTGGGAGAATCTGGCTGGAGAGGTCAAAAGCCTTCCAATAATTATGGTAACAAGGGAAAGGATAAGAGGGAGGTATAAGTTAGTGACGTATTTTATATTTTTAATGGACTTTTTCTCCGGAAATAAATAAATTATATACAGCGGGTACCCGGCATGCGTTGCAAGGCCACTTTAACCTCGGGGTCCATTAAACTGTAATGGTTCCATCCCAAATCTCGGAAAACCACATTATAATGCAAGCGCCTGTACTATAGAACATTATATACAACGGGTACCCGGCATGCGTTGCAAGATCACTGTAACCTCGGGGTCAACTTTACTGTAATGGTTCCATCATAATTCCTGGGAAATAACATTTTAAAGTAAGTGCCTGCAATATATAACATGATATACAATGGTTACTCGGCATGCGTTGCAAGGTCACTGTAACCTCGGGGTCAACTTAACTGTAATGGTTCCATTCCAATTCCTGGAAAATTACATTTAAATGCAAGCGCTGCACTACATAACATTATATACAACGGTTACCCGGCATGGGTTGCAAGGTCACTGTAACCTCAGGTTTCTTCATATATTTAATTTAAAACACACTCCTCCTCGCTTCATCCACGTTCACACGCAAATCGCATAGTGTTTTAACCCGTCAGTTGCTTCTGCAACGGGCAAAACCTAGTATATATTAATGCTCAGTTTTGGGGTAGGTCAGGGAAAAGGTCACTTTTTCCGCTCACGCCATTGGTCGAAAAAACTCACTTTTTCCGCTCACGCCATTGGTCGAAAAAACTCACTTTCGATTTGAGGGGAAAAGCTACCACTTTGCCCCTCGGGTGGGTGAAACCTCACGGGTCACTTTGGCTTGCGAAAATTGGGTAAAATTTGGCAAGCCAAATTGATCTCTAAGCTCATCCGATTTCAAAGGCCCCACGGTTCACTCTTCTTCGAAGCGAATTCATTGTATCTATCTCTTTTCAAATGCCCGGAAAAGTTGAGAAATATGTAGCGAAAATCTCCCATACAAAACTGATTTCGCTAGGTACGCAGATTTTAAATGTCATCTTTCATTTTTCGTTTTCCCACCGGCCGACTGGCATACGCGATTTTGTCGAAAATATCACGCTTGGAAGCCAAAATTTAGTGAAATTCCGTCAACAAGAGTTTTTCAAAGGTCAATTGACCGTCGTAATTATCGCTTTTCTCAAAAACATCGTTGTAATATTCATTTGAAAACTGACATGTGCAAAAAAACAACATAAAAGTCGAGTATTGAAACTAATCTTTAAAATTATGTACTGTTTTCACGGCGCCGCCAGTCGACAGGACATAGAATTAAAACATTTCATTAGAAAAATTTAAAAATAGACTAAAATTCAAATTCGAACGCGAAACAAAATTGGAGTGTCTTAAATTGGCGTTGTTAGCAGGTTTTAAAATCGAATTTCATCATTCATGAATCGTTATTATGCCGGTACACGGTGGTAAAAAAAATACTGCTCGAAATATAATAATTATTTTTTTAATTATTTTGAATGATAATTTTCTTGATATTTTTTTTTTCGAAAATATAGTCGGGCCTTCACGACTAACGTTTGAGCGGCGTAGAAACATTTCTCAAATGACGATGCTTAGAATTTCCGTTTTTTTCCATACATGTATCGTTGTGAATAATTATTTATTACGAAAGTAGTATGCGCGTTCGTGAATTTAAAAGTTGGATGTTTGACCGATGTCATTTCTAGAAAAATATTTTAAAAAAAAGACGATTTTATTTTTATTTTTAAAAAAATATTATTATTTAATCAATTTATTTTTACCAAAAATGAGTAACGCAGTTTTGGCGGACCCTGTTATTTAGAACACACAGATAAACCATGCAACTTAGTGATGGAAATAAGTGCTTAGGTACCTACCTACCGGCTTACCGATTTACTACCGTGGTTTTTTTGCGAAAATGAGTAGGTACCTAGACGAATTATGTAGGTACTTACATTGGATGCCGGGTTGTTGCAATAAAATTGAAGAATTCAACATTTCTTTAAAGTTAATTCTAACGTTCTGCGTAAGTTCTATTCGAGTTCTGTTGTTATATCATTTTATCCAGTTGCACCACAAAACTGAAATAATTACAGAACTTTAAAATAACTTTCACAAAACGTAATAATTAACTTGAAAATTTTAAAGAATTATTAAATTTTTTTGAAAGAACCTATCAAAATATTTTTCATTTATGAATGTGTAGGTAAAGTTTCGTTCTTTTTGGACATTCTTAAATAATAATACCAGTAATGGCCAGTACCTACTTATGAGGGAACGTTGTTGTCGAAATAATGAGAAATTAATAATATATTGTGTAAATTTAATAGCAAAGATGGTACAATTTTTTTTTTCAAATGGTGTAGGTACTTTAAAATTGTACGGATATTAATTGTTTTATACATTATTAACTAAATTTTAATGATAATACGGCACAAGAGTCCCAACTACTGAAGTCAGTGAAACTATGGCATCCCCAGTTGGGGTATGTTGTGAGGCTAAAGGTAGTGGGGAGGGGAGGGAGATGGAGACGAGGAAGGTGGGGAAGTACCTGGCTATTCAGATCTGGTCACCAAAAACGGCAAAATCCATTTCAAGCAACGTTATGAAAATGAATAAATTTAAATATCTTAACATGGTCAATTTTTTGCCAAATTATGCAGGTAAAAGCACACTTTTTTTAAGTTAATTTTCACGTTCTGTGTTAATTCTTCTTCGATTCCGATGAAACTTTGGGGACCTTCGATTCTTAATATATAAAATGGTGAGCTCTGGCATCATGAAATTATGCATTGCTAAACCGTTCATCCGATTGCGATGAAACATTGGGAATTTGATGTGTGCATGCCTCAGATGGCGTCTAGATACTTCTGTTTGACAGGTTTCAGCTGCTAGGCCCTGCGGGTGGCCTAATACATACGTATGTTTAACCACTGAGCGTTGCTCTCCTCGCCTTATTTGCCTTTAAAAACCCTCAACACAACATCTCCAAAGATGAAATGACCCCGAGGGAAATTATTTTCCTCAGGGTCTCCTGTGTGTAGCTCATGTAAAAAAAGGATAAATACCAGGAGTGCAGAACTAAGCAAGGGAAAAAATATTAAGAAAATGTTTTTTTTTTTTTTCAATTATTTCTGGCTTTCCCCATCCAAGGGTATTCTATGTAGGTCATCATTTAAGACTGGCATAGACAGGAAAGGTGAATTTATATGCATTTTTTTTTTCTTTTTTTACATGAGCTCCACACAGGAGGCCGTGGGGAAAATAATTTCCCTCAGGGCCTATGTCATCTTTGGGGATGCTGTGTGGAGGATTTTTTTTAGGAAAGAAAGGAGATGAGAGTTCTGGGAAGGAAAAGGGTTTAAGGGGTGGGTAGGAATCTGGGGTTCAGTGTGTCCTGGTCATCCGCCTCCAAGACCTAGAAAAACCTCACCCATGAATCCGGGCACCCCTACTAAATCACCAAACGTATCGAACCACTTGGGGTGACCGACGGCAGAGGTGTTGGTTATTCAATAAAGGTCAATTTTAGGAATTTGTATTTCTACATAACATTACATACAACGGATACCCGGCATGCGTTGCAAAATCACTGTAACCTTGGGGAGAACTCAGGATGAAATTATGCAGTGTTAATTTTTTTTTTTACTTTAGCTCCACACAGGAGGCTCCAAAGAAAACAATTTCCCTAGGGGCCTATGTCATCTTTGAGGATGCTGTGCGGAGGGTTTTTTAAGGGAAAGGAAGGAGAAGAAGATATGGGAAGGAAAAAGGTATGAGGGGTGTTTAGGAATCTGGGGGTTAGTGTGGCCAGGAGTGACGAACGTATGAATCTATTCCTCACACTGCGGTGTATGGCGAAGGTTTGGGAGAATCTGGCTGGAGAGGTCAAAAGCCTTCCAATAATTATGGTAACAAGGGAAAGGATAAGAGGGAGATATAAGTTAGTGACGTATTTTATATTGTTAATGGACTTTTTGTCCGTAAATAAATAAGTTATATACAGCGGGTACCCGGCATGCGTTGCAAGGCCACTTTAACCTCGGGGTCCATTAAACTGTAATGGTTCCATCCCAAATCTCGGAAAACCACATTATAATGCAAGCGCCTGTACTATAGAACATTATATACAACGGGTACCCGGCATGCGTTGCAACATCACTGTAACCTCGGGGTCAACTTTACTGTAATGGTTCCATCATAATTCCCGGGAAATAACATTTTAAAGGTAGTGCCTGCAATATATAACATGATATACAATGGTTACTCGGCATGCGTTGCAAGGTCACTGTAACCTCGGGGTCAACTTAACTGTAATGGTTCCATTCCAATTCCTGGAAAATTACATTTTAATGCAAGCGCTGCACTACATAACATTATATACAACGGTTACCCGGCATGGGTTGCAAGGTCACTGTAACCTCAGGTTTCTTCATATATTTAATTTAAAACACAATCCTCCTCGCTTCATCCACGTTCACACGCAAATCGCATAGTGTTTTAACCCGTCAGTTGCTTCTGCAACAGGCCCCGCTAGTATATATTAATACACAGTTTATCGACCGCGCACTCTTCGACTTTACGCGAAAACCGACCACTTTGCCCCTTGCGTTTCACCCACCTTCAGGTTCACTTTCGCTTAAAGTCACATTCAGCCACCCTCAGTACTTTGATTTTGCAAGGTCAATTTTTGTCGATAAAATTAGCGCTTTATTCACAGAAAAACTGACGCGAATCAACGGCGAAAACTAGATCCAATAGTAAAATTATACTCAATTCGGCCAGTTTACACTTCCCGCCGACAGGTTCGCATTTCCAAAAAAAAAATGTCATTTTGGCCATCAGTTTCAATGCAAATGAAAATACTATGAATCTTGAGTCAGGTCAGGGATCTTAGACGTCAAATTTTTAGCCTAACAAAACAGACTTTTCACAGTTTTCGGTAGTGGTTTTACGGTACGCGGCATTGTGGCCCCAAAACTGATTCCGGCTTGGATGTTTTTCTAAAATCTAATACAGTAGAGAATTCCGCAACTTTTAATGCCAAAATTACATGCCCATCCCATATAAAAAAGTTCAGGCGATGCTGACAAAACTCGACATTTTCCGAAAGAAAATCACCAAAACACGCGCTTAAAGATTCCATCGGAAGTGTATAATATATTGCTGGCCAGTTTAAATTAAAAACGTATTCATACAGGGTAGGTACCTACTTATTTCGGTAGTATTACAAATATGATAAAAAAGCAAAGAGATTGCAGAATTTTTGAAATGTGCAGGTACCTACCTGATTGGGACACAACGAATTAGGTTTTAATGCAATAAATACTAAGGTAAGGTTGTTTCGATGATATATTGAATAATTCAAAATAAAAACTACCTACCAAACAAAGTGTCGTGCCGCTGTCATCTCCTAGATTATTAAAGATAATAACAGAAAAAGTTAAAGTGATCGAACTGTAAATTGCTGAAGTTACTAAATTCAATATCACGCATCGACTATGCCTATTTCTAATTCGTGTATTTTTTCGGATTTATCATCCGTTAAAAATCTCATTCACAGTGACTAAACGAAGAAGATAAACATTCATAAGAATCTCTGAAACTCAAGTGAACGTTTAAGTAATATCAGTGAAGCGGTGTATATACCACTTCGGTGGAATATTTAACACAAAAAACAGTCTCTAAATTGTCCAATTAATAAAAATAAAAACAGTGTAAATTTCGATACGGATCACCGCTATTCATTTGACAACAAACAAACAAGTCAAGAAAGTTAGCCCTTTTGCGGACTTTACAACAGACAGGTTCAAAACACTGAAAATAATTCTAATAAAAAATAAATAATCATTCACCAAAAGTCATACTTCTAAATTCAATATGAGTGAGTGCCGTGCCTGCCCAGAAAACATTCTCTCCGACGATTCTATGTTCGTTTGCTCAAGTGCAAAGGGACATATCACCTCCACTGTGGTGGCGTGACAGAGAATTCACATCGCCGCCTCACCAAAGAACGACGCGCTCAGCAAAAATGCAAGCAGTGCATCAATTCGATGACGAGCAGTGATGACAAACCATTGGAAGTAGTATCCAATAAACATAACAAGGATACCATAAAAAACTCGCCCGATTTGAGTGTATATAATTCAAACGAGCTCCTTCAATCTCAAAACGCTATTATTAAACAAAATAATAAAATTCTAGAAACGATATCGAATATGAGTAAGCAATATGAAGATATACTCATAAGAGTTCATAATTTAGAAGAACAAAATGAAGAGCTAAAAAATAAAAACACTAAAACTTGAAACCCGAATTGAATTTTTGGAAGGGCAAATGGATAGTATGGACCGTGCAAATAGGTCTAAAAACATTGAATTTCGGGGAATCCCTGAACTAAAGGGTGAGAACTTAAAAAATGTGTTCTATAACATTCATCAAACTACAAAGTCTAATGTAAATATAAATGAAGTTGAAGCAGCTTACCGAATTTCTCAAAAAACTAATAAGGAACATAAACCCATCATCTTCAAATTCAAAACTAACATGGACCGCGACCAATTTCTTTCCGATATCAAAACCTACAACAAGCAAGCATCCAGTCCAGCCGAAAAATTAAACACACAACAACTGGGAATTGCTGGCACTAGCTTGAAAGTCTACGTTTCCGAACACCTGACTTTTCGAGCCAAACATCTATGGTACCTGGCCCGTAAGGCAACAAGAGACAACAAATTTAAATACGCCTGGATTAAGCAAGGACAAATATACGTGCGTAAGGACTTCGGAACGCCTGCAATACTCGTCAGTGAAACAAACAAAGATCGATTACTGTTGTCAATACCCGAAATGCCATCAACAAACTAAATATAATGAACATCTGTTTTTAAATATTAATATCTTTAACTATAATCAATACCTGTGACTAGTTCATATTAACTTGCTCCGTAGTAAAGTGTATTTTAAAATCTATAACGCTCAAATTAAAAAGTTACTTGGAGTGTTACGTGTTCGTACTACAAAGTTCTAAAATATTTTTATATTATTTGAGTGATTTAAAGTTCCTTCCGAATTTAATCAGCAAAACTATAACTGTACAATTTGTTTTAACGCGGGTAGTACAAAAAAAAACATTAATTCAAGATGCATTGCCGAGTGTGTTCAGTAACTCTACGTACTGATGAGTTAAAATTCACGTGTGCCGCATGCAAAGGCGCATTTCATTTGGCTTGCGGAGGTATTATTGAGAACACATATCGTCGACTTAATCAAGAACGGCGATCCCAACAAGTGTGCAAGCAATGCAATACAGCCAAGCCCGGCTCTGCTAGCCCGTTGCAGTCAATCAGTGATACTGAACCTTTGGAGCAGATTAAAAAAGTTACGGATATTAGTGCAGCGCCCGCCGCTCAGACACCGACAAATCTTAAAGATATTCAAGATCTAGTCATGAACAAGACGTCTAATCTGAAAAAAACACAAAATGATATTCTAGACCAGAATAACAAAATACTTGAAAGTATTCAATTTATGAGTTCTCAATATGAGGATTTCATGGCTAGAATCCGTGACATCGAACTAAACAATGATGAACTCACTAAAAAGAACTCAACCTTGGAAGCTAGGATTTATGTCTTGGAAAAATGTGTGGACATGCAAGAAAGGGAACTCAAAGCGAACAACATAGAAATAAGAGGCATCCCAGAAATCAAAGGAGAAAATCTGCAAGACGTTTTTTTCAATATCTGCAAAACAACAAAGTCCTCCACTGATACAAAGGACATTGATGCCATTCATCACGCAGCAAAAAAAAACAACAGTAGTCATCCGAGAGAAATCATTGTTAAATTCAAAACGAACATAGCAAGAGAACACCTGTTAACAGACGTAAAAACTTTCAACAAAAACAAAAAGAATCTAGAAGACAATTGAACACCTCAAACATCGGTATAGCTGGTTCCTGCTCGCCGATCTTCATTTCAGAACAACTAACATTTCGCGGTAAACAGCTGTGGTACAAGACACGAACAGCGGCGAAGGAGAAACAATATCGCTTTTTTTGGATTAAACGGGGGCAGATTTATCTTCGTAAAAACGAGGAAACTAATGCCATTGTCATCTCAGACGAAAGCAAATTGGCTGCGCTTTGATAACTTTGATAAATTTGAATTAATGGCTATTCTTTCGAGGTATGTCTTGACCCGTGCATTTATGTCTCATATTTGTTTCATTTACTACCTTTCTGGAATTCATTTGTTATCAGTTATCACGCAGTTCCTGCTACCTTATTTTTATTATTATTATAGTTTTGGCTTCTTTCTATCTCTTTCATAGTACTATGTCTAATTACATTATTTATACTATATTATTATATATTACTCATATGTGTATCACTTACTACGGTTTTCAAATTCTTTGATATCTTGCAATTCTTGCTACCATTTTGTTTTTACTTCTTGCTATCTCATTCATAGTACTACATTTAACTACATCATCTATACTATATTATTTATATTAAGCACATTTACCATTGTAACTACATTTGGAATCGCATTTAATCATTTATTACTCGGGAACCAACTTCTATACAACACACAACCGACACATACTTATGATTCAATTAAATTATGATACCGGAAATGATTCCGGCACAGATCTTAACATGAATGTCATTGATGATTTGAACAATCTAAATAACTGTAAATGGTGCGCTTACGGAGTTAAAATTATACACCAAAATATAAAAAGCATTTCTAATATTGACGATTTTTTAATTTTTCTGGATCAATTCAATTACCAATTCGATGTTATAATTTTATCGGAATGCTGGCTTAATAAAGATTACACCTCAAAAGTTATTCACAATTACTCTGAACACCACACAAACATATATCTTAATAAGTCTAGTAAATCTTGTCTTGACAACATCAACGTCAAAAAAATTAACCATGTTGACTCATTTGTCATTCACTCTACAATCTCAGATCACTATACAACAGCACTCTGCCTTAAAAACAAACCTCCCAATCCTGCTAAAATTAAACATGTTGCAAGAATAAACTATAATAACTTAATTGAGGACTTGAGCTCAGAAAACTGGCAAAATGTTCTAGACCAATCTGATGCCGACTCATCGATGAATGAATTTATCACTAAATTACATTCATATATTTCTAAACATACAAGCAATAAACTTATACCGCATAAACAAATAAAACTTACGCCATGGATCACCCCTGGCCTTATCAAATCGATTAACATTAGGAACCAACTTCATGAAAAGGGGAATAGGTGCCCTGAGAATATTATAGTACAAGCTCATTACAAAAAATATAGGAACTTTTGCAAAAAACTAATAAAATCGGCCAAAGAAAATTATTATAAAAAAATCATTTACGAAAATAACTGTACTTCAAAACGTTTATGGGAAGCATTTCGCAATATAACTAAAACAAAAATAAATAAATCTTCCGATATCAAATCACTGAATAACGTGAACACCTCAGACCCAAAAATCATTGCGAATTTTGCCAATAATTATTTCACGTCAGTGGGAGTCACACTTGCGAAAAAAATTCTCGCTAAGTTAACAATCTCTAATTTCGGTCATAAATTAGACAATATCCAAACAACTTCAAACGAAGTCATAAATATAATTGACGAACTCAAGCCATCGAATGCTTGTGGTCCTGATAACGTTTCATCAATTCTGCTAAAAAGTATTAAATCCTTCATAGCAACTCCAATCGCGTATATTTCCAATCTAAGCTTCGATTCAGGAAAATTTCCAAATCATTTAAAACACTCTATTGTTATACTGCTTCACAAAAATGGAGATAAATCGCAGATACACAATTACCGGCCAATTTCTTTGCTCAATTCTGTTTCGAAAATTATTGAGAAAATTGTAAAGAATCGTCTCAGTCATTACCTTGAAAAAAACAATATCCTTTCCAATAGACAGTATGGCTTTAGACCAGGATTGAGCACTGAAAATGCAATTACAAACCTGACGAAAATCGTCTCCAATAATATCGATAGAGGAAGAAAATGCATTGCGCTCTTCTTGGATCTAGCCAAAGCGTTCGACACTATCTCACACAAAATTCTCTTGAAAAAACTACAGCGCATCGGCATTCAGGGTCAGCTACTTAAGTGGTTAGGTAATTATATAGAAAATACGAGCCAAAGAGTGAATATTAACGATACTCTAAGCGATCCGGCTGATATTAACTTTGGTGTACCTCAAGGAAGCACTCTAGGACCACTTTTATTCAATATCTATATAAATGAATTATGTAACAGTTCATTTGCCGATCATATTATCACCTTTGCCGATGACACAGTATTATTATTTGAAGGCAAAAATTGGAATGAAGTTCATAATAATTCAGAAATTGGTATCAACAAGGTAAAACAATGGATAGATAATAATCTTCTCACTCTCAACACTGACAAAACTAAATTCATTCGCTTCAGTGCAACTCAAGCGGGACAACCAAGAGAAACTCAAAGAATTATTATACACCATTGCAATGACCCAAACACTTGCAATTGCAATACCTTAGAATATGTGGATAGCATAAAATATCTAGGAATTATCGTAGACAAGAATCTGAGATGGAATGAACATATCGATTCAATCTCCACAAAGGTCAGAAAACTCACGCATCTTTTCATGGCTATTAGAAATATTCTATGCGCAAAAGATCTCAAACTAATGTACTATGCCATGTGCATTTCATTACTTGAATATGCTATATCTTTAGGGTGGGGAGGATGTACCAAATCAATACTGGACCCCTTAGCCAAAGCACAGAAATCACTACTAAGGGTCATACTTAAAAAACCATTTAGATACCCCAGCAATGATTTATTCAAAGAGATAGGAGTTCTGGATGTGAGGCAACTATTTATAAGAAAAGTTATATTATACACATAAAAATATCGTCACCTCTTCCCCTTCGTAGAACATTATCACAACACCCGACATGCAGGGAGGAATCCAATTGTTCCACTTGCTACTATGACATCCCTTGCTCAAAGACAATATTCTTACCTAGGTCCAAAAATGTTCAACCTTATACCCGGTTCTTGGAAATTGAAAAGTGCAAGCGTCCTGCGTAAATTAGTCAGTGATTGGATTCTGAACTTAGGGAGAGTTGAAAGTGAACGTATGCTGTATAACTGGTAAACAAATCACTTAACTTTCCTGATCACTAGACCAAAATTCCTACCACACTTCATTGAGTTCAATGTTTCGACATCCTTTCTGATGTTTTTATACATGGGATTTATGGTTATGCGCCCCTGAAGCCTGTCTGCTCCGTGTAGGTACCTACATCACCGTTGTAAAGCGTTGACATGCACGTCGCACGTCGCTAACTCTGTGTGAAACTTGGTACCTTACAACGGTAATGATGTATGATTTATAATAAATAAATAATACCTACATAACACAACATGTATGGCGTACGAAGTAATACACCAATTTCACCAAAGTAGCACTAAATTTGGTACTATTTATTATTCATAGTTTATATTTCTATTTATATTTATAGTTATTGTTTTCATATTTTAGCAGGAGTAGTTCAAGACACGAGCGCGGTGTATATTCATACTGTCTTACTTATAAAATACTGTTCTTAAAACATGTTTTAAATCAGTGAAAATAATTTGTAGTTACAAAAATCATTGTAGTTACATCGCTTAAAAAAAATCATATAGATTATTAAGTTCGTTACTATATCTAATATTGTAAATTTTAATATAGTTTCTCCTATAAGTGTACTTGTATTAAAAGTTCAAACTCCTAAACACATAACTTAACATAATTTCATTTCTTTACGTTGTAAATCTTTTGTAATTCCTCCATCTTGTTCTTGTAATTCCTCCATCTTGTTCTTGTAATTTCTCCATCTTGTAAATCTGAATGTATTATACATATGTTACCAGGTTAATTCGGTAAATCCGATTATAATATGTGCTACCAGATTACCTTTTCTACTTTGTCACAAAAAAAATGTATGTGTACTTATATTTATATATTTTATATACATTTTCTTTATTACACACCTTAGCTTCAGAGAAAAATTAAATTTTCTGTTTTTTTTTGTTTTTGTTTTTTTGTTATGTAATAATGTACATTTCAGGTATAATATGAACTAAACATGTCAATTTATCTGTCCTGGAACGGGAAACTTTCCTAGTTAGACAGGCAAAGCTTCTTAATTGTAATTTGTACCATGGGCGCCCACAGGGGGGGGCAAGGGGGGGCACTTGCCCCCCCCCCCTGGACACAGAGACAAAGTGAACAGCAACAAAAAAGACCTTATGGACAAAATTTTAGATTTGTTTGGTAGCGATAACAGACGACTCCAGTTCTTGTTTAAAGAATAAATTTTATTTTAAATTTATGTTGTAATATTTTTTGTTTTATTTATTTATTTATTGATTAACGCCCTTTTTCGGGGCTTTTACATTACATATGAATAATAAGAAAATACAAAGCATTCAATGTACATAACTGAACTGTCTCAGTAACAATATTTTATATTTGTTTAAACATACATTGAAGATGTCCACTGACTTGGTATAATTGTTTCCCTCCATTAGTATTCTGGGCAAAGAAGAATACATATGGTAGTTAGTTCCAGAATTTCTACACTGAAATAAATCTTGACTTCTAGTATTACGTTGTGGAATCCGGAAGCTTATCAATTCTAGCAATACCGGACTATCAACTAAATCATTTAGAATTTTATATAGAAATACCAAGTCAGAGAAAATTCTTCTGTCGGACAATTTGAGCATATTCAAATCATTTAAAATAGTGTTGTAGTTCAACATATTAGCTGGAATACCCATTTTAAAATTTAGAAAACGTAAGAATTTGTTTTGAATTCTTTCAATAGCTTGAACATGTATACTATAATGTGGATTCCAGACGGGAGAATTGTACTCAAGTTGACTTCTAACATAGGCAAAATATAACAGTTTAATACACTTTATATTGTTAAAATTTCTAGTAAGCCTAGTTATAAATCCCAACATTTTTAAGCCCTTATTAGAGATTTCTGTTATGTGGTTAACAAATGAAAGATTTGATTGAAAAGTGATGCCTAAGTCTTTAATTTGTGTTAATGTCTGAAGGGCATTGTTATCAATGTTGTAATTGTAAATCACTGGATTTTTTATTCGAAAAAATCTAACTATTTGACATTTTGAGATATTTAGGTAAAGTCTATTTTCATTACACCAAATTAATAATTTATTGATATTATCTTGAAGAATGTTGCAATGGTGAATATTTTGAATAATTCTAAAAATTTTGAGGTCATCAGCAAAAAGTAAAATGATTACATCATAAAATATTTTTGTAAGATCATTTATAAACAAGATAAATAAGATTGGACCAAGGTGTGAACCCTGTGGAACTCCACTTGTTGCATAAATTATTTCCGACAGAGAGGATTTTATTCTAATAATTTGTTGTCTTCCAGTAAGATAGCTTTCAAACCAGGCTAATATATTGCCACGTATACCAAGTTTTTCTAATTTCCAAATGAGAATTTTATGAGAAACTGTGTCAAAGGCTTTACTAAAATCAGTATAAATAGAGTCTACTTGTTTTTTTTCTTTGAAAGCATTGGTTATAAAATTTTCATAAATAATTAAGTTGGACAAAGTACTTCTACCTGGCATAAATCCAAACTGGTGAGGTGATATTATAGGTTTTATTTGTGATAAAAGTTTGTCAAGTATCAGACTTTCAAAGAGTTTCGGTATGGTGGATTGAATGCATATTGGTCTGTAATTACAAACATCACTTTTATCACCTTTTTTGAAAATTGGAGTTAAATAACTAATTTTCCACCTATCGGGAAAAATTCCACTGGATAAAGATAGGTTAAAAAGTTTGGTTAATGGAAAAGCAATTACTTTGATACATTCTTTGATAAATATTGTTGGGATATTATCTGGCCCAGCAGATTTGTGGATATCTAAGGATTTAACTTTAGTAATTACATCAGAGATACTTATGGTACACTGTGAAATATCAAGAGTTTCATCTAGAGTTGTTGTTGGATTAGGAGCATTATTTGAGTCTGTTGTATAAACACTTTTAAAAAATTTTGCAAATAAGTTAACAATACCATTAGTATTATTGCTATGGCTGCCATTTAGGTGCATAATGCTCGGGAAATCAGAATCATCTTCTTTAAGAGATTTCGAGTATTTCCAAAAATAACTAACATTATTTATTATGGAATTTTGAATTTCATTTATATAGTTACGGTAGCAGGTCATAGACATTTTTTTACACGAAGTTCTTAAATCTTTAAATTCAATGTAATCAGAATATTTTTGAAATAATTTATATTCTTTATATTTAAGTTTTTTGGTGACAAGTAGATTTATAAGTTCTTTGGAGTACTATTTTGGATAGGTATTTGGCTTACATTTCATGGTTGGTATATACATGCTAATAGCATTTTCCAAAACAGAATAAAATTTATTGGTAGCTGTGTTGATATCATCATATTGCACAGATGACCAATCAAAAGAGACAAGATAATTACAAATTTGCTCATAATCAGTTTTATGCATATATTGCGTTAATAAAAAAATTTTTTTTTTTTTTTTTTTTTTTTTTTATTTAGTAACTATATAATATTTTTTACATTTTTATATGAAACATGTTAGTTAGATGTATATGTAAAATATAAATATATTCGAAGTCCTCCTCACTAGGAGATCCTGTGCTGAGGGGGACTATGCTTTGGATAAGTTTTTCAGCGACTTCTATGGTTTAACTTGTTTGGATAAGGTTTTCCAGAAACTTCTATGATGTTTTAAGTATACTAGTAAGGTCATTTTCCGGTAGTTCCTTCAGCCAACATTTAATGTCCTTAATGTAGCTGTTTTTTGTTTTAATTTGTTTGATACTAAGTGGGAGTTTGTTATATAACTTTACTGCTAAAAATTCAGAACTTCTTTGACCAAATGAAGAGTTACACTTTGGTATATTAAGTGTGTCTGTTTGTTTCGCTCTGGTTTTATGAGCATGTGATGTTTCTTTCTCTAGGTCGTTTTTGTGGTGATGTACTAGAATGTTTTTGGCATAGATTTTCTGTATGCTTGGAACATCAAACTGTTTAAAAATTTCTGTTGTTGACGTCCTTATAGGGACCTTTAGAATGGTCTTTATGATGCAATTCTGAGTTATCTTAAGTTGTTTTAAGTGATTAGATGCTGCTGAGCCCCATCCTATTACTCCATATTCCAATCGAGAGTGGCATAAAGCATAATATACTCTCTTTAGATCCCTCATCGACAAGATGTTTCTTAATTTTTTGAAGAAGTAGATGAGTTTTGTAAGCTTTTTTGAGGTAAGATCAATGTGTGAATTCCACTGTAGATTTTCATCAATTTCAATCCCAAGATATTTAATACTTTTTGTTTGGGATATAGACGGGCAGGAACATTGTGGAAAAGTATTTTGACATTCATGTAATTTGAGGGTATGCACATTCATTGGTTGTCCTCTTTTGTTTTTGGAGAAAGTGAGATATTTAGTTTTATTTACATTTAATGTAAGGGAGTTTACTTTTAGCCAGTTTTGAAGTACAGCCAGGCCATGTTCCGCCTCTTTGTAAGTTCTTGTCCAATCTTGTTCGTGGAATATAATAACAGTGTCATCTGCAAAGCTCATTATGTTTCCATTTATGGGAAGATTCATAAGGTCATTTATATATATGAGAAATAGTATTGGTCCTAATACGCTTCCCTGGGGTTGTTGTCACAATTGTTGTCACAGTATGCCCTTCATTTACTACAGTGTTCTAACCTTTCGTTCGCCATACAAATTAATACGCTACAGTAAATTAACATTATAGTAAATTACAGTAAATTACATTAAAACGTTACTAAAAATATTTGCCCCCCCCTAGAAAATTTTCTGCGGGCGCCCATGATTTGTACTTTCTTTTGTATCTATAATAAATAAATAAAATAAATATTATTTCTTTCTACATAATATTTACCCTCGTAATACGATCATTTATAAAATCAATATTACTCCAATGACTACCTCTTTGGAGCATAATTCTTTTAATTTAATTCTTCATATTTTTGGCAAGCTTATGGATGTATGTCTCTCATACATTACGCTGATGTTTTTGTTCCTATATTATATTTCATACGACCCCAAACCTACGTATGTGTTATATAATACCTTTTCAATTCTAAATGGCAATTATAATTTCTGCATAAACCATACATATAGTATGAACAAAAACTTCAATGAACTTATGATACTACTTACAGAACTTGACTCAGACTTTGACTTGCTTATTTTTAGCGAATGCTGGATCAAAGACAACTACCTATATTCCTAAAAACATAAAAAACTATAATCATTACAACACACATAATAACCAATCACAAAATGATGGAGTTATTATTTAATAAAAAATCACATACAACACTCTGTAAAGGAAATCACATTAGCTAACTCAAATTGTCTTAAACTCGAAATAGAAAAAAACGTTACTATTCTATCTATATACCGATCACCGAACACATTCAACATAACACCATTTTTAAAAGCACTTAATGAAATTCTGGTATGTACTAGAGATTGTGAAAACGTCATCACCGGCAATAATGAATTTTGCTTTAGGATATTTGAATTTGAGTACTTCTGTATCCCCATTGTGATTTTTATATGTTTGCAAATCCGATGCAGGTGGGATATAGACGCAGCCGATAATAATTTTTCCATTAGGTATATTGAGCAATACAAAAACTTGTTCAACACTTTTGTGTTTAACCCGTAATTTAGTAGATGATATATTCTTGGATATGCACAGCATCACACCTCCTCCTTTAGACTTTTTGCTCGTAATAGAATTTCGATCAGAACGATATGTAGTATAGTGATGTAGGCCTAATTCTGACGAGTTGATGTCAGCATTTAACCATGTTTCAGTTAAAAACAGAATGTCGTGTGAGAAGATTGGGAAGTTAGTTTTAAGTTGATGCAATTTCGTACGCATTCCCCGTACATTTTGATAATATCCCGTAAGTCTGTTTTTCAGTTTTTTGTTTGGGTTTTGATGATTTTGGGAATTTCATTGAAATGTTTGATTCGTAAATCGACTTCGCCCTTTTCTTTCCTCTCTTCTAATTCCTTCCAGAGGTCAGTTAAATGTTGTCTTTGTTGTAGAATCCTGTCAGGTTTGATTATAATTCCATTCGGCAGAGCAGTTTTGTTAAAGAGTATTAGTTTCGCCTGTTTGACTTCATTAAATTCTAATTTAATTGGCCTGATTTTGTTTGGAATTTTACTTCCGAGCCTGTAAATTTTCACATATTCAGGATTGAACTCGCTATTAATTTCACTAATAGCTGCTAATACCTTTTTTCCATCCTCCAAGACACTCACCCTGGTTGAGTTCGAATTACACTCGGGGACGTTGAGTAAAATGACGTTCTTCGAGCGGGTCTTGCGTTCCTCTATCTCAGCGAGCACGTTACAAATTGGTGTTGTTTCTTGTGGTAATACTTTTTTTTCGATGATTTTTTCGAATGTCATAACTTTTCCTTCAAGAACTCCAACAGTTACTCCTAGGTCTTGCATAGTTCCAGATAGATTAGAAATTTTACTTAGTATTTTTGCCATTTGGTCTTTTGTTATTTTCAAAACAGGATCGGTAATGGCATTGTGGATGCTATTAATCTCCTCCTTAGCTTTGTTTAAGAAAGCAATTGCTTCATTATTATTCATTTTGAAAGTGAGGTTTTTTTAATTTTTTTAAAGAAAATGATATGTGTGTGTAATTTATACAGTTCTTTGTTTGAAATGAGGTCTCCAAATCATAATCTAGCTCTGCCACAGAGAACCAAGCAGAGAAATACTGTCTTGACCAATAGTTGACCTCTATTCCCTGATTGGTTCTCTCTGGCAAAGCTAGATTATGATTTGGAGCACTCATTTCAGCTCTTACTCAGAATCTACAAAGGGGGAGTTAGTTCACTATGGTTTATGACGATCCAAATGGCGGTGATTGTTCTTGATACTCGTTGTTACTGCTGATTAGTGTGTTTTACCGCAAGCATACTAAATAATCTGAGTGATTAAACAATTTTAAACGAAAGTAAAATTCGACCGATTGCATTTCTTTTATCAGAAATAAACGCTTGGTCCTTGCTGCTTCTTTTCTTTGCGCATCCATTTTTGAAGAAAACGTAACGTCCATGGTCTGAAAGTATGTTGCCTATTGTATGCTGATGATGCGGTGCTGATTTCTAACACTATGGAAGATCTACAGTCTCTAGTATCTAGGATGAACGAAGATGTATGAAGAATGAATTAATGATGAATGTAAGTAAGTCTAAAGTCATGGTGTTTAAAAGAGAGAATACGAAAACAGTGTGCGACATAGTAGTGAATGATGAATACTTGGAGCAGGTGGATGAGTTTGTTTATCTGGGTAGTATGTTTACGAGAGATGGGAAGGCTGATAGAGATATTGAAAGAAGGGTAAATGCCGGTAACTCCATTAATGGAGGACTGAATGCCGTTGGCGCTAATAAAAAACTTTAAAAAAAGCGAAGCTAGCAGTCTACAATGGAGTCCTGATACCTACCCTGATGTATGGCAGTGAGGCATGGAACTGGCAGAGGAAGGATGAAAGTAAACTGAATGCTGTTGAAATGAGATCCCTGAGACGTATGTGTGGTAAAACCATGTATGATCGTATTAGAAATGTGGATATCCGCAAAGAATGTAAGGCTGATGTAAGTATAATGAGCAAAATTAAGAAAGGGACCCTCAGATGGTTTGGGCACGTAGAGCGAATGAACGAAGAAAGTAGTGTAAAAAGAATATATGATGCAAATGTGAATGGTAGAAGAAGTCGGGGACGCCCGAGGAAGACATGGCATGATCAAGTGAATCAGATACTTGAGACGGGCCATGTCAAAAGTCAGAATAATAGAAGAGTATGTATGAGACGATGTATGAATGTGAGTGAGGCAAAGAGTGTGTGCCAAGACCGAGTTGTTTGGCGGTCCGTCCTCTCTGCCTACCCCTGCGGGGAAACGGCGTGATGGTTAGTTAGTTAGTTAGTAACGTTCATAGATGTGTATATGACCAACAATGGGGCGCAATTAGCCTATCGGAGAAGAAGAAGGGTGTTCTGCTGCAATTGCAATGATACATCCGCCATCCGCCTAACCATCGATAAAGGAAATGAATAACTGACGTAATTTGTGCTTATATCAATGAAGGTTACTTAGCGACAGTACTGACCAGCTTATTTAGGTAACTGAACTGTACTCTAGTCGACTTTGTCGTGGGTCATTTTAATCAATTTTCAAAGCCCATTCATTGATTCAACGTATTACAATAAAAGCTTCATCAATAGGAAAAATATAACTGTATTCCAAATGGTATTGTTTACGAATAATATTTAGCGGCAAAAGTTTGTAAAAAGTTGCCGGCTTTTATGTTTTTGGACCATTTCAATTATCAATGCAAACATTTTTCTCATTGTAATTTGATCCGAAGATTTTTATATTTCTATCTGGCAAGAGATGGTTAGAGGCAAAAGCCGACAGGTTTTCTGAAAAAAAAACTCGACTTTACATTTAAATGTCCATACGCCAAGAGCCGGTCCTGCTTTACTACGCGTGCGGTGGAAAGACCCAGTGTTTTAATTTCATTTACTCTTTTATATGTCTGTGGGGTTTTAACATTGAGTAAGCTAGGCACATGAGTTGTTTACAATTTTTTAAACATGGGTTATTGGAGGACCCACCTCTTACCCGCCCTGGTGTAGGTAACAGATGATTACCCCTTCAAAGCTCTTGCAAGGACTCTAATTTTTTTGGTAAAAACGACTCTACATTCGGTAACGAAACTAGACCTCCAAAGTCCCTGCATACGTTGTTAGTAAGCAGTATGCAAGTGCTTAGCGGGAAATACAGATACAATATGTGTTAGTATGACAAAATATAGATAAGACAATGGGACAGGTTGGTGAAAGTCCACAAGGTGGTAAGCGCTGGGTGATTGTATCCAGCGTATCCTACAAGCACCTGTTTGGGAGGAAGACACAGTAGATCAGTAATAAGGGCATGGCATGGGTTAGTAATTTAGCTAGTGATGTTACGCCTTTTTCTTTTATGCTCTTTGCCAGCCACACTCTCGAAGAATCATCAGAGGTCGGCCGACCGCTGTCCTTTGGTTAGGCGTTTGCGGCTCTTCAGACTTCAACTTCAATTTCACGGCCCAATGGATGCATCTGACTTAGCAAAGCATTTCAAGAACCAAATCGTTACACGAGACTTTCGGCGTTGTCAAAGTGTCAAAAACAAAGTATTCCCCTCTCCAAAGCGACATGGGCTTGGAAATAAATTCAGTTCTGTTGATACGAGTATTTTCATGTATTCCATATCCTAAATCATCTTAATATATAAAAAATAATGTTTCTTTGTTTTTTCCTTAAGCTGGACCTAAACCCTTCATCCGATTACGATGAAACTTTGGTGATTTGTGGTGCGCATTCCTGCGAAGGTTTCTACATAATATAACGATAAGCTCTAGCTTCATGAAATTATTCGGAGGAATGGCGACCATTCCAAGACCAAATTTAATGAGATGTAATTTATTTTACATTTGGTTTACTGTTTTATTATTTCTCATTTGTTCTCTCTTCATTCGAGAGAATTGTCCAATAATACATTAAAATTATTATTATTATCTAAGAAGGCATCTACTAATGTCTACAGGAATTCCAACTGGACAAATCGGACTAATATCTATGAGAACCAAAGTGAGGACCAATATATATAGCTCAAACTGCTGACTAATATCTATAAGAACCAAAGTGAGGACGAATATCTACAGCACTGGTAGAGGTTGAACAACGTATAGAGGTTGGTATTGGAATAACGTAATATTGCGTATGCAGTTTAAAAAACTTAATTTATGTATGTACGTATGTAAAAATCCCTAATACCGGACTATTGAACACATTTAGCTGATTATTAAGGATTTGGGTTTTTGTTTTAACAGCTTTCTTTATTTCGAGTGCTTCTAAATTATTTAGTCTGTTACCATGACCATTTCTATGTCAGTTACGTTAGGTTAGGTTAGGTTGTGCTGCCGTGTATTTCGAAATAAATAAATATCTTTGTATTATGACCTCCATAATAAATTATTGTCCTCGTAAACAGCAAGATTCGTAATGTTATGCAAAATATTAAGTTACTTAAACGTTTAAGCCTTTACGTAATTAGTAATTAAGTAATTGAAGTAATTTATGCTTTTCCGTACAACCTCTTGCTCGGCGGCCCTCTGTAGATATTAGTCCAACCTACGCTCCATAGATATTAGTCACCACTGGGACCGTCATAGATATTCGTCCGACCTTAGCTCTGTATATATTAGTCCTCACTCTGAAGTTCATAGATATTAGTCCAACATATGAGCTGTCGATATTCGTCCGACATACAGGCTGTAGATATTAGTATCTGGAGTCCCACACTCTCGAAGAATCTTCAGTGGTCGGCAGACCGCTGTCCTTTG
Source organism: Limnephilus marmoratus (assembly GCA_917880885.1). Lineage (NCBI taxonomy): Eukaryota > Metazoa > Arthropoda > Insecta > Trichoptera > Limnephilidae > Limnephilus > Limnephilus marmoratus. The sequence continues at coordinate 35,861,770 of OU862922.1, read as the reverse complement.
GATAGGCGTTTGCGGCTCTTCAGACTTCAACTTCAATTTCACCTCAAATTATTTAATCGCCCAATGGATGCATCTGACTTAGCAAAGCATTTCAAGAACCAAATCGTTGCACGAGACTTTCGGCGTTGTCAAAGTATCAAAAACAAAGTATTCCCCTCTCCAAAGCGACATGGGCTTGGAAATAAATTCAGTTCTGTTGATACGAGTATTTTCATTTATTCCATATATAAATTTAATTGAGATGTAATTTATTTTACATTTGGTTTACTGTTTTATTACTTCTTATTTGTTCTCTCTTCATTCGAGAGAATTGTCCAATAATACATTAAAAATATTATTATCTAATAGTCATAGACTATTTTCTTGCCTCCCTTACATGAGAGACATTTTGCATTTTAACTATTTAGTTTTTTTGAAATATATTAAAGCCAGACAGTAAACACGCCCTGAGTATTTTATTAAATTTAGAATCAGAAAGACAATTTTTGATAAGGTCATTTTTTTGTGTAATTCAATTATAATAATAAAGTTATATTGTATTTAACCAAAACATATTTTATTTAATATTCACAATTTTAATTTTCCAGAGTTAAATCAGGAAAAATACTTGCGTCTGAATCGCAATACAATTTAGTCGACATTTCCATTTTCAAAAAGATGTAATTTTTTAAATGTAATTTAAGTAACCCTAACAGCCATAGGTATACATAATAGTGAAAGATCTCAGAATAATGAGGGTTTGACATAACTCCCCCCGAACAGGATGACGTTAGTGGACTTCTCGAAGATCAAATAGATGAAGGGGCGGTTGGCTTTGAACTGCCTGGGGGTGGTTTTGTCGCTAAACTGTCCGGCTGAAATTAAAAATAAATCATTGGATATTATTTTATTTATTTACGCCTATTTAGGCTTTTACATAACAATACTTACGAACTTATACTCGTAAGTATTGCAGGAAACGACTGTTTAAAACACGTGCACAAAAATAAACATATTGAATTTGATCCACACAGTTTATGGGTACAAAATATAAAAAACCCAAAATACATTTTTTTCTCAGCCTACAAAATACTGTTAATGTGTTAGTCAATTTAAACAGCTTTATCAAAATATTCCCCTACTAGATGAAAAAAAACTTCAATAATGTATGCTTATATATTAAAATTGATGTACTAAATATATCAACAACATTGGAGTATTTGTTTTCTATCTGTTGAATCCGTCGCATAGGAGTGTAATATTGGGACGTTGATGTAGAATTGCTATAATAATATGGTAGGTACTGTCTTGTGACTGACCTTCCTGAAGTGTGAAAAGAGATTACATACAATACATCAGGGGTATCTAACATTGAATTGATGATTTTATACAAACAGGTTAAATCGGAAATGATTCTACGATCAGATAATTTCATTAAAATTAATGAACAAAGTACGTACGTAATTCTCCTAATACATGAAACCGATAATAAATTCCACATTGTGGCAATCATGCACACCAAGTTAAAGTTGATAGAATGTATTGTCATCGACAACGATTCTATCTGCCAAGTTTCAGCTCGATCGGATGTCGGGAAATGGGTTATTTTCCACTTCCAAGATTCTACTACATTCATTCATTCAAAAAAGCGTAATCAAAATTCAAAGGGTTGAATTTAAAAATATTAACATGTAACTTAAGGGCCTTTAACCAGCCAGCGGCCGAAAATCCAAATTTCGTCGAAAGATATTCTTACGATCGATCGTTCAGGACGGTTCCAATAAGAAAGATTAATTATTCTCCGTACCAGCTTTTTAAAATTAAAACTAAATATTGATTTTATTTCATTAAAAAATTGCTTTAATTTATACCTACATCGAAAAATGCTGAAAGGCGTGATGATAAAACAATTAAAATTATGTACTTTTTGTAATTTTTTGATCATAAGTATTTATAATTTTCCAATAATGTCTAAGCAAAATAAGAATGTAAAAATCTTAAATATATTAGTTTGTAAGACCATAAATAAATAGACAAACTGGATTATTTTCGTCACAAAACACGTGTGCGGATCTTTTTTTAATGATTTTAATTAAACTAAAATTAAAATTCTGAAACAAAGCTTTCCCAGATAATTTATTAATTTATTTTACTGCATGATTACCTATATGATTTGAAATGTGTGTCGTATAATACAACTTTTGTGCTATGCATAAAAATCTTGTCTTAAGAGCGTTTAACCAGCCAGCGGACGAAAATCCACATTTCGTCGAAAGTTGTTCTTACGATCGTGCAGGGCGGTTACAATGAGAAAGATTAATTATTCTCCGTACCAGCTTTTTTAAATTACAACTCAATATCGAATTTATTTCAATTCAAATTAGCTTTAATTTATACCTTCATCAAAAAATGCTGAAAGGCGTGATGATAAAACTATTAAAATAATGTACTTTTTGTAGTTTTTTTTTATTATAAGGATTTATCATTTTTCAATAATGTCTAAATTTAATAAGAATGTTAAAAAAATCTGAAATATATTAGTTTGTAAGTACGCAAATAAATACACAAACGGACCAATTTTCGCCAAGAAACACATGTACGTACATATTTTTAATGATTTTATTGAAACTAAAATTAAAATTCTAAAACATACGTTTGCTAGATAATGTATGGAATTATTTTACTGCATGATTTTATTATTTGAAATGGGTGTGGTATAATACAAAAACTTTTTTGAAAATTGAACAAATCTGCCAACGACCTATGCAATAACCTTATTATACTAAAAATTAAAAAAATTTCTCAAAATTTATTACATAACTTCACTAAATAAAAGAACAATCTTTCGAAATCCATTTATAATTTTTTGTGGAAAAGAGTCAATACGTCTAAAAACTTTTTTGAAAATGACGTATTTCCGGTTTTCTCTGGTAATGCCCTCTTAAAAATTTTGTTTGAAAATTTAACAAATCTTCCAACGACCTTATGGTATAACCTTATTATACTAAAAAAAACATTTTTTATTGAAATTTAAAACAAATCTTTACTAGATAAAAGAACAATCTTTCGAAATCAATTTATATTTTTTGCGGAAAAGAGTCAAAACGTCTAAAATTTGATTTAAAAATGATATATTTCCGGTTGTCTCTGGTTATTAAATAGTAAATTTAATAATCTCCAGCATTCTAAAAAGAAGGTACCTTTCTCTTTCCCTAAGTATTGGCTGTGGGCTCTGTTACTCTGTTCCATGCAAGGTCATATTTACATACCCAATTATATTTCTAGCTCTCAAGGTACTGCAGCGCTCCAGAATAGTAGAGACGAGCAAATTCTAATTTAAGTATTTTAATTCTAATTAAAATTCATAAACTTTTGAATACCGACAGTAACCACAAGACAAAATACACTATTCTACTGCAGCATTCATAAGCGGAACTAGATTGCCCACTCTCCGCTACAACGATTTCACACTATGGGAAATCAGTACTTAGGTGATGTTGACATATTTAACATCAACTTGGCGGTAAAAAAACTTATTCCAAAACTATTCCTAAACATATCTGTATTTTTGTAAACTTATCAAATCGCAGTATTTTTGTGACTTGTGTACATTTTTTTATGTATATTTATTTTTATTATTTCTTTAACTGTTTAAAAATCATCTGTCATGAATTAATTGTACTACCAAACAGGTAAAAGCCCTCTAGGCGTTGAATAAATAAATAAATAAATAAATAAATGGAGGCAATATTAGCGAAACTCAATAAAAAATCTGGAAACAGAAAAATCAGAAAAAGATATGGGCACACCGAGGACTCGAACCCAGGACCTTCGGCTTTCCGGGCCGCAACTCTACCAACTGAGCTAATGTGTCCCTATCCGATTAGGTCATTTTTAACTGTATCATGCTTCGACTAAGAACTATTAACATTCTTCATTTTTTTAACGCATATTTTATTGGCTGTTATCTTTATGAATGATTGCAAGACTCAAACCCGAACTAAATGCTATCTAGCATTCTGTCTGTTTGTGACAACTATTGACAAGTCTAAGACCTGCGACTGCAGATGCGACGGTTCCTTCCTCCGTGACTTCGATGGTGGCTTTGTGGATGACTCGGGACAGGTGCAGGTTGCGAGTGCTGGACATGTTGCTGAAGTCAGCGTACGACGAGTCAAACACTTCATGCATCCCCATCTGAAACAACCATTCAAACATATCCATTTAGCTACTTCTATCTGGAAGTTAGATTATTTCTTTTATTTGAAAAAAAATTTACTCAATTTCATAAAAATATTAAAAGCGTAAAAATTTTTTTTGAAAAATTAATAATATCTTTAAAAGAAATATTTTTTTTCCCGGGCTTGATTGGGTTTACAAAGACCTACTCTACTGGCGAAACTAATTACTCCATTCCAGGGTACCAGGTAACAATAATAAGAATAAACAAAAACTCTGATATTGGAATATCTATTTCCAACCAGTATAATGTTCTCAATATTAATGAAGTAATTAATGATTATGATGTTAATATTTTAAATATAAAATTTAAAGACGTAAATAAATTATCGCATTATATTGCTATTTATCCTACACATAAGTCTACAGTACAACAATTTATAGTAGAATCAAAAAACGTTTTATTGAATTTTAGAAATATAGATAATATTATTATACGAGATATGCATTTAAATATTGTAAATGATTATGCTAGTAATGATAAAAATGTGATCAATCAATATATGATCAATAAAAAACCGGAACATTCTTCAACAATCTCTACACATTATAAAATCCGTATTTGTATTACTAACTCTATGTCACACTCTACTTTGAAAATACTCTATATATTTAAAAGAAATCAATATCACATTAATATTTTTACTAAATGGATGACTTCATAGCTAATGAATTAGAAAATAATTTTAAAATACAAGAATATGAGTGTGTATACACCGATTCATGTAATGACATAATCTCAAAGAATCTCAATAATATTTTCATTTTTCATAGTAATATACGAAGTATGGAACGAAATTGGGATGAATTAATTCTAAAATTAAACAATCTAAATAAAAAACCTGACATCATAATATTATCAGAAACTTTTACTAATGACGAATCACCCACCTATCATTTACCAGAATATAATTATGTTACAACCAAAATAAACATCAATAAAAATAGTGGTCTAGTCATATTCATTCACGATAAATTTAGTATTGTCAAAATAACTGAACATCCTATACATCTAGTAAACTGTATTGAAATACAATTAAAACTCGACAAAACAAACTACCACATAATAGCTGTTTACAGAACACACGGTTCGAATATCTCGTCATTTATAAATGAATTTAAACACATACTGTTAAAATTTAGTAATAAACTTTGCTTTATTGCAGGAGACTTCAATTTAAACATTAATGAAAACGTAGAAAATAATTTCAAAAATGAATATATTAATTGTATGACTGAATTTAACTTCATATCGTGCATTAATAAAAATACGAGAGAGATAACAAATCACACTCCATCTTGTTTAGACCATATATGGACTAACATAAATATTAAAGATATCGACAAAATCAAATCAATTGTTTGGAAAACGAATATAACTGACCACCATGCATGCATTCTTCTCTATGATAACAAAATTAAACATAAAAAATTTAATCTAACAAAGACAAATTCCTACACAAATATGACTATTTTATCCAAAAAACTAAGAAATGAACAATGGAACAACGTGTTAAATAGTTATGATACCGAGACTTGCTCAAAAAACTTTGAAAATATATTGTCTCAACACATAAAAAATTCAACTACTGAAACTACAGTCCGCATTAAATCTAAACTAAGAATTTTAAAGCCTTGGATAACACAAGGACTTATAATATCAATTAGAAACAAAGAAAAACTTTATAAAACAGCATTGAAAAATCCTCTAAATGAAAAAGCATACACTTTTTACAAAAAATTTAAAAATAAATTAACAAACTGTATCAAAAAAAATAAAGAAGACTATTTCAAAAATAAAATACTTTCTACAGACAATAACAATAAACAAATATGGAAAACAGTCAACTTAGCCATGGATAACACTAAAAAAACACAAAAAATAAAATACATTGAACATGAAAATAAAATAATAGATGCTAATATTCAACCTAAACAATGCGCAAACATCTTTAATTCTTTTTTTGCTAATGTAGGAAAAAATCTTGCGAAAAATATCAATAAATCTTTTAACCCGAAAAAACAAACGATTGAAAATGTACAAAATCAAAATAATTTATCAAAATTTGAAACAACCTCAGAAAGTGAAGTTTTAAAAATAATAGAAGGCATGAAAGGAGGTTCGTCTCCCGGATTTGACCTTATTACAGTACATTTTCTAAAATCCATGAAAATTCATTTGGTAAAACCAATTACTCATTTGATAAACTTAAGTTTAACAGAGGGAATATTTCCGACAAACTATAAAAATACAATTATTTCACCTATTTATAAATCTGGAGATCCTCAACAAGTAACTAACTATCGCCCAATTTGTCTAATCTCAAACATTGGAAAGATTTTTGAAAAAATTGTGAAAAACCAATTGGTCGGTTTCCTAGAAAGTAATAAAATTCTTCAAAAAAACCAATTTGGTTTTATAAAGTCACTCAGCACACAAGATGCTATTGCTAATGTAACCTCATACATCAATGAATCATTGGATAAAGGTGAAAAATGTGCCGGTATATTTATTGATCTCAGAAAAGCTTTTGATAGTATATCCCATGAGATTCTACTAAAAAAACTAAACAATATAGGTATAAAAGACAATGCAATTAAATGGATTTCGAACTACCTAAAAAATCGACCGCAAGTCGTAAAAATAAATCAGATTAATAGCGATAAAGAAATATCAGACTTTGGAATCCCTCAAGGTACAGTAATCGGACCAATCCTTTTCACCATATATGTTAATGACATTTTTTTTCAACCACTACATGGCCAAATTACTTCATACGCCGATGATACGGTACTAATAATTAGCGATAAAACTTGGGAAAAAGTAACATTTAAAGCCACCGAAGACATAAATATTTTAAAGAATTTCTTCGACGTAAATTTACTATCACTAAATGGTGATAAAACATTTGTAATTCCATTTGCAATACACAAAAATGATACCCCTAAAAACATTGATATCATCATCCATGATAATTCCAAAACACATAGTAAAAATTATTGTATCCAAAACTGCACAATATTAAAAACAACAAACACAATCAAATATTTAGGAGTCATTATCGATAAAAATTTGAAATGGAAGGAACAAATTTGTCAAGTTGTAAAAAAAATTAGAAATTTGATTTATATATTTTTAAGAATCAGAAATTTTTTATCTGTAAAAAACTTATATCTAATATATTACGCTTTGGTTCAATCAACTTTACAATATGCTATCATTAGCTGGGGATCCGCATACAAAACTAATCTTTCCCCAATTGAAGTTGTGCAGAGGCTAATAATTAAAATCATATTAAAAAAACCTTCTGACTACCCAACGGATCAATTATTTAAGGAATTCCAAGTACCATCTTTCAAAGATCTATACAATAGAAATGCATTGATTCAAATTATAAAAGAAAAAGAAAAATATCAATTTATAACTGAAAACCGTACTAGACATAAATATATTTTTTCATGCCCAAAATTAAACACTTCCTTTGCACAAAATTATTATACTTATCAAGGAAGACTTATTTTCAACCGATTACCGGATGAAATTAGAAAAATAAATGATAAAATCCAATTAATAAACACTGTAAAAAAATATTTTAAAGATAATCTCAAAAAAAAAAAAAAAAAAACAGTTTCCGACTAATCTAATCTACTTATAACTCAGTTTCCAAGTGATACTCCATTCTTCAAATAAGTTAAATTTTGTATTGTTTTTAGCAACTAATTACAATAATTCTGGACACATTATCCAAACAGTAAAATTGTTTTGATAGTAGATAAATACTTATAATCACATATCACCGAACTTACAACTTATTGTTTTTTACATTCACATTGTAATTTAAGAACTTAAATATAGCATTAAAAAATGTACACTACTCTTCCAGACACAAGCTAACGCTTCCATGGAAGAGTGGTATTAACATATTTGAATATGAACATGTAAGCAAATTAATACATCATCTAAATGTACATTATATTTTATATGCTAAAAAATAATAAAAAAAAAAAAAAAAAAAAAAAAAAAAAAAAAAAAAAAAAAAATTTATTCACTAAAATTATTATTTAATTTATAAAAATAGTTTTATTAATGAACAAGTTCTGCTGTGTAATTAATTAATTGACAGCGGTTTCGCCTTCTGAAGGAATTATCAAACAGTGGTAAAACCATTTAAAGATGATATATTTATGTTATATCAATTTGGAATTGTATCAATATGAAAACAAATTACTAATATTTTTATTTCCTATGCCTTATTGATTTACGAGTAAAATATTATTAATTATAATAATTGATCATTACCCTACTTATTGCATTGTTTAAATTTCACTAATACGTTTTTAATAAGATGTTCCCAGATGAACAATTTTTTATTATTTTTTATATATTTTTTTTTATATTCTACTAACTCTTATTTTTTATTCTGTTATTATTGAACTCAGCAAGTGTGTAGTGGCGAGCTAAATATATTTTTTTGTTCATTTATTAAACTAGCTTAAAGATCATTAGAATTCTTACTAATTTCCAACTGCTTTAAAGTTCAAGTTTACGGCCTTTATTTTGTTTATGTAACGGATCTGGGTTATTATTATGATTGAAAATTATTTTTATCTAAGAGATTTGTTGCAAATTGTGACTGTATTTTATTTTATTTATTTTTAAACAATCGCTTATGTTTTTTAGGTTCTACAGGCACACTATGGCATTGAGTTTAAAAATCCTTAAATAAAACTTGGTAACATAAAAAATTAAATATATCATCAAGAAAATTTATGGATCCTGCGTCGAGGAGTGTCTTTTTAACCATGACAAATTTCATTGAGGTACATTTATTATATGGGCAGTGAACATAATTTTTGTTGCTTTTTACATTTGCCTCTTAAATACTGTAATCTCGGTCCATAAGCGATATTTAAAGTTGGGTTATTTGAACGGCCGTCATCAAGCATAATATAAGATAGGTATATATTTTATTATTTTTAAAATATACGAAAAGCTTTCTCACTTCAGTCAAAACCTTGTTGAGGATGAGGTCGGAGGTCACCTTAATCCTGGGCAGGTAAATATCAACTTCGTCATCTTCATATTCCTCTGCAGCCTGCTTGAGAGCAGTGAATATGCTGGCCACAGGTATCTCTGCTCCCAGACGCATCACCTCCGCCAGAGTCACTCCTCGGTGGGGCAAGATGATCACCATTGACAGTCTGTTCTCCTGAAAACCAACATAATTATAACCAATTTGTTATCTCCATGTCGAACGCGAAATTGCATTCTTCCAACAACTCCATCAGAAAATTGATGAAACGTCGGGAGAGTGTTATTAATATTACTTATATATGTGAACAAGTCTAAAAAAAGCAGCCATTATACACCAACTAAATACGAATATTTGTCAAGAGATTATCCAACATGCCATTGTCAGCATTTGTGTTTCCTCATTCGTACAGATTTTTTGTTAGAGTTGATCTTCCCGAAATGAACCCATATTGAAATGTTGCAATAACTTTAAAAAATTCCCTGTTAAGTTTCGTTAATAAAATAGATTTAAATAAATTAGGAAGTGTAGATTGAATACATACAAATATATAATTTGAGACGTCAGTTTTATCACCTTTTTTAATATAGGCGTTAAGATTGGTCCATTGGTTCGTTGATCAGGAAAAATTCCAGATTTCAAAGAGATGTTAAACTTTTCATTAGTGGAGTTGTTAATATGGATTCACATTTTAATAAAAATATTGGAAGAACATTATCAGGGCCTGCAGATTTATTTTGTTTTAAAGTGATAATAACTTTCTTTTTCATATTAGCTTCAAATATACAATTGTTAAAGTCAATAGAATCGTCAAATGTAAAATCATGTAATGGGGAATCAGTTTTAGTGTCATAGACTTCACCAAAGCAATCAGCAAAAAAGTTTACTATATCTTCGTTTACTTCATTTATTATTGTTTACTATATAAAGAGTTATCAGCTATTCTGTGTTTATTTTATTTTATTTTATTTTATTAGGAACATTTACAGGTTAATAACATTAGATGCATTAAACAAAACAATAAATTATAATTATTAGGTTACAACCCAATAACAAATGTTCACATCATGCCCAAATAATTTTGGAGGCGGGTATGGGTACCGCCGCCCCGGGAACCATTTATTGGACAACCAACACCCCTGCCACAGGTCACCCCAAGTAGTTCGCTACGTTTGGTGACTTAGCAGGGGTGCCCGGGTTCATGGTATTAGGTTTGTCCTCAATTTTCACTAGCAATGGTCTTGACGGCGGATGCTTCTGCCCACCAGCTAAATGGCAGGCCGGATCGAGAGAGACTGGTTGAGGGAGTCCCTTTGACTTCTCCAGCCGACTTCTCTCCCGACCCTTCGCCTTGCACCGCAGCGTGAGGAATAGATTCATACGTCACTCCTGGCCACACTGACCCCCAGATTCCTACCCACCCCTCATACCTTTTTCCTTCCCATATCTTCTTCTCCTTCCTTTCCCTTAAAAAACCCTCCACACAGCATCCTCAAAGATGACATAGGCCCCTAGGGAAATTGTTTTCCTCGGTGCCTACTGTGTGGAGCTAATGTAAAAAAAAAAAAATAAATAAAAAGTCAATAATTATTAACTTTTTTTGCCTAATATTACAGAGATAGGAACTATGTATATAAACAATCTAAACATAGACTATAGGTATATACTGTCTAATACTGTGTGATACATAAAAGATACAGATAAGATAAGATAAAAAAACAATGAAAGTAGAAAAAATAAATATATAAAAATAATGATGAAAACTGAAAAACACTAGATGTAGGATGGAGAAAAAATTTGTACATTAATAAAAAAAAAACACGTGAAAGTAAGATAAAAGCAAAGTGATAGTACTCACAAAAAATAGTAAAATATAGTGAGCCAGTTTTATGGCAATTTAAAAAAAAAATAAAAATATTTATAAAACAACAAAAAAAAATTGAAAAAAACACCAGACTTAAAGTGGAAAAATAATATATATACGCACATGTACGTATATACACATATACGTATTACATTATTTTAAATAAAAAAAACATAAAAAGTAAGGTAATAATTATTTAGTTTTGTTAAAGTGAATTAATCTACGAGTATTTGGTAATGAATTGGTTATTATAAGGCTCCATTAACTATATGTATGAAAGAGCTTAAAGTACATGACAAGATATCAGCATTTTTTACATATATACATTCATACATTTTTTGTTATAATGATTACATGTTCTCAATAAGAAAGAATTTTGCCTGAGACTAGTTGAAGCAATTTCGACATGAAACAATGACTTGTCCCTGGTTTTCTTACTCGGAACTCTGATATTAATTGATGACAAAAGAGCCGGACAGTCAATATGACCATTCAACATTTTGTGAAAGTCATATCCGTAATATCTCTCCTACTTTTTAGAGTTTTGAGTCCATAGTGTTTTATAGAGGTTGTTAGCATTGCCGCTTATACGGCCATTTGCTAAACCAAAACCTGGAAAGGACACGCAATACATAGGCCAACGGAACTAGCTCAGAGCCGGCAGCAAGCAAGGTTCCTCTTAAAACCAAGGCGAGTGTTGTGGTTCGCTTGTGAATTCCTCCTCCTTCTTTCCTCACAATCTCCAGGTCTCTTTCCTCAATCAGAACACAGTTTTGCACGTAAAGGGTTTATTCATTTAGAAGGAGACAGGGTTTTACAATTGCCAGCCTCGGCAAACTACACATGGGTACTTGCTAGGTATAGAATTCTAACACGGCGGGGAACTTCTCTCTACTCTCCACACGTATTAGTGAATTTAAACGCGGGATGTAACACACCAGAGGGGACAAAGATTCATTTTACTCACAAAGCAGGATATGAGGTAGTCGTCAGATAGGCTACTGTGGGCTGGAGCCTTCTCGTACACAATACATATTATAGAAAAAATCTATGGATAACCGCTAAGGAACAACACCTCATTCTGACAGCTCCAATTTTTATTGCAAAATAAGTGACAATTAAGCAAAAAACACAACAAAAACACAAAAAAAAAACAAAAAAACCAGTGATTCGTTAAATACAGTGAGTTTATTTGGTAGTGGCAGTGCTAAATATTTAGAAATCTCGTCAAAAAAAAAAAACGAAACAAGACATTATAAACCACAGACAATTTATATGTTTTTGAAAAAAAAAATAAAAAAAAGAGTCATTTCTGTCATAGACAACACAACAAAATTATTTAAAAAAATAAATTATATGGGGCATCTGTGAACAAACCATAGACTTTTAACTACAAGCAAAAAAAAAAAAAAACGCGAACAACATGTCTAAATCTCGCAGTAAATTCTCCAGTGCGAAGAAAACCACATCCTCACCCCTATTAACTGGCACCATGGACTCACCGTCGGCGACACACCAATCTATGATTAATATAGACAGTGAGTCAATATTTGAATTTATCAATACGAAATTCGAGGAAATGAAGACAGTGATGCTCAATAAAATTGAAACAGAGCTGCAAGAAATAAAAACTTTCACGAACTTCATTAACGACAAATATGATGACATTATACAAAAACTGCAACCAATTATGGACATTCCAAACAAAGTCAACAAACTCAAGGAGGAACTGGCGGAAAAAGAAAACAGATTGGCTACGGTAGAAATCCACCTAGCGGATATAGAACAATCGGCCCTTTTGAAAAGTATAGAAATAAGCGGTCTAAAACTACAGGACGACACATCCCTAGCTCATGCTGTTGCGCGGATCGCTGAACTCGCAGGCGTTACGATTACCCCAGAGGATACCTACAAAATCACAAAACACAGACCAAATGATCAGAAAAAAATTACAATTAATTTTGCGGATATAACAAAAGCGGATACCATATTAGCAGCCAAACACAGTGACGCGATAAAAAAATTCAACGGGGAAGGAGCCCAATATGTTTACGTAAATGCGGCTCTAACGCAATACTATAAAAATCTGCACTGGAACACCAGAAAAAGAGCCCAAGAAAAAGACTATAAATATGTATGGATAAAATCCGGAAAAATACTTGTAAGAAAAACTAAGGACTCAAAAGTTATAGAAATAAAACACTTGAACGACATAACTAATAAACTGACATAAAAACTACTGTACACCAAACACAACCTCACATCATATACTTACACAAATACACACCAACATGGCTGATTACATGAAATATATAGACTCGAACAATCAACACTACTGTATAAGTACAAATGATTTTAATCTATGGACCAACATCACAAAAGAAAAAAATAGAATCAAAATATTGCACCAAAATATTAGATCGATCAATAAAAATTTTGACGAATTTATAATATACCTCCAACAGATTGACAATAATTTTGATGTCATTGTGCTGACAGAATGCTGGTTGAATGAAAACTATATCCCAAAAACAATCAAAAACTATCATACACACCACACAAATATACACAAAAACCAAAATGATGGTATAGTTACGTACATCAGTGATAAAAATAACATAAGCGTTCAGGAAGTAAACATCATAGACTCCAACTGCTTACAGATTACATATGAAAAAGAAACATGCATCCTAGCTATGTACAGATCTCCATCCAAAAACAACATTACAAACTTCCTAACAGAACTTAACAATACATTAAATGACCTCAACAAATACAAAAATATCATCATCATAGGAGACCTTAACATAAACATTCTACAAAACGGACACCCACAAAACATAGAATACCTAACAATACTAGCACAGCATGGACTGGAGCCAACGATAAATGTCCCAACACGAGTAACACAAAACACTAAAAGCTGTATAGATCATATAATGATCAAGACAAAACTAAAAACCAAAACAGTAGTACTTGAAAGCACAATTACAGATCACTACATGAATATGATAGCAATAGACACCGAAAACACTAATTCGAACCAACATAAAATATTTACAAAAAAAATAATTGACTACTCAAACTTAAAAGAAAAATTACAAAAAATAAACTGGAATACAATATACCAAATAGATAATGTCGAAGAGGCCTGGAATAAATTTACAAATACGTTAACGCAAGAAATAAAAAATTACACTTCAATAAAACACATAAAACTTACACACAAAGCAAAAAAAATTAAACTATGGATAACACAAGGAATATTAAACTGTATTCGTAAACGAGACAAAATTCACAAACAAATTAAACACACACCGTATGACATGGAACAACTTAATTACTATAAAAGATATAGAAACATCTGCACGAAAATTATTAGAGTAGCTAAGGAGTTATACTACAGAGAAAAACTTAAAGAAAATAATAACCCGAAGGAAATATGGAGAATTTTAAAAGAAGTTACATACACACAAAAATACAAACAGAAAAATACTATTGAACATCTAAATATTAACTCAAACAAAATTGATGCCAAAACAAATACAGAATTTATGGCAAACCATGTCAATAACTTCTTCGCAACTATAGGGAAAGTTTTAGCGAACCGTAAAAAACATAGCACAAACAAAATAACACAAACAAACATTTCAAACATCAATTCTCAACCGACACAACACAGATTTATAATAAAAACAACTTCGGAAAAGGAAATTGACAAAATAATAAACACATTAAAAAACCGGATTGCTCCTGGATTAGATGAGATAACAACGGATTGCATTAAAATAATAAAAAATGAAATATTAAAACCTATAACACACTTAATCAACCTTAGCATAACACACGCCTTCTTTCCTAGTACTCTTAAAAAAGGACTGGTGATAGCTATTTATAAATCCGGAGACAAAATGGAAATAACTAACTATAGGCCAATCACATTGTTAAACTCGCTATCAAAGATTTACGAAAGAGTATTAAAAATCCAAATTATAAAATACCTGGAAGAAAACAAATTAATCTCGGATAAACAATATGGATTTAGAGAAAAAAGAAGCACAAAAGAAGCTTTGGCAAGTACAATAGATTATATACATAGCAACTTAGATCAAGGGTATAAATGCATAGCGATATATCTAGATTTAGCTAAAGCGTTTGATTCAATCTGCCACAAAACACTTTTTAAAAAATTAGAAAATATGGGTATCAAAGATAAAGAACTCCAACTATTGAAAAGTTATATGAGCGACAGAACACAACAAGTCAAAATTAATAACCATACTAGCAAACCACTGCCGATTACATACGGAGTTCCACAAGGAAGCATACTAGGGCCCATTCTTTTCACCATTTATATAAATGAACTTTGCAGCATGGAAATAGACGGTGAAATAATCAGTTACGCAGACGACACAGTTTTACTCTTTAAAGCTAAGGATTGGAAAAATGTATATAACAAAGCAAATCTAGGAATCACGCAAGTGAAAACATGGCTGGACTCTAACACACTTACACTAAACATATCGAAAACAAAATTCTCAACGTACAGTATAACTAACACGGGACAGCCAAAAAACGATACAAATACCATAAAAATACACGAATGCATTAACACAAACATCTGCGATTGCCCTCCTCTAGAAAAAACGGAACAAATAAAGTATCTAGGTATCGTAATTGACCATAACCTTAGATGGACACATCATATTAAACAAATCACAAATAAACTCCTCAGAACAATACACATTTTCCTAAACATAAGAAACATATATAAAATAAAACAAATGAAAACAATATATTTCGCACTTTGTCAATCAATAATAGAATATGGATTAATTGCTTGGGGAGGAGCAACAAACGCAGCTATCGCTCAAATAGAAATCGCACAGAAAACGATCTTAAAAGTAATACTTAAAAAACATAGACTAACCGATACAGATCAAATATATCAAAGTTGTGACGTACTAGATATACGCCAATTATATGTAATAACACTACTGAACTACATTTTTGACCAAAAAAACACACTCCAACAAACCCCAAATATCACTAATAGACCAGTTAGACAAGCGTACAAAGAAAACATAAAAACTCCGACGGTAAACACTACCTTTGGAAAAAGACACCATAAATACCAAGCTATAAAAGCATTCAACAGTCTTTCACTTGAAACAAAAATTGAGGAAAATAAAAATAATTTCAGACACAAAATAAAAAAATGGATTAAAGAACAAAATAGACAATTTTACCAAAATTTCATAACATAAAAGAATAAAACGTATTCTCCCAACACACAAAACCAATATAAAACACGTAACACTCACAAACACATAAAACATAATATACGCCGATTTTCATTTAATTACTTTATTTTTTTAGTTTATTAATTTAAAATAATTTTAATTTTTGATCTCTATTTTTAGTTTAAAATTATCTTTATTTTAAATGATTTTTTTGTTTGTTTTATCACCAACTTTGTATATTTCTTTTTTTTCAAACTATAATGTATAAAGTATTATATTATAAAATGGGGGCCTCAGCACGGGTAAACAACCCAGTGAGGCCAACATTACTGGTTTGTACTATAAAATTTAGTAAAATAATACTGTATCAACAATAAAAAAAAAAAAAAAAAAAAAAAAAAAACAATCACGAGTTTTTAGGTTCTCGAACAGCGCACTAGCGCAATCACTGTTGTCAAGCCCGCGACCACCCGCGACCAGCCGGGGAATGAATGCCGGGTGCCGTTCGGCACTGGGGCCACGGACCTCCGCGTGCGGAGAGGGGGGCGGAGAGGGGGCGGTACGGCGAGCTGTGCACTGGGGGCCAATTCACTAGCTCCTCGCAACAGGAATAAGGGGGTCTATTCTTTATCTTTGTAACGTAACACTTCCCCCCTCGCCGCAATAAAAGCGACGTGGTAATGGAGCAGTAGGGCTAAGAAATCCTCTTACCCTTCCAGCACTTGTGCAAAAAAAACATTTAAGAGGAAAAGGAGAGAGAGAAAGAAAAGTTGCTAGCTAAAAAATAGTAGAAAACAAAAACAAAAGAGAAAAAGCATGGTGAACAAAGAATTATCTATGAATGTACATGAAAGAGCAGTGACATACATAAATATAAACAAGAACCTGCTGGAGAAAGGTACAAGGGTTATGCAGTGATAGAAAAAAAATGACTCTAAATTGTATCATTGGTCTGTGAGCTATGTTTGCGTAGCGTGGTTTGCGTAGGATGTCTGGGGTGTTTGAACGTTACACTGAAGTTACAAGGTTACTTTGTCACAGTAACCTGGCCCGTTTGAGATTACACTCAAGGAACACTAGGGCCTTAAAGAAAACACGAAGAAGAGAACGCAGGATGAGGCTTCTTGGTGGTGGAGAGGGTTCTACCTGTCACAGAGGTCAAAAAGGTAGTTGCTTCCGGATCCTGTGGGTGGGCCAGTATGACATCATTGAGGTACTGGAGAGTGGAATTGTAATTGGTGGTTGGTCCTTTATAGAGGTGGTTTGTGTGCATGACAGCCGTTGTTGTGATGGTGGTTGGTACACTGGTTTGTATACAGTGGGATTGTTGTGTGAACAATCGTTGGTATTGTTATTTGCGCAAGGGCACAGGAGCATTGGCATGATGGCAACAGAGCATTTGCAAGGTGCAGCTGGAACATTTGCAAGATGCAGCAGGAACATTTGTACAATGGCAACAGGAACATTTGCGAGATGCCGCAGGAACATTTGCACGATGGCAACCGGAACATTTGCAAGATGCCGCAGGGACATTTGTACAATGGCAACAGGAACATTACAAGGTGCCGCAGGAACATGAACCAACCTAGAGCTGATGTGCTCGGGTTTGTTTGAGTGATGGTTTTGTGATGATACAATTCGCAACTACACACACGACTCACACTAGGTTAAGTTAGGTGCGGTCGGGTGCTTTTGGTACGCAGGGTTTGAAGGCATGGGACCTCCGTGACGGTAGTGAAGGCAGCATGAAGAGAGGCGCAGTTGTAGATAGGGTGAAGAGCTGCTGGTCTTCTTATTAATCCGGCGAAAAAATTATTATTAGAATAAAATTCTTGAAGTTTTACCTGCCTGGTAGACCAATGATGAAAAGGTTTGGAGAGAAACAAGGTGTGCATGTTGAGAAAGATTGGATTTGTTTGACGTGTAGAGAGAGAGAGAGACGGAGAGAGAGTTAACTAAATGCAACTACAGACTTATACATATTACAGGTACGTATTCAAGGAAGGTTCTGTTTAACCCATTTAGTTTTTTTTAAACTAAATGCATTTCCAAGAACACGTGGGTAAGGGTTTGTACGTATGACAAAATGCCCCGTTCGAAAGAAGTTGGTCTTCCATGACCTATGCTCACGTCTATACGGTAGCATTTTTTCTACTTTCGAAGAACAAAAACATTGAGTACAAATAAGTTATGAAAAGTGGGAAAGGAGTAGGAAGTTGAAAGGATCCGTGTATGAAGATTGTCCCATTTGACAAACGAAACGCCAAGTGCGTAACGCATATATCCCCATTCACGGATAATTTCGAGGAAGGGAAAGGGTGACAATTGGGAACATTTGAACGAAGAAAACTGCTGAGGACTCGGCTATTTCCGAAATTCGACCTCTGAGTGGAAGGTGAAACAAGGTCTACAGCAGTTATCCTGGCACATTACAATACCATTTGGTAGTGTAGGACAAAAGGAATACAATGACATAAAAGAGTCTAATCCTCCACGTGTATTGGGTAGAAGATTAGAGGGCCGTTTTATTCTCCTACTTGTTTGCGAGAAATGACAGACCCTTGCTCAAATCTCACAAACCTGGGGGGTTTTCTTGTTCGTCTCCCAGACAACGAGTTAGGTATTTTTGTATCCATCAACTTAACTCCTACGACACGATGCCCCATAATCATGAGTGAAGCATATGATTAGTCCTTTTGAGATAGTGGATAGTTCCTGGGTTCTTGTGACAGGAAGTCCACGGGCATGTTAATGAGTACTCTGCTGCAAAAGCAATAATTTTCTGATAACAGAAAATAAAAGGCGTGTGATCTACACTTGGTAGGTCACACAAACATGGGGGTAGATATTATTTCGTTCGCACGACTCATGGTGAATATTGTCACGTTTTCACGTCTCACGTGACAGGAATGAACGATTTACAACAAAGTTTGCCCAGTATTGAAAGACAGTAACCTAATAGGTATTTAAAACAATTTAATGAGATAAATCACCCTCTCGATCAACAACCCTGTGTTGACGAGCAAACAATGAGTAGTTATGACGGACTCCCCGTGACGTGTAAAAACACAAAGATATGATGAGATTCGCATCTTACTCCAGTCAAGATGTACATCCGTGCTTGCAAAAGGTCCAGTCATTCTGAATTTTTTATATGTTGTTAGGACCTAAACCAGTAATAAAAAAAAAAATTTGCAACTTCGAAAGTGCTGTGCGAGCGGCGGTGGACCCAAAAAACCAGGAAATTTTCGGATTTTTTTCAGTTTTTGCTCAATATCTCAGTGAAGGAAGGGTCTGACCGGTATAATCAGTATACATACTTTTAAAGTAGACTAAATTTGCTACAATTTGAAACCAAAGCAAGCTATATACAGTCATTGGTTTCCAAGATACAGTTCTTCGAAAATAGGCCATTTTTTCCAAAAGGTGAAATTTTTTCAAAATGTTCACTTATTTTGTAAAATATTTTCTAAAACACGCATCCCACGTCAAATATTATATGAAATAAAGTTGTAGTAAATTTAATTAACTTTCATTTAAGACTAAATTGATATTTGTAGACCTAACGGTTCTCTCAAAAGCGCTAGATAACCAAAAACAGTCATAAGTGGGTTTTGGGGGAAATGCAAATAAATTGTTCTCACGTCTTTTTATGGTTTTATTGTGCTGTGAAGGTGTGAAGTAAATCCATGAGACTAATCCATGAGACCATTTATTGTGTTGTGAAGTAAATCCATGATGCGATCCATGAAAACCTATGGTGGGTTGACCCAAGAAAGGGGAATCTCCGACAGTGTTCTAGCAAGGTGGACTGCAGGAATGGTGTTTATGTTGAACATTTGTGAAGAACTGGAAAGTTTTTGCAGCATCTAATGTCCTGCTGGAGAGCAGCATGTAGACATGAGACCTTCTCGAATCATCCAAGATAATAGTCATGTGGAAAAACTAAAAAACTGGTTTGCTCTCCACCCTCCATTTCCCAAAACTGACAGTTTGATTTCTATCAGTAGTGGCTTACTGGCAGGTCCTGGTTTTAATTGCCACACAGCCCAGAGAGTTGGAACGGAGGGAGTGATGAAAATTGTTGGGCAAATGTATGACAAGGGAGTAATAAAACGGAAAAATAAAGTTACCACGCTGGTATCGATCACCTCAACCATTAAACTGCCGGACAAAAATAGAAGAGTGGCTGTGGATCCGCTCACAATTTTCCAGCGAGTGTGTATTGCAAAGCAATCTGAACAGGATTTATAGGATGACTTCAAGTTTGAATTGGCCCCGTTCCCGATGTCTCTGGTCAATGAACAAGGGATGCGCAAGGGCACAAAATCTACTCTGTACTCTGCTTTCACTCCTCTTTCCAGCCACACGCCGATAGATTGGTGCCAGCACTCACGTCATTTTGGATGGTGGCTACCTCTTGCACAAGGTCGTGTGGCAGCGGAAGAGCACGGTTCAAGCACTTTTGGCGCGTTATACCACCTACGTCCAAAACCACTTTGGGAAGAACGTCTCCATCGTTTTTGACGGCTACCCCGAAGATGTTACAAAAAAAAAACACCAAAACAGCGGAACGACTCCGGCGCTACGCAGCTCATTCCAGCTCTTAACTCTTCTCTGTGACGCCTTTCAGAAGGAGTTTCTACTCCCAGAAGTGGCTGTTGCCGAAGAAGATGCGAATCGAGAGATCGTCATGATGGCGCTTTCAAAAAGAGCAGTAGCCGATCGGGTCGTCATAGTGGGAGAAGACGTCGACCTGCTCGTTCTTCTCTCAATGGTTTAGGCGCTGAAGAGACAAATGTCTATCTTCAGAAGAGCACGAAGGGTGAAGCTGGTTGCTGTCACTACTCTACAACCTCCTACAACCACCAGGGCTCCCGGCGATTACCAGGAATGGCACTATTCACCCACGTGTTTACCGGGTGCGATACCACCTCAGCACCGTTTGGCCAAGGAAAGGCCAAAATCATCACACTTCTGAGCAAGAATGAACCACTTGCTGAGCAAGTGGAGGTATTCCTTCAGTCAGACTCCACCCCACAAGCCGTGAGTGAAGCGGGCATCAAGTGCTTTGTGGCTCTATATGGGGGTGAGATCGCGAGGGATACTTTGGATTTCCTGAGGTATAAGACGTTTGTCACTTCAACAAACATAAACCTCGCCCATTTGCCACCGACGGAAGATGCCGCAGGCCACCATGCAGCTAGGTGCTACCTCCAAGTGCAGAAGTAACGGGGAGTCAACTTAAATCCCACTGAATGGGGGTAGAAGCTGTCTTCTCAAGGACTCACCCCCATCCTCACCACGATGGATCCCGCACCTCATGCCCTTCTGCGAAAAATTTCATGTAAATGCAAGAAAGAATGCTCTGGGAGCTGCTCGTGCAGAAAGGCTGGGCTCCATTGCTCAGTCCTCTGTCAGTCATGCGGTGACAAATTGTGCATGCATGAATGCTCGGACGATGAAGATGACCCGACTACAGACTGGGCGCCTCTCCCAGCGTCCATCACAGATATCGAGACACCTTCTTCGTGCGAGCCTAAGCCCGGGCCATCTAAGATAAAAAGAAAGACATGATTTGGCAACCAAGACACAATACCTACATGATTTATATTAGTTTAATTTTTTGTGTACATGTAATTTGTCCTTATAGTAGGTACCATGATGTTTGTACAAGCATTTTAGTATGTAGATATATAAAACAATGTTTGAAGTTGACGTAATTCCCGATAGATTTATTATCTTTTCTTTCTTTTATTCATCAAAAATTTGTTAACAATAACAAAAAAAATTGTAACTATTTGATAAATAAAACCATAAAAAGACGTGAGAACAGTGTATTTGCATTTCTCCCCAAAACCCACTTATGACGGTTTTTGGTTATCTGGCGTTCTTGAGAGAACCGTTAGGTCTACAGATATCAATCTAGTCTTAAATGAAAGCAAATTAAATTTACTACAATTCTATTTCACATAATATTTGACGTGGGATGCGTGTTTTAGAAAATATTTTACAAAATAAGTGACCATTTTGAAAAAATTTCATTTTTTGGACAAAATGGCCTATTTTCGAAGAACTGTATCTTGGAAACCATTGACTGTATATAGCTTGCTTTGGTCTCAAATTGTAGCAAATTTAGTCTACTTTAAAAGTATGTATACTGATTATACCGGTCAGACCCTTCCTTCACTGAGATATTGAGCAAAAACTGAAAAAAATCCGAAAATTTCCTGGTTTTTTGGGTCCACCGCCGCTCGCACAGCACTTTCGAAGTTGCAAATTTTTTTTTTAATTACTGGTTTAGGTCCTAATAACATATAAAAAATTCAGAATGACCGGACCTTTTGCAAGCACAACCCCCTTTTCATGTTTAACTTGACTGGACTATCTATAGCAGTGGATATTGTAAGGTTCACACCTATAATAGTAGATATTGTAAGGCTCGCGCCTATAATGTTACAAAAGTTTACGTTCAAAAAGGTGGGTCCCCATTCAATACAAACGGCGGGTTGCGATGATGTAATTAATACGGCACTGTTGTAGCTTAATAAATTCATATTAGCATACGTTACAAGACTTGCCAAAAGGCGATAAACACAAATTTTATTGAAGATCTCGCCAAGATTTTAAACTTCAAACAAGAATAATGGTACAATAAAGGACAAAAGAAACTGATGTCATGATAAAATATTGTACCTCATAATGAAGTTGTATATGTACAAAGAACAATGTTAATGAAGGGACGAAACTTATTGTCACTTTTATAACAAAAATTTTTTTTCTCAGAATCCGATAAAATACGATTCTGGAAAAAAAATAGAGCAATTGGGTTGAGCGCTATTCTAATTTTTGGAAAAAGAAGAAAAAACCACAAGTAGCAACAAGGTTGCTCTTGAATTGTTTCGAATCCAGCGAATGTGACCTGATAGGTGTGTTCATTTGGTGTATTCGAAACGATCCCCAATATACAACATTACTATGAATGTGTAGGATGGGGTGAAGAGGAAAAAAAAGAAAAAAAAAGAAAGAAAAAAAAAACGGGAGGATTTCCTATTATAACAGAAATCGTCGCGACATTCTTACAATATGGTGCTGTGACCATAGTAGCGAGCTGCGGCAATGGTCTGAAACCAATAATTATTATACAGACTTGCACTTATGATTTTATATTTACAACATTGGGGTAGGGACGTACTGGTACGACAAAAACCCGACACAAAACAATTAAAAAAAGGTGATATGACAAGATGAGACGATGAGGTGAGAAAAAACGCGCGGATGCTGCAAGAATTGTGAAGAGAAAAGCGACGTCTCGGAGCAAGAGTTTTCCGGAACCGTTGATGGTAGGGGGAAAAGGAGACCCTTTCCCGAAGTGATCAATTTCAGGAAGAGGATGCATACAAGTATGAAAACGGTGCCCCAAGAGGTGCTCTTGTGGTACAGCAGGCAAGGCACGCAGGATGTACAAGAACATATAAAATTATGCAAAAAGAAAAAGAATGTACAGGAGTTAGGCTACCGTTGACATTAATGTGCCTTCGGGTGTAAGGATTACCTTACGAATGCCCATATGGGTGATTATTTACATTTAATAATTACAAGTAACTCACGTCATTTATGACAAGAATTATAAGACTTCTAAAGAGACCGCATCGCACTGATTGACGACTGGCCAAGAGAGGTCAGGGGCGTAATAATGATCAGGGTTAACAAGATGCATGTTTTGCCAATTTGATAACGCCTGAGTACTTGATGTGATGGAATTTACTGATTCCGTCAGAGTAAGGCATTTTTTGGATTTATTCCTAGGAGAAATCTTTCTATTTCTCAGGGCCTGTAGTAGATCTTCCTTTCTTCAGGTAAGAATGTGCGGTATTATACCCAGCGTAACTTGAGGAACTTCCATGGTGTATAGGATCGTGTCAGAGTGACCTTATGTTGGAAAAAGTGAGAACTAGACTCGCAATTGGAAAGAAATTGGGCAGAGACTGACCACTGGGGACGTATTTTTTACAAAAAGTTTTTTTTGCAAAAAACGCGTTTTTTATAAGTGTTTGGATTATTTGAAAATTTGAGCAGCGGTTTGCCTCAAAAAACGTGTTTTTGTGAAAAAATCCAGATGTTTTGGAAATTTGTTGAAAATTTTTCAAGGTCCAAAAACGAAAAAAAAAAATTTGCAGCGGTTTGCCTCAAAAAAACGTGATTTTGTGAAAAAATCCAGATGTTTTGGAAATTTGTTGAAAATTTTCAAAGTCCATAAAATGAAAAAAAAATTGCGCAGCGGTTTGCCTCAAAAAACGTGATTTTGTGAAAAAATCCAGATGTTTTGGAAATTTGTTGAAAATTTTCAAAGTCCATAAAATGAAAAAAAAATTGTGCAGCGGTTTGCCTCAAAAAACGTGATTTTGTGAAAAAATCCAGATGTTTTGGAAATTTGTTGAAAATTTTCAAAGTCCATAAAATGAAAAAAAAATTGCGCAGCGGTTTGCCTCAAAAAACGTGATTTTGTGAAAAAATCCAGATGTTTTGGAAATTTGTTGAAAATTTTCATAGTCCGGATATGAAAATTTCACGGGCCAGGATTCACCTTAAATGGAACACGTTTTTAGAATTTATTCCGATGTTTTTTGAAAAAGGTTTGGAAATTTGCAAAAGTCCGGAAAATAAAAAAAAAAACGGAACGAGGTTCGCCTTAAACGAACATGTTTTTAGAATATTTCCAATAACTTTCCAAAGGGGGGTTCTTCAGAAAAAGAAAGAAATATTTTTTCTTTTATACAAGTTTTTATTTGTTTGAAAATTCAACAATGTCTTGGGGAATAGTTTTTTTTATTTACGTGGCTAAACTGTAGCCTGATTTGAGCATCACCAATTATTGGTATTTACACGCCAACTTCCTTTCGTCATAACAAGGATTATATGCAGAAGTATGCATATGGTTGTATTGTTAGCTTTCGAGGAATCGACGTCAACGCGAACTAGGCATTTTTCGAATTATGTCGTATGTTTCTTTATAATTTTTCTTTATAAAGAAACGTACGGCAGAAGTAAAAAAAATGCCCAATTGTCAGATGGCAGAAAGAATTTAATCCACTTGTTTCCCTTAAGCTGCAAAATATGTCGATATGAATACAGACCAGTACTTTGCGAAATATGTTAATTATAAAATAATAGGTTTATTAACTCTCGGGAAACGAAGCGGGTAATTGGTTTATCATATACAGGATTTTAATTGTTGAATAATTTTGTTTTAAATATTTGTGTTCATTTACACTATTAACTTGTATTTGAAACTAGCAAATTTAGTCGGTCGACACTTGTAAACACTATATTATTCACGGCGAGAACTTTCTTGGTTGAGCACTTTACGTAGGAATACCGGTGACAATGTTTTGTCGAGTGACGACTCGAAAATGAAGGGATCGTGCCCGTGATAATTTAAATTGCGATTCGAAGTTACGTTCGCGCCGGGGTTCCTGTTGAAAATGCTAGACAAATTGGGAATAACAAGACAAAACATTATACATTATAAAGTTTTAACAATTGCTGATTGAAGAACGAGACTGTGAGACCGTGAAGAGGGAGGAAAAAATTTGCCCCAAAGTTGGAAGCCAGTGTTAGCATTGCCGCTTATACGGCCATTTGCTAAACCAAAACCTGGAAAGGACACGCAATACATAGGCCAACGGAACTAGCTCAGAGCCGGCAGCAAGCAAGGTTCCTCTTAAAACCAAGGCGAGTGTTGTGGTTCGCTTGTGAATTCCTCCTCCTTCTTTCCTCACAATCTCCAGGTCTCTTTCCTCAATCAGAACACAGTTTTGCACGTAAAGGGTTTATTCATTTAGAAGGAGACAGGGTTTTACAATTGCCAGCCTCGGCAAACTACACATGGGTACTTGCTAGGTATAGAATTCTAACACGGCGGGGAACTTCTCTCTACTCTCCACACGTATTAGTGAATTTAAACGCGGGATGTAACACACCAGAGGGGACAAAGATTCATTTTACTCACAAAGCAGGATATGAGGTAGTCGTCAGACAGGCTACTGTGGGCTGGAGCCTTCTCGTACACAATACACATTATAGAAACAATCACGAGTTTTTAGGTTCTCGAACAGCGCACTAGCGCAATCACTGTTGTCAAGCCCGCGACCAGCCGGGGAATGAATGCCGGATGCCGTTCGGCACTGGGGCCACGGACCTCCGCGTGCGGAGAGGGGGGCGGAGAGGGGGCAGTACGGCGAGCTGTGCACTGGGGGCCAATTCACTAGCACCTCGCAACAGGAATAAGGGGGTCTAATCTTTATCTTTGTAACGTAACAAGCTGTCCGTGTCATAATAACGCACACGTCTCTTGAAGTTCAAGTGATGTACAAATTTTCTTTAGACAGCTTCTACGCGTTTTATGTATATATTATAGAGAGGATTCCATATAGGAGAGGCATACTCAAGATGACTACGAACATAGGAGTAATATAATATTTTGAGTGTTTGGATATTGGTGAACTCCTTTCCAACACGGAATAAAAGTTCTAACATGCCCAAGGATTTCTTAACAATCATATCAATATGTGCCTTAAACGAAAGTTTGTTATCAATGAGAACACCGAGGTCTCGAATTTAATTGACTTTTTTAAGCACTTGGCTGTTAGTAATACGATAATCATGTTCGATGGTTTTTTTGTTGTTTTTTTTTAAAGGTTATTACATAACATTTAGCTGTATTCGTGTGGAGATAGTTGACAGTACAATAATTATAAAGTCTATAAAGATCTTCTTGAAGTTTATAGCAATCAGTAATAGAGTTGAAAGAAAGAAATATTTTCAAATCATCAGCAAAGAGTAAGACTTTAGCATGTTTAAAGCATTTTACAATGTCATTGATAAATATAGTGAAAAGCAACGGTCCCAGGTAAGACCCTTGGGGGACACCTGATGGTACATTGACAATTTCAGAATTAAAGCCATTCACTGCTATTAACTGGGATCGTCCGTCAAGATAGGAGACTAGCCATCGGTACAAATCACCATGTATTCCCAAAGCTAATAGTTTTGATAAGAGTAGACTATGGTCAATTTTGTCGAATGCTTTAGAGAAATCTGTATATATTGTATCCACTTGGATTCTTTTATCCATTGATTTTGAAATGAATTCAGTGAATACTGCAAGATTAGACACGGTTGATCGTTTTTTCATAAAGCCGTGTTGATTTTCAGTTATTACTGACTGAACACAGTCATATAGTTGCTCATGAACAATTTTTTCAAAAATCTTACTAAATATCGGCAATTTTGATATAGTATGATAGTTCTGAATGTCGTTCTTAGACCCGGATTTGAATAAGGGCATAATGAGAGCGCATTTCCATCGATCTGGAAATACGCCTTCTTTCAAAGATAATTGAAAAAGTAGTACTAGAGGCAACGATATTTCCTTAATGCACATTTTTATAAAATAAGATGGTATTTTATCACATCCTTCACCCAATGACCAAGAGATATTATTCCTATTTTTTTTCTATTTGTTCCTTGCAAACGGAAATAGAGGAAATGTTTATACTGTTGTGTGCTCGGGGATTATTAGTTAATGCCTTGGGAGTTACATTATAATTATAGGTAGAGGCGAAGTGTTTTGAAAACATGTTACATATAGTTAAAGGATTGTTAGCAGTTGCATTCAATAATTTCATCGTATTGGGTAACCCTGAACTATTTCTTTTATACCAGAAATTATTACCAGAAATTCTTTGGGTCATGCGATATTTTGAGTTCAGCATTTAATATAAATTGTCTATGACATTCATTAGACACTTTTTTGTCTTGTTCGCAGAACACAGAATTCTTGATAATCCAAAGGATTAGACCATTTTTTCCACTTTTTATATACTTTGTATTTTTCCTTAGTCAATTTCATTAAATCCGGGCTATACCAGTAAAAATATGAGTTATTGATCTGAACTTTATTGGATGGAACGTTAATTTGGATAATTTCAAGTAAAATATCATAAAAACGGTTGATAGCTTTATTGGTTGATAAGTTTAAAAATTCTGCACCCCAATCAACACTATTAAGGATACTGTTTATGATTTCATAATTCACTTTTTTAAATAGATTAATATTGTTCTAATGTTGTTTACCATGGGAATTTCGAACTCTACATTCATATTAATAGTGATTGATTTGTGATGTTTACATTCTGGTATAAGATGTTGAGAGGTGTGTGCTACGATGACAGGGAAAGAACTAAAAACAAGATCTAAGAATTTGTGTCTGTTGTTTGGAAAAGTACAATATTGTGAAAGTTCAGTAAAGCAAAGAGTGTCGGAGATTTTGGAAATTATTTTTGAATGATGACTATTTACGATTTTCATTTATAATATTTTGTAGAAGGAAATCCTGATTCTTTACAAGAGTCTCAGAGAATTTGAAAACAGTTTGCGGATTCTTAATTTTAACGCTCTACCGTTTTGTTTGTTTTTGAATATTTTTATTTAGATGTATCCAATTTTTTTTCATACATCTAGTAAGAAAATATACATAAATACAATTTAGATATATAGTTACATTTTTACAAATACATTTAAAAAAAAAAAGATTACTACATAAATTAAAAACATTTTAAGGAAAACAGATAAATATGTGACTAAAATAATATTGGTAAGATTGTTACAAATCAAAAACAAATTCTTTAAGTATAATGCACACATCCTACGAAAAGTGCTAAGACTTGAGGCTTCCTTTACGGTATTCGGCAGGCTGTTATAAAGTTTTTGCCCTTTATAAAACGCGCTATTTTGTTTGCACGAAATTTAGTTTTGGGAAGCCTAAAGTCTTCGCGTCTTCTCGTAGGATTCTTGAAACATAATATTACTCTAAAGATAATTTGGGAGCATGTTATTTTTATGTTGTTGGAATTAATTCCGGGTTACATTAAATAAACCAAGTACCTAACGTCATTTGTTGTACTGTTGTGTATTTAGTTATCTATGCATCTATGAATAAAATCTCTGTCTATCATCTTGTCTTGAACAAGTCGGTTGTTTTATTTCTTTATCACATCAGGTTATGGGCCCAGTATGTCCTATAGTTTTCTAGCAGTGAAGTAAAGTTTGTTGTGATTTTTTTGGTAGCTAGAATAGGCGTTGGCTATAAATATTGGCGTTGGCTAGAATAGGAGACAAAAGAAAATTTGTATCTTTGTGTGTTAAACAACGTTTCAGAGTGGAAGATACTATCAGTATCGCCCTGGTGTAAGACCACCATTCAGAATTGAAACGTTGCTTGAAAATGGCTTTAGCCGTGTTTAGTGACCAGATCTGAATAGCCAGGTACTTCCCAACCTTCCTTTTCCCCACCTCCTTCCCCTCCCCGCTACCTTCAGCCTCACAACATACCCCAATTGGGGATGCCATAGTCTCACTGGCTCCAGACGGGAGCAGTTGAGATTCTTGTGCGGTATTCACTGTAAAAAAAAAAAAAAAACAACGAAGTTTAAAAATCAACCAAAATGGCGTCCGGTTCTCTTTTGGCCAATATTCTTAAGCTAAAGGGCCGTGAAAATTACCGTAACTGGGCTTTTGCAACAGAAAACATGTTAGTTTTGGAAGGATTATAAAAATGCATTACGACGGTAGACAAAGAAAACGATGCAAAATCGAAAGCCAGATTGATTTTAACTATTGATCCGTCATTGTATGTTCATATTAGAGAGGCAACAAGTGCCGTGAACTTATGGGAAAAGCTGAAATCTATGTTCGATGACTCAGGATTCTCCAGAAGAATAACTTTGCTGAGGAACCTAATTTCGATTCGTCTAGAAAGTTGCGAGTCAATGACAAGCTACGTCACTGTGGTAATCACGGCGCAAAGATAATCTGGTACGGGCTTTCAGATCGGAGATGAGTGGATTGGCAGCATGCTGTTGGCAGGTTTACCTGAAAAATACTTCCCAATGATCATCGCTATAGAGCATTCCGGTATCGCCATTACTACTGATGTCATGAAGGCCAAATTACTTGACCTTGTAGGAAATGAAGGCGAACACACGTCTTCCGGTGGTGGCGCTTTCTTGAGTAGGGGGCAGCACAGTTGCCAACAGTATTCTAAAGTTGGCAACACTGGCAGAAGTGACAGTTCTAACTATGAACGTCGTAGTTCGTCGTCTATGGTCAGTTCGAATGTAAACAAAACTGACAGAAATAACATAAAGTGTTACCGTTGTCGTCAATACTGTCACTATAAATCGCAGTGTAAACAGAATGATCAGCAACAAATGAAGAAAACTAATGCGTTTTCGGCTGTTTTCTTGAGCGGGAATTATAGTAAAAAAGATTTTTACTTAGACAGTGGTGCGAGTGTTCACATGACGCCGGATGTAAACCTAATAAAAAATGCATCTTATTCGCCAAAGATCAAGGAGATAATAGCAGCAAATCAAGTGCTATGCCTGTATTGTGCGTTGGTAGTGTAGACATAATAACAGTCACTACAAATTGTAAATTTGAGGTTACTTTGAAAGAAGTTTTATGTGTTCCTAATCTTACCACAAATTTGATCTCAATATGTCAACTCATAAAGAATGGCAATAGTGTAGAATTCAAAGATGATTGTTGCTGTGTTTACAACAAAAAGAAGGATTTGGTGGCAGTTGCTACACAAATAGATGGTGTTTACAAGTTGAGGTTAGATAATCAACAGTGTTTGTTTACATCTACTTCAGTGAGCGATGTGACCTGGCACAGGAGAATGGGACATTTAAATGTAAATGACTTGAATAAAATGCGAGACGGTGCAGTCACGGGTATATCATACACAGATAAGTGTAAGATTGACAAGAGTACTTGCACAATATGTTGCGAAGGAAAGCAGTCGCGACTACCTTTGGTGGATCGAGATACTTTCTTGTATTTATTGATGACTACTCACGTATGGCTTTTTATGGTTATTTCCTTTTGGGGTATTATGCCGTGTTGCGCTACCTCCTCCTTTAGCCAACGTTTCGGACAGCGTTACAGTCCATCATCAGGGCAGATGTGGACACTGTAACGCTGTCCGAAACGTTGGCTAAAGGAGGAGGTAGCGCAACACGGCATAATACCCCAAAAGGAAATAACCATAAAATTTTTGGCCGTGAAAATCTAAAAACGTATGGCTTTTGTTTACTTTCTTAAAAATAAGAGTGAAGTATTCAAGTATTTTAAGGAATTTAAGTCATTAGTTGAAAATCAGCAAAATAGAAAAATAAAAATATTTAGAACAGACAATGGCTTAGAATTCTGTAGTAATGAATTTGAAATTTTTTTAAAGGATTTAGGCATTGTGCATCAAAAGACAAATGCTTATACTCCTGATCAAAATGGTATGAGCGAACGTATCAACAGAACTATAGTAGAGAGAGCTCGGTGTTTATTATTTGACGCAGATTTAGATAAGAAGTTTTGGGCAGAGGCCACAAATACAGCAGTCTATCTCAGAAATCGATCCATTGCGTCAGGTTTAAATAATAAAACACCATACGAACTCTGGACAAATCAGAAACCAGACTTAAAGCACATCCGAATATTTGGTAGTCAAGTAATGGTCCACATCCCAAAGGAGAAACGACTTAAGTGGGATACAAAGTCAAGGAATCACATACTTGTTGGTTTTGCAGAAAATGTGAAAGGTTACCGAGTGTATGACCCTATGAAGCGTAAAATCACAACAAGCAGAGATGTAGTAGTCTATGAAAATACTGAAAAGAAACATCACTCCGATGATAGTCTAAATATTTCAGTTGGGGATGTAATCCAAACTGATAAGTCAGACAGTCAAGTCAAGAGTGGCAAGGAAGAAGTAAAAGAAGAATCCTCTAGCGCGGAAAGACTAAATATTTCAGTTGGGGATGTAATCCAAACTGATAAGTCAGACAGTCAAGTCAAGAGTGTTAAGGAAGATAGTGCGGAAAGTCTAAACATTTTTTCAGGATCTGATTATCTCAATGCTTTGACTGATTTTGATTCTACATTACAGCAGACCACAGAGGAAGAAGATGAACCAGAGTCAGAAATATTACTTGCCAAGCGTACCAGAAGAGTACCAATGCGTTATGGCTACACAAACTTGTGTATTAAAACAAGTTCAAAAATTGCCCAGGATCCAGTTACCTTTCAAGAAGTCCTATTAAGTCCAGATAAGGACAAGTGGATTGAGGCTATGGAGGACGAGTTACAAGCATTCAAAGACAATAAAGCGTGGGATCCTGTGAACGAACTGCCTTCAGACAAAACTCTAGTGAAGTGCAAATGGGTTTACAAAAAGAAAGTGAATAGTGATAACAGTGTGCGGTATAGGGCGAGTCTAGTGGCTAAAGGCTTTACGTAGAAGCCTGGTGTAGATTATGAAGAAACTTTTTCCCCTGTAGTCAGACATTCTACTTTAAAAATGTTGTTTGCACTGTCAGTTGAATTAGATTTAAATGTATCACATTTGGATGTCAAGACAGCCTTCTTAAATGGCTACCTCAAAGAAGATATTTATATGATATAGCCTGACATTTATTGTGATAAGAAAAATATTGTAAAATTAAATAAAGCAATTTATGGACTGAAACAGTCATCTAGATCGTGGTATGAAAGGATTGAGCAATGTCTAAGTGAGATAGGATTTAAAAAGAGTCGTCTGGAACCTTGTGTATTTACAAAAAATTATGAAAATGTAAAAA
Organism: Limnephilus marmoratus; assembly: GCA_917880885.1. NCBI lineage: Eukaryota > Metazoa > Arthropoda > Insecta > Trichoptera > Limnephilidae > Limnephilus > Limnephilus marmoratus. The sequence continues at coordinate 35,828,709 of OU862922.1, read as the reverse complement.
TAATAATTGCAGTCTATGTGGATGATTTTTTTGTTTTTTCTAATTGTAAAAATGAGACTGAAACGCTAATATCTGTATTAAGTTCTAAATTTGAAATTAAAAACTTAGGGCAGGTACAGCAATGCTTAGGCATGCGGGTTGAGATTGATAAAAAATCTAATACTGTAATTTAGACCTCCATAGTCCAGTGGCTAAGACTCTTGACTCACATTCCGGAGGTCGCGGGTTCGAACCCGGCATGCGCAAATAAATTTTATTTGATTAATTTGTGTTATTTCACAATTAATTCATTTAAAATAATATATAGTATATTTGCGGCATATTCCAGAGTGGAAGATACTATCAGTATCGCCCTGGTGTAAGACCACCATTCAGAATTGAAACGTTGCTTGAAAATGGCTTTAGCCGTGTTTAGTGACCAGATCTGAATAGCCAGGTACTTCCCAACCTTCCTCTTCCCCACCTCCTTCCCCTCCCCACTACCTTCAGCCTCACAACATACCCCAATTGGGGATGCCATAGTCTCACTGGCTCCAGACGGGAGCAGTTGAGATTCTTGTGTGGTAATCACTGTAAAAAAAAAAAAAAAAAGGAACAATATATTGATCAATTATTGCAGAAATTTAATATGTTAGATTGTAAAGTTATAAACACTCCTATGGAAAGTAAATTGGATATAGAAACAACTGAATCTTGTAGTAGCGATATTCCATATCAACAGTTGATAGGTAGTCTTATGTATTTATCAGTTCTTACTAGACCAGACATAGCATTTTGTATAAGTTTTCTCAGTCAGTTTAATAAGTGTTTTACTAATAATCACTGGAATTATGCAAAAAGAATACTTAGATATTTCAAGAAAACAAAAAATTACTGTTTAAAATATACAAAAGATGGTGGTTAAATTAATTTTATTAAAGGTTTTGTTGATGCTGATTGGGCTTATAATACAATAGATCGTAAGTCTTATAAAGGCTTTTGTTTTCTAATGTCTGGTTCAGCAATTTCTTGGGAAAGTCGAAAGCAAAGAACTGTAGCATTGTCCAGCATGGAAGCTGAATACATGTCCATTGCAGAAGCTTGTAAAGAAGCCATATATTTAAGGTCTTTATTGTATGAACTAACTGGAAACTTGTGTGCTATAAATTTATATAATGATAGCCAAAGTGCTCAAAAGTTAGTTGCCAATTATGTGTGTCATGGGAAGAGTAAGCATATAGACATTAGGTATCATTTTATTAAAGATGTTATAAATGATAAAATTGTCAACTTAGAATATTTACCTACAACTGACATGCCAGCTGATGTTTTAACGAAAGCATTATGTCCAATAAAACATTATAAATGTGTGAATGATATGGGTATGATTCAATTGAATATTTAGCTGCAATGTTAGTATATAATAAAACACTGTATTTAATTTTAGAGATTTTAGTTTATTTACTGTAGTTGGGGTGTTGGAATTAATTCCGGGTTACATTAAATAAACCAAGTACCTTACGTCATTTGTTGTACTGTTGTGTATTTAGTTATCTATGCATCTATGAATAAAATCTCTGTCTATCATCTTGCCTTGAACAAGTCGGTTGTTTTATTTCTTTATCACATCAATTTTTAATGCATTATATATTATATGTTGTTTTGTTGTCATCATATTTAATTTTTTTTAACATAATTTTAATTCTAGTAAAAATGTTGCATTTTAAAATCATCCTCATCCCCCTATTTTGTATAACCGTGGTCAGCTGGCTGTTTAAGGACTACGGATCCTTCCAGATGTGCCCATGAAATTGGTGAAGTCATCACATCTACGGTGGATGGAATCCACCATTAAAGAAACTGGGTTTGAAACATTCAAATATCAACACACACTTTAATTTGTGCGCTTTAGAAACAAAAAAATTGATTTAGTTTACAAAATAATAGCAATTTTTTGTAATTCGTGGGCATTTAAATATGTAACAATTTCTAGACATTTTTTTTAAAGAGACCCCCCCCCCCTCCCCCCCATCCCACCCTCATAAAATCTAAACATTTCTGTACTTGTAATTTTTAAGTTAGTTTTAAAATTACTATTGGAAAGACAAGGATATGTCGAAACCGGTAGCAGATAAATAAAAAATAAGATACAAATGTATATTTTAAATAAAACTTTACAATGCAAAATTATAAAGTTCCTTTTATTCTGAACTAGCTGGTCCCGGCATGCGTTGCTATGCCATTTAAAAAAGAAATTGTTTCTCCCTGAGTGTCCTTTCCCATTCGTCCCGTTCCCCTCCCGCCTCCCCTTCTTCTCCCGCGTCCTCTTCCCCTCTCGCGTTCCCACTCCGTCACCTCCACCTTCCCTCTCCCCACTCCACTACCCCCCCCCCCCCCTTCCCCCGTTCCGCGAATCCCCCTCCCGAGTTCCCCGTCCCCCTCCCAGGTTCCCCCCCCCCCCAGGTCCCCCTCCCAGGTCCTCCTCCCCCCTCCCTGGTTCCCCTCCCCATCTCTCCCTCCCTCCCGCTTTCCATAGCAATAGCCGCTTCCTCGCGTGCCAACAATAGCAATTTTTTTATACAAATTTCATAATGCCAGAGCTCACCGGAAGTTTTATAAAAACCTGACAATAACGAACACACAAAAAAAAAGAATTATCCAATTTGGTGCAGTCGTTCGAAACTTATGCGCTTAGCAACACATTCAGCGATTCATTTTTATATTATAGATATTTGTTTTATTGAGCTTGTTTTTTTTCTAAAATTATCTAAGATATCCAATTAAACATTTTGAACAGATTTTTTCATGTTTGTATAAAATGTTGAAGGTTATTGGTACATAATAAAATCTCGGGCAGATTCCAAGAGACCTAATGTCATTAGTTAAAGGTTAATGGTTATAGAAAAACAGATAACTGCGGGTAAATATATTTATCATGATTATAATATTGTAATTAACAATAAATATTAAAGGTTGAAACGGTAGATGAACCTGATAGTATTAATACGTAGCATCTGTACGGTTGAAATTAAAGAACCCAATTTCCAGTACATCTCTGACGCCGCAGCCTTATGCAAAACCATTTTCGTACGTGAAGTTTGTTACAAAGCTACTATTGTTTCGCCCGCCACCCGCAGGGCCTAGCTAACTGCCACTCATTTTTTTATTATTATTAGCTCGAAGCGCCCTGGTTGTGGTATTTCAACAAAAAGTAAGACATCAATTATCGGCATAATAATTATTAACTAGCAGTTAAAAACCCGCTACGCAGGTTTTTGCTCTGCGGGCAGCTTTTGCTTCGGTTTCGTCCGGTTAGTGTTGGTGACCATTTTATAAATCCGATAGTAACTGGTTTCAAAAATAGCCCGTTCCTCGGATCCACTGTCATCCAGTGATAGCTAGTCACCGGGACAGGCAATGACGTCATATGTAATATATAACCGCTTGATACTATAAAGTATCACACAACTACGTATCACCGTCGATCTTTCCATCAGGGTTGCCAATGTTTATGTTCCAAAATACCCGCAATAAATGTTAAAAATCCCCAAATTGGGGAGAGCAAAATATCGAATTCCCCGCGAATTCCCCACAAGTTTCCTCACAATTCTACCTCCAAAATAAAACTAAATTCTATTGAAAACAGCATTTTTTTATTTATGAAAATTGAAACATATTATTTCATACGATGATACAAGATTAAAAAATAGGTTACAACCCAGTAACCAATATTGAGACAAAAATAAGGCAATTTTAAAAAAATCAATTCAGTGTGCCGATAAATTGTCTAGTAGAAAAAAAGGAAACATAAATGAATATGGTAATATAATCATACATACGGTGTGCCAGGTAGTTCTAGGATAAAAAAAATAACTGAAAAAGTCAAGTAATAAAAACTAAATTGAAACAAAAAAGAGTTAGTTGAAGAAAAGAAGATAAAGTAGCATTTTAGTGTTACATTAACATAACGTTACATTTTAAGCGAATTTAAAAATTTATTTTGTTTTTTGATATTGAGACCAATAATTTTTAACGGTGAAATTAAGTTAATTATTAAGCAATTATATAGTTATAAGACTTTATTAACAACATGTAATGAATTATTTACGAAATAAGCATAATACAGGTGATGTAAAATAATTACCTCCTTCCATCAATTTCTGCATCATGCTTTTTTTATTAACATTTTGTTTGAAAGATTAAACTTCAAACTTCCTTATTCTTTTTCAATCCCTTCTCGAGTAACCATGAATGCTACAGTATCTGTATGAAGGCGATTTCTATTTTCTGTTTCAAAATTTTTAAGAACACTGAATTTCCTCTTAACGGAAGCGTTGGAAAAACTACGAAATCTTCCACCGAATAAACATATTTTTCAGAAGGTTGGATAATCAAAAAATGCTCAGATTTACCGCATTTTCCCCGCAAAATGGTGTTCCCCGCAAAATACCAATATCTTGAAAAATCTTAAAAAATTCCCCTCAATTTGGGGAATTCCGCACAAATCGGCAACCCTGCTTTCCATATCCGAAGAGTTTCAAATTAAAAAATTCGTTGTACTTATACCTAAGTGGGGCACGTCCCCATTCGAGCTGCTGACGGAAGTGGCGACATCTTTTGACGAATTCTTGAATTCGAAACCCCAATGGTAGTTTTGTTTGAAATTTCACGTACACAGATGTTATGTGTGCGACATGCAGTCGACGCCGGGTTCTGAAATTCAACCACGCATACACTACCGTATTAATACTGTTCGATGAAACAGGCAGACAGAAAGCAAAATTGGTTTGTAGAACGGACCAAGCGGATAGGGATATAAGAGGTGCCTTTTTAAAGCGATTTGTCCCTCTCTCTTGGGAAGATTGAACTTATAATCAATGTTTAGTGGTTACATGTTGGATCAATCAAAGAGCAGGCAGAATACTTAATGCTTATATTGTTGTTAATTCAGTAAGTCGATCATAATAGAATAAGTCACCTCTGTGTTGTCAGTTGGGTTCGTGCTGTGCGGACATGTTGAAGGATCATCCACATAACTTTTGCAAGAAGCCTAAATGGAAACAAAAATTATTCTTTACATTTTATTCAAATATCTCCCAACGTCGCAAAAAACAACCCACACACAAACACAAATATTTACAGTGAAGATATTCGCATTATAAAAATATATCATAAAAGGTTGGATAGTGTTAATTTAAACACTTTTATCCTATATTCGCAATTTTCCAAGAGACATTTTTAGAGCTGAAATCTAGAATAATCTCAAAAGGACTCAAAAAATCGTTTTAAAGAAACACCTACCAAAAACTAACCATTTTGTTCAGGAACATTGTGAAGGTAGGGGAAAAATAAAATTCGGCTAACCGGTAGTAGCTTAAGGAAGTAGTAGTTTAAGAAATAGTAGTAGTTTAAAAAAAAGTAGTTTAAGAAAAGTAGTAGTAGTAAGAAAAGTAGTAGTAGTTAAAGAAAATATTTCTAAGAAAATGACGTACAACAATATATTAAACCTCTTGAAAACATATTATGGACAAGTGCAAACGACAGACACTCGCGTTGACGGACATAATAAGGAAAATTCAGTTCAGAAGGTTCAGGTACACGTGTCCACAAAAATCGGCAACACTGATTTTTGAACAATAAAAAATCTCTTTCACAAAAATCGACATAAAAATTGACGATCTTATCAAGGAAGCAAAAGATCTCGCTATACTTATCAACTTGTAGTCGATGTCAACCATCAATTATCTTTCAGTCCGTGGGCTTCGTCAGTGGGCTTTCAAACAAAAGTCAACTAATTATTACCGATAATACCTATTGATAAAAATTAATTATGTCAATGTTGACCGGTTCAAGTAAGAATGTAGAGGTTTATCATAATACCTGTCCATAGGGTAATTCCAGGACGTGAGATTTGAAGCTCTGCATGTTGGCGTAGGGCAGGGGGGACCTTTGGAACATCATCCGGACCTTGCCGACCTCCCTCGACCGCTCGTCGAAGAAGGGCGCTGTCGTAGTCTCCGAAGAGTTGAACGGCAGCGTCCACTTCCCCTTGAAGAATGCGGCATTCGTGAGAATCATCACGGAATTTTTCATGTCATCTGAAAACAGGCAGAAAATTTTGTGAAGACTCGTGCAGAAAATACTATTGGCAGTTCCAGGGGGAATATGTCCAGTGGATCGCGAGGAGAGGCAGGGCCTGCTATGATTGGAGGGCGATGAAGAAGCTCAGCGCAGAGACGACGGGAGGTGCCTTGCAGAATCGAGTCCGAAGTCCCCGACCCCAATAGGACAAGGTGAAGAAGATGAAATGAGAAGGAATCGCAATAAGGTTGGGGTAATAATAATAATTATTATTATCATTGAACGAAATTTTGAAGATTATAACTAAAAAGTACATATTCAGTGTTAATTTTAACATTGGTTTATTAATTATATAAGTACTAAAGGATATCAAGAGGAAATAATATAAATTATTATACACATTAGATACTTGAAGAATAGAAAATAGTTATAAATTTGGTTTTTCATAATCCGCCTCACTAGGCTAGCCTGTGTTGAGGCAGTAATTTTTAAGTCAATTTATAACACTTATAAACATATTCGTACCTACACTTACATTAAAATATAATTACACAATAGATTGGTTACATTAATAATAATTTTAAATAAAAGTAACCAATACATTCGTTGTATATTACCATGGCATAATACCAAATCATTAATAATTTCGAATTTGGGTGAGTGCACCGGTAAAGGCCCTATCATTATTTTTTATCGAAATTTTTATGTTTTCTTTGAAATTTTTTTGTAAATTACTTTTTTTTTATTCTATCTGAAAAAGGGTAACCGAGCTCCTTCGTACTGCGTAGAGATCGACATGTTTTGGTTCTTTTGCATGCATTATTAATGGCTAAGAACCCATCCATAAATGTACGAATTTCGATATGAGCTGGCAAAAATACAATTTTGAGGTGGACAGTCAAATAAGACAATACGTGCCTATACTTACACGAACAAATCACCGCCCATCGCAACCACAGTTGAGACTGACACGAACAAAGAATATACTTACATATTCTACGTACGGGGGAACAATAACATAAGTCAAAATTGCTTACTTTTCAGGAGACTGTTTTAAGTTTCTCATTAAAAAAGAATGAAGGAACAAAACTTAAAAAAAAAATGTATTTGTTATTGTGATTTCAGTATCTTTCTTGGGTATTTATATTTTTTAAGTTAAAGTGAACGATTCAAGAGATACATGACTTATGTGTTCAGGAGCATTACAAACGAAGACAAAATCTATGACTTATATGATTAGATACAGCACTTAAAAATATTTTAGCCATTCATTTACTGAAAATAATGTATGTTAATATGAAAACCTGTAACATCAGACTAAATTAGGAATATAAACTAAAAACACTAATTAGTATTATCTTTGTCCATAATAAGATCTGGGTCTTGAACCGAAACGTTGCTTATAGAAAGTTGGCGGTAAAACTGTCGAAATATTGATGGGATTAAATCCACCATTGATATCAAATCCCTTTTCTTTTCAATACTCATTCGAAAAAGATGGTTTAAATGTTTTTCGAAAATATAATTCTCTGCTAAATGCGTAACATTACGCATTTAGCAGAGAATTATTACGCATTTAGCAGAGAATCATTACGCATTTAACAAAGAATCATTACATTTAAGAGACTAGGTGAGGGAAGGCTTTTTGTCATTAAATGTACATTTAAATCCAATATTTTATAGTTTTTCCTATACTGGAACTAGCAAGCTTCATGCCATTTAAATGGCAATCCTTCTGAATCTTATCTTCGTGGAACGAGTAAAGACGAAAACATTAGAAAATTTAATCATCTTTTGTCATTTCAATAACCTCGAAACGACTGCCACATGACTTCACCAGTCATATCGATGATTGATCTGTGAACATTTTTTTCCTCTTTTTTCAGTGACTGCATGGTCACTGTCTACCTCCGTGTGAGAGTGCCCAGGACCGTAAATTTCTGGACGATGACATCAAAGTTTTCGAGTGAGTGAGGTCAATTGCAGGCAAGTTATACACATGTTGGTATAAACAAGAAGCAATTTGATTTGCACCACGTCCAGCGATTGCCTCATTCTATGTACCTACATGTAACATGTGGATGCATGACTCGCAATGTCAAGGATGGTTAAATTAAACGTTCACTACTGTCGTTTATAAAATGCTGTGGAAGGTGCCAGAGCTGATGTAGGAAGGCATTGCTAAATATCAAAAGTAAGCACTTTACTGTTTGGTTCTGTTTTACTAATGCAGCCACAGTCTACAGATATCGGTCATCAGCAGTTGTCAAATGAGCATCTCTAGAAATTATAATGAGCTAATTTTCGTCTTCATTTTCTCTGAGCTCCATTTTCAATTTGAACTTGTCACGTTCATAGCATGCACCTTGTTTCGGTTTCTTAAAAAATAGTTTCATTTTATGAAACTCTTATGTATAACGCATTGAAACAGGAACTTGAGTTGATTCTGTATGAGTCATACATTATTTGAGTACTTAAGTCAGGGCCGTAGCTAGGGGGGGCATTAGGAGGCAATGCCCTACCTTAAAAGACCTGTGCCCTACCTTAAGAAATACCATCGACTATGATAATATACTAGTAAACTGTTTGTTCATTGTTTGACATGATCGAAAAAAAAATACGACCTATTAGTGTAGCGTAGCGACATCTAACTAAACAGCTTCGAATTAACCAAAGAATCATATCATATCAATTCTTTGTTCTGCCCGTAGATGGAATTGAAGTAAGTGGTGAGAGGCTATGCGCGTATTGCAATCACTGCTTAGGGGGAATTCCCAAACAGTTTGGGGATGTTATTCATATGGTCATGAATAAACCAATCCCTAGATCGATATCTTCCGGCCTTCTCCATACTAAACGGTTTGTCATCAGATCAAGCACTTGCATACTGCTCGCTAACAACGTATGCAAGGACAATAGAGGTCTAGTTTTAGTTAATTATAATTGTAAGGTCGTTCTGTAAAAAAATAAAAGCCCTTGTTAAATAGTAACCTTCTGTTACTTACACCGGGCGGGTATGTATGGTGGATAACCTCCAATTCACTTCGAATAAGGGAACGTTTTCCTTCAAAATGTGTCAGCAGATGAATCCACAACTGGAAATTTACATTCTGATCACAAAACTGGTTTTAAATTAAGGGTGAATCTGCTTGCGTGTCCACAGATTTAATTAGTTATACTCTCATATAATGCGTGGTATGGTTTTCCTACGAATTACAAATTTTGTGGAATGGTTTGAAATACAAAATTTTAACTCCACTCGAAATATTAGAATTGTTTTCTTCAAAATGTGTCAGCAGATTAATCCGCTACTGGAATTTTGACAGATCATTCGGAACATGAAACTGGTTTTAAACCAGGAGTTAATCTGCTAAGTCCTCAGCTTAAGCTCAGATACTACACCCAGAACAAGAAAATGGTTTTCCTCTTACTTTTGTACTTGGAACACATGGATGGTTTGATGTTCCATTCGAACACGTGACGATCCATGAAACTTTCTTAGAATTGTCGCGCATCGCCCACGGACCTCTCTCAATCATTCTCACTGAATATTTGTCATAAACAATCCAAGCGCAAAACAAAATTCGACCCGAACGGTGTTGCCAGTCGCAGCAGTTATCAAGATGACATTATTTTACATTCATTTGAAGAAAGGGGATTCCCCAGGTTTGTCACAGAATTAGTAATGAAAAATTTCGTGCCCTTTTCAATCGATCTGAATCATATATGTAATGTAGAGTAATTAAGTATTTTATATGGAAAGAATACGATAGATGGCGGTAAGCATTTAGCTTGCGCCATAGCTCGCCAGATGGCATTGGCGTACAAGAAGCAGTATCAGACATAGACTTTACGAGCTCCCCAGGCAAGAGCCCAGAGATTTACCTATCACCGAATAGTAAACAGTCGTAGCTATCCAGCTAGGTTATTCAAGTAATAAACACATTTTATATAAAAGAACCTTTATTAATAATTAGTATCTGCCGAGAAAAGGGCAGACATATCAACTGGCGCAGCCGTAAAAGTATAATTGTGTGGAAGTTACGCGTACGAATAATAATTGGTGCTGGACACGGATGACTAAGTCACTGCTGGAGTGACTTGCAGTTTTGGCAAAGGAATCGGAAGAGATTCTGCTCGGGATTAAGGAGCATTTGTTTCCGTGGCTACGGGCTGGATAAGAAGATTTTTTGTTCTAAGGTTGTTTCAAGGTCAAAACGGATCATTGGGTTAATCGTTTCAAGGACGAATCAATGGATTAATCAGAAGACAAGGATAAAACCCAGAGGGAGACCAGAAGAGTTCCTGAGATAAGTTCTTTTGCTTCTTTGAGAGGGATTATTTGTTATTGTTTTTTTTTTTTTTTGATTGTTTTTGCCGATCTATCTGTTGGGAGTTATGGAATCGGGTAGAATACCACCGTTTTGCCATCTCTCCGGAGACTGGGGATTGTTTCGACTTCGGATAGAGCAATTTTTCGTGATCCATGATGACAAAGCGTCTGTGGAGAAAAAACGGGCTTTTTTATTGAATCTCCTAGAATCAGAAACGTTAACCTTACTAATTAATCTGTGTTTTTCAAGTAAAGTAACGGACTTATCTTTTGATAAACTGTTAGCGCTTCTCGACAAACATTGTAACAAAAATCGTTCAGTTTTTAAAAAACGGGAGAATTTTTTTTTAGCGAGACAACAACAAGGCGAGACGATAAGAGATTTCGCGGTTAGACTTCGTTCTTTAGCAACGTATTGTCAATTCGAAACGAGGCTTGAAAAAAATCTCTTAGACATGTTTGCAATCGGGTTGTTACCGGGGCGCGCGAAAGAGAAAATTTTTGTGGAAGGGCAAATGTTATCGTTTAATGAAATAGAAGGACTTGCAGTTAGTATGTCAACTTTGGATAGTGCCAATACAGTTAAATCAGAAGTAAACCTGGTAAAAAAACGAGTTACTAGCGATGGGTTCAAGCGAGATCAGCGTAGGGAACGATCGACGAGCCCCAATGGTAGTTTTAACAGGAAACCAGCATATAGGTTAGGATCAAATTCAGGTACGAATTTTAGATCACCCTCGGGTAATGTTAAAAAACAGTGTTTTATTTGCAAAAGGAATGATCATCTATCGTTTGATTGTAAATTTCGTAATGCGAAATGTTTTAAATGTAAGGGCGTTGGGCATTTACAGAAATTTTGCAAGAATAATCCTATAAATCCCATTTTTGAAAATCACAGGGATAGTAAAGTTTTAGTTGCGTCAATTAGTCCGATCACTGCTGAAATTGAAATTAATAACAAGAAGTTTACGGCAATGATTGATTCCGGTTCATCTTTATGTGTGATGCCGGAGGGTATTTTTAAACGACATTTTAGTTCAATCATTTTGTCACAAGACAAGCGGATTATTTCAGGTTATGGAAATAATCGTTTAAAAGTCGTAGGAAAGGCGATTTTTGATTTGAAATTTAAGGGTAGGAACAAAAATATTAATTTTATTGTAGTAATAAAAGGGACAGAATTAATTGTGGGTAGAGACTTTATGGAATGTTTCGATCTTGGGATAACTTCTCAGGAGACAATTAATTTAGTGACGCCTCAAATGAGGAATGGAGAAAAGTTTTTTCAAGATTACCCGGAAGTGTTTTCGCAAAAGTTGGGAAGATTTAACAAATACAAAGTCTATTTTAAAGTAAACCAGGAATCGGATCCAATTTTTTTCAATGCAAGGCCGGTTCCTTTTTCTATTAAAGGGAAGATCGAATCCGAATTAAGGTCGATGGTAGAAAAAGGTATAATCTCCCCGGTTACAAGTAGCGAGTTCGCTTCACCGATTGTTCCGGTGGTCAAGAAAAATGGGGATATAAGAATTTGTGTAGATTATAAAAGGAGTCTTAATTTGATTTCCAATTTAGAGAAATATCCGATGCCAAAGATTGAGGAGGTCATACATAAGGTTAGTTCGGGCAAAGTTTTTGCAAAATTAGACCTTAAAGAAGCATATTCACAGTTAGAATTAGCGGATCATTGTAAAAAGTTTACAACTATTAACACCCATTTAGGTCTGTTCCAATATAACAGGTTGGTTTTTGGTTTTAAATCGGCTCCGGCCATCTTCGCAAGAACAATATCAAGTTGTTTACAAGGATTAAAAGGCGTAGCCTTTTACCTAGACGATATTATTCTTTCAGGGGTCGATGAACTTGATCTGTATAATAATATTGGCGCGGTCTGCGAGCGGTTGAAAGAATGTGGTTTATGAGTCAATACTGGGAAGTGTCAGTTTTTTGTTAAATCTATAGAATTTTTGGGATACGTTATTTCGGGAAGGGGCATTGAACCTCAAAAAGATAAATTGGAAGCAATTAAGAATGCGCCGTACCCATCCGACGTGCATCAATTGAGAAGTCTTTTGGGATTTTTTAATTTTTATCGGAACTTCATACCAAACATGTCATCAATTTTAGAACCTTTGCATAATCTTTTAAAGAAGAATGCGAAGTTTGAATTTGGGAAATCATTCATTGACGCAGTAGATAAAGTAAAGTATCTAATGGGTTCTGATAGAATTTTCACTCATTATTTTCCCAACCTTCCTCTTAAGTTATATACAGACGCGAGCAGCGCAGGCCTCGGAGCCGTGTTATTGCACACATTTGTGGACGGTTCAATGAGACCGATCGAATTTGCATCAAGAAGTTTGTCTAGTGCAGAAAAGAAATACAGTATTCTAGATTTAGAAGCGTTAGCTATTGTGTTTGGTTTGAACAAATTCTTTCAATACCTATTCGGTCGGGAGTTTACTTTATGCGTAGATAATATGCCCTTGATGAGGATTTTAGGTGAACACAAAAACATTCCGGTTTTAGCGGCTAACAGACTGCAGCGTTATGGAATTATATTAGCAGGATTTGCGTATAAGGTAGAATTTGTTAAGTCATGTCATAATCATGCGGAATTTCTATCTCGGCTTCCGGTAGAAAATTCTCAAGAAGAATTTGAAGATGATTATGGATCAGATTTTGTGTGTTATGTAGATAAATGCGAGCACCTACCTAGACCACCTACCTACCACTAACCTAGAAATCAAGCTCATTTCCACAGCTACAGAGACAGACACGGTTATTCAGGAAGTTTTAACGTGTTTGCGTAAGGGCTGGCCAAAACGAGTTGGTCGAGACGATTTACTGTGGAGATTCTGGGTTAAGAGAAACGAAATGTCCATAGTCAAGGATTGCCTTTTCTGGCAACATAGAATTGTCATTCCGAGTTCCTTAGAAGAACAAGTGCTAGAGTTATTACACAGATCTCATTTAGGAATAGTTAAAATGAAGGGCCTAGCAAAAGCTTATTTTTGGTGGCCATCACTGAACAATGACATTGAAAAAATGGTTCTAAAATGTAATGATTGCGCGGCAATGAGGCCGGCACCTCCTAAGAGTCACTTGTCAGTGTGGCCGAACCCTGGGTCAACTTGGAGTAGGGTGCACGTAGACTACTGTGGGCCATTAGCAGGAAAAATGTTTCTTGTAATTTGTGACGCTTTTTCCAAGTGGATCGACTGCTTAGAGGTCCCAAGGGCGGATTCGTTTAACACGATTAAGGAATTGAGAAGAATTTTCTCTTATTTTGGTAACCCTGATTGCCTAGTTTCGGATAATGGAACAGCATTTTCTAGTGTAGAGTTTAAAGAATTTCTTACAGAGAATAACATAGAATTTTTAAATTCACCGGTCAAATTCCCTCAGTGTAATGGACAAGCTAAAAATTCGATTAAAACGGTAAAAAATTTTTAAAAAAAAATTATGGTTAGGAATAATTTTCCAGTAAATTATGGAAGTAGATTATGTGATTTTCTATCTGATTATCGAAATTCGCCACATTGCACCACGGGATTAGAACCGGCAGTCTTGATGTTTGGTAGGAGACTGAAATCAACTTTCAGTAGTTTAATTCCTAAAACCACTCAGGAAGATGTGTCAGAACAGAGAAAAATAGCTAACGATAATATCAAAAGGAGTCAAGATAATCAAATAAGGAATTATGGGGGCGTAAAAATTAGGAATTTACATGTTGGACAAAAATGTCTGGTCAAGGACTTCCGTCAGGTGAATAAAGTTTGTTGGGTTAGAGGTATTGTAGAAAGGAAAGTGGGTAAAAAAGTTTATATCGTTAGGATCTGTGGTACTCCGTTGACTTGGAAGAGGCATATTGATCAGTTAAAGAGTTTATCTGTGAAATGGGAAGAGGAGAGTGAAGATAATAACCCACCCACCGCGTCTGAGGTCACGAAATGCGCTTCAGACGAGTTGAGGACCTCAGCTTTGTTGAAGGGGCTAACGTGGAGTTCTCTTGATTTCAGATTACCAGCGGATGATCGAGAGCAAACTACTCAACTAAGACCTTGGGAAGGGAGGCTCCGTTCAAAGCGTTTATAGAGGTCCCTCCCAGAGAAACAGAAGTACTTAAGTTGAAATATTTAAAATCATGACTATGTTTGGTTGAATTTAGTGTATAAAATCGTGTAAAAATGAAATATTTAAAATCATGACTATGTTTGGTTGAATTTAGTGTATAAAATCGTGTAAAAATTAAATATTTAAAATCCCATTTTTGTCAATTGTATAGCTTCTTTTGAAAAGAACATGACTTGTATTTATTGTAGCCAGGGCTTGAGATTAGGTCGGGGAGGGTGTAATGTAGAGTAATTAAGTATTTTATATGGAAAGAATACGATAGATGGCGGTAAGCATTTAGCTTGCGCCATAGCTCGCCAGATGGCATTGGCGTACAAGAAGCAGTATCAGACATAGACTTTACGAGCTCCCCAGGCAAGAGCCCAGAGATTTACCTATCACCGAATAGTAAACAGTCGTAGCTATCCAGCTAGGTTATTCAAGTAATAAACACATTTTATATAAAAGAACCTTTATTAATAATTAGTATCTGCCGAGAAAAGGGCAGACATAACAATATATGGAACAAAATTATAGAAATGATTAAAATTTTAATAAGATATTATTATTTATTGTGAAATTTTGGCGCCCCTTAAAAGTGCCGCCCGAGCGCGCCCACCCCCCCCCCCCCCCCCTCCCCCTCCCGTCACAGCTCTGATCATTTTGCTTGCGCCCTACCTGTAATTGCCGCTGCCCTATCTTAAATTCAACTCTAGCTACGGCCCTGACTTAAGTTAGATGTTAAATACTCTGTCTCCTAGTATACCTACTTTCATACGCAGGAAATTGTTAATAAGAGTGTATTTCTTCGAATTTCACATTTCCCCATATATTTTTAGGGGGTTGCAAACCTCTTCCATCAAATGTTAGCAAACAACCAACTAAACTTCCCCTTTTCACAGCTATATGGTTTACACAATTATCAGTTTCTCCAAATATTTAAAAAAATCAGCCTTTGCAAACATTAACTTTGTTGCCGTCTATATCCAAAAAACAGTTAATAAGCTTGAGCCGAACTTTCTGATCATATGGATTTTCAAATATTGGTCTATCAAAGAAGCTATAACTGCGCTCCTACTTTTAAAACTATTTAATTGCCAGTATTAATTTAAAATAATTTTCTAATGATATCATCTTGCGGGCTTCATGCAATTTTCCAGAACGCGTTGTATACTCCAGTCCTTAACTCAGTTTCATTTTATTTTTGGCTTTCCATTTCCGTGAGGTTTTGAGAACACCAAAGGTAGTCACAACAATATAGGGAACATTAATCCATAAATGATTTACTAGGAATTCAATTCGAAATAAATGTTTCATCCGACGGTATAGATATATTTTCCATATGCACAAGAAATAACTAAACATCAATATACGCAATCTGTGGTCATGGTCGGGTTTACTATGTAAAATATTCATTAAAACTGCCGAATACATACAATTAAGAACGATTGATTATAAAAAGAATCACAGCAATGGTAGTGAATTTTAAGTAATAGAAAATGACCACAGACATCTCGACACAGGTGTATCCTAGTGAGACAGGCATCGAAAAATACAATTTAATCATACTTTATACATTAATTTTTAGAAATTTAATTAAAATTATATTTGATAATGTTATTATCGAGTTCTGCAAGTATTTTAGAATGTATTTTAATTACAGCTGTTTCGACTTGTAAGGTCATTTTCAAACTGTGGTGAAGCTACTTACGAACGACTTGTTTATAACATTTTAAATGTCAATTTTTGAGGTGTCTAAATTGATTTATTACCGGTTAATCCAATTTGTAGAGACACTAATTGAGAGAGAGATTATACGTGGGATTCGGAATCTTTCCCTTTGGTTTCCCTTGCACTAAGTGTAAGGGTTTTCTTAATTGATTTAGAATGACGTTATTGCTATGACTCATTTAGGTGCAAGGTTTGGTAAGCATACTAAGTAGTGGGGAATAAATACTTTCCTTAGCATTATTTTGGGGTCATTCGTTCGTTTATTAATTTCTTTTATTGATAAATGTTCAATCAAATTTAATCTAAGACCCTTTCGTTCTATATGTAATGGTTTTTAAGTGGAACGTGATTATTTACTAAGAGACATACTGCGAATTTTGAAGAGGTGTTTTTATTTTTATAACATCGTATATGAATGTTATAAAAATAATCGTATATGTTCTTTGAATCTAGTTGAGAATGCCCTGCCTGTTTGTCCGATTTAAGTAGCGTTACAGTCATCGTGGTCACATTTTAATTCATATATGCCACCGTAATTGAGTTTAGGATATCTACTTTTTGAGTTTTTAAGGCTTGTTCCCATATTATTATTGGTTCTAAAAGCTATATTTTAACCAAATTTTTTAATTTCTTTTGCAATTTTTAAAGATAATTGGGTCGAGAAATTCGAGACATGCAAATTTATAAAAAATTTTGCTATGTACCGGATATATTAAATTAATTTTATTTTTATATTTCTTGTTTTTATAATTTTTTTTTCAATGTTTTTTGCCTCATAGCCGTTATTAATCGCGATTATTTGAATAGTTTCCTTTTCTTTTACGTATGCTTTATTATCTAAGGGAATATTAATGAGTCTATGTACCATAATTAGTAAAGATATCTAACTGTCGGTTGGTGCCGTTTCAACAAATAGGGATGTCGTCTACGCATCTGACATAGTAAATTATGTGTTTTGCTGAGGGAGATTTAAGAATTATATTTTCAATATAATCCATAAATATCTCTGCTAGAAGTGGACTCAATGGTGACCCCATGGGAAGACCATAATTTTGTTCATAGTATGTATCATTAAAAAGGAAATAATTTGTTTCTACGCAAATATTTATGAGCTGGAATAACTCTTTTCTTATTACCGGGATGATATTACATTTTTCCAATAAACTTTCAATTGTTTTAAGGCATTCTTCAATGGGAATATTACAAAATAAGGATTTTACGTCTAAAGAAATGAATTGACAGTTATGCGGAAAATCAAAATTTTTAATTTTATTAACTACTTATATCGAGTTTTTGACGCTGTATCGTGGTGAAAAATTTATTTATTTTTTGAAGATGAAGTTGAGTCTTTTCGCTAAGTGTAGGATCACTAATAAAGGATATAACGGGCCTTATGGAGATATTAACTTTGTGAATTTCAGGTTGGCCACACAGAGCTGGGGCTCTTGGGTTCATAAC